>JAPFBL010000070.1:1387500-1982500 GCA_026182355.1 Hermatobates lingyangjiaoensis
GATCTCAGGCCGTAGGTAATATGTAAATATTTATTACATTAATATTTATTAGATATTTATCACAACCAATTTCTTTCTGATTTAACGAGGTCAATTATTTCTCTCAAAAGATATTTAACGTCACTACCCATACCGATTTCTCATTGGATATAAATATACCACTTTTTGCACCAAACACCCTTAATTTTTTTCTCTTCCTTGCACTAATAAGTAGATATTTTTTCCCTTAATACTTTAACTGCCAAAAAGCAAAGTTACCCGTTCTGAAAGAACAGTGATCTGGGGTTAAAGATTTGGTAGTTTCCTTGCAATAATGCCAGCAAATAAGGACGTTGACCTTATGTCTAAACACAAGGGAGTTTGAGGCAACTTTCACGTTCCTCCATTTACGTGTCACTTATTTGCAGTGATGCTTGAAATTCACTTTTGTATCTAATTCCCAGCTCAATCTGAGTGCCTTTGATGAAGAACTTCTTCGAGATGAGATCAACAATAATTTTCTTTCCATCCATTCTGTCCCATCTATTTCTTGTACATTCTTAAATCCATTGTACTGTAAAAAGTTAATGAAATGGTTTCCACATATAAAAATTCCACTGACTGGGAATAGGATCCTCACCCACGTCCATCCTATTCTCAGTCAGTTGTACCACATACACTCACCCTTAGGTTCGTATTCTCTTCCTTATTTTATTTTATTTTTATTTTGTACTATATTTACTGTATACTATAGATAACTCTCTGGTGTCATTCTATTTTTTAGTTAATGCCTGAGGAAGAACACTTCGTGTTTGAAACGCGTTGTTTATACCATTTAATTTTTATATATGGAGACCATTTCATTAACTTTTTACCCTACAATGAGTAGATACCACATAATAAGAGATTTCACTACGTTAGAATGTCTGAAATCCATAAATCTTCAAAATACTTGATTCACTACAGCACGGTAGTCTCATACTTTCCAGCTGTTTGCTTAATGAAAGACTTCAGTCATTGTTGATTACTTCTACAACATGTTGTTTGCAGTTAACTGTCTTACAGTAAAGATACTTTCCCATTCCTGCAACTTAATATTACTCTTTCTCTTTCAATAATCCTTGAGAATTCTCCCTTCATGAATATCATAGTTTGGTCGCTTCTACCTACACATCCGCAGCTACTCTGAAACTTTGGAATATTTCCTTGACTAAAAATTTTTTTTGTCACTTCTTGCACCCATTTCTCAATTAGCTTGGATGATTTTACACTAAATACAATGTGCTCAAACCCGAAATTAACAATGCATTTGAGTAATATTTTTTTACTACATTCAATAAGAAGAATAACGGCTTACGTTGTAAATTTGATCTTGGTAAAGTTGATGAAGGTTTTATTTTTAGTCATCAGTATATTCCTCACCGAAGCATACATTAATTAAATACTTTTTATTCATTTTAGCTCATGATTATCATCAGCTGGGTCTTTTCCTGCAAACATTTCGACATTTTTGTCCGTCTATTTAATTTACTCATCATGTGTCTTACAGGCTAATTTGGTTCCTTCATATTGATGTCAGAGTCAATAGGGCCAACTCTCTGTCTCTACTCTCACTAAACGGAGGATATTAAACCTACGAAAGCATTTCATTATAATAGTTATCATCCACTCATAATAAAGAGTCAATTATGAGTTTCTAGTTTCAATTATGATCCCAAGTTTCTATTCAATGCATATTCATAATATTTGTATCAATCTCCAAGACCCTAGATTACATTTTAAGCAAATATATAAATCAATATTATTTAAAATAATATATGTTTTTCTTATTTAGACTATATATATATTCAACACTATTTTTCTTTTTTATCAAGGTTTGATCTAGCTTCAATAATACAACAGCTTTAAGCTGACGTTTCATCTATATTTGTAGACATCTTCAGGGCTACATCAATACAATATACAAATATAGTCTACAAATATAGACGAAACGTCGGCCTAAAGGTGGTAATTAAATTCTTGATGTAGCACAGAAGATGGATGGATGGATAGAAGAAACCACACCTCGATTAAAAAAAGAAAAACAGTGTAAAATATTATATAAATAAAACCACATTAAAACAAAAGCAATAATTGATTTATTAGTTATGCGTTAGATAATCCTTTACTAAGGAGTTTGATACTATGTCTACAGAAGAGTTGCATTAAAATAGAACAAAACTGCATTGATTGTCTCAAGTTAGGTATATTTATTTATAGCAAAGTTGATTAGTGGTAACTCTAGATATTTTAAAAAATCATGATCACACCTGAAAAATAGACTTGGCGTTTTGAACTTTTAATTGAATTATCTGTTTGCAATAGCAAATGTGCCTTCTCATTTTTTTAAAAAAAATAGTTTACTTTAAATCGTTACTACTTAACAATAAAATCTAATATTTCAGATATTTTATAAATTAAATATAAAAATGATATTTTATGCTTTAAATGAAAAATAACTACCCATATATAGACCTATTTTGGAGGAATTCTTCCAGTAAATTACATTACATTTATAACAAAACAATTAGAACATGGAATTAAACTTTTAAAGTTAGTAAAATTAGTATTGATCGGAGTTAGTTTATAAAATATGAAGTAAATGCGTAAATAATAAACAAAAAAACTGATGTGTTGAACGAAATAAAAATAATAAATGAAAACTAAAATGCATTGAAATTCCCGAAGATGAAGTGGGAGAATTGAAGAGAAAGAGCATTGAATAAAACCTGATCCTTGATAAAGTTTTACCAGATAACTCTTTTCAGTTAAATTTCCTTTAGTGAATGGAAACTGATTTAGACAGGCTTTAAAACATTTAAGTTTTGTATAAACAAATGGGAAACGTAAAAGAAAATTCCATAGGTTTTTGCTTAATTTAACACCAATATCAGAGGTTTTTTTTTTATTTTTTCTACATCTTTAGTATGCTCTGACTTCATACTTTCTTGTATTTTAGGTACAAATTTTATTTGTTTTAGCTGCATATGAATTAATGATGCAAACAAGTATTTTTTTGAAGTGTATTAACCACTATTATCATTTTTATCTGTCCGCCATACAGAGGCCTGTCCAATCTGCTCTGTTCTAAAGATAGAAAGGGAAGATATCTTAATACCTAATACTTCCTTTGGGAGCTCGGGGTCTCATACCAACATACCTTTAACTCATACCAGACTTTACATAAAGTTTACCTATGTTTATTTTGACAAGGTACATGACATGTACCTATGTTCATGACAATGTACAGGCTCAATTAGTTGTAACTTGAAAAACACTATACCATATTAAATTACTCCGTTTTATCAGAAAAGTTCTTTTATACGGAGATTTCTCTTTTTTTTTTTGTTTTACTATGAGTAAACTCCATACAGTATTTTATCCCAAAATGAATTAGTTTCCACATAGTAATATCACACTTCTACTACCCATATAGGCATAAATTATATATATATATTTTTTAATGATATGCGGAGAAATCGGAAGTACTTAGTTCTTTTAAGAGTAGGTTGGCTAAACTGGAGGTCGAAGCTTTAAGACCAGAGAAGGTGGACGCGAAGTTAATCATTTTTTAATTCTAAAAATGGAATAGAGACAGTGAGAGGATAGTGGATATCAGCTGCCTTGAGGCCGGGAAACCCCTCTTGGAGATTAAGCTCTTGTAAGGGAAGAAATTGTCAAGATTTGACAGGAAAAATGTAAGAGTCCATAGTAAATGGTGATAGTAGAAAGTAACAATAACAAGGTCGGGAATAGTTTTATGAAGAAGGTACAAAATTTATGGATTTCTGGGAGGTAAGTGGTGATAAGATAGGTTGATCCAAATGAGGAGGAGCAGGAGACCTATCTAGGAAGGATTTACAGTCGGCATTTGATAGTTTGATTTGAGCCTGGAAAACTGATGAAGTCCTCATTTATTTTAATACTATTCTACAGGATGGTCAATTTAAATTTCTATTATATATATAAAATAAATTCAAAACGAAGGAAACACACAGAAAGACACAGACATAACTCACATCGATATTTCGACCATCGTCGTCATCAGGAGGTGTGAAGAGCAAAGAGTCCCGCAAAAAGGCAGGGCGGTCGATGGTCGAAACATTGATGTGAGTTATGTCTGTGTCTTTCTGTGTGTTTCCTTCGTTTTGAATTTATTTTACTTAAATAAGTCCGCTGGACCGTTTCTTTTAATTGTTATATATATATATATATATATATATATATATATATATATATATATATATATTAATTATATAAATAAAAAGATTTCACATAAACACGTGAAATAACAATCAATGATCAAACCACAATAAGAAATGGGAAAACAAGACTTAGTCTTGTTTTCCCATTTCTTATTGTGGTTTGATGATATATTAATTATATATTTAGTTTGCTCTCTAAGGACTATGTGTTACTATTTTGTTTAGCTGTTTAGTATGAATGCTTTCTTTCGGAAGAACAATTACTTTTTGTCTTGCTGGATAGTTAATGTATGGTCATATTTAGAATATCAATTACTGGGCAGGCTAAGAGTTTTTGTATGTGATTAATGATTCCCAGCTTTTACTAACAAAAAGTGTCTCTTAGTGATATTCATATGTTTACCTTTTTATATTTTCCTTTTTACAATTTGCTTGAAGTTTGTTCAGCAATTTGTAATTTAATTAATAAGATAAAATATACCTTAAAAACACAATAACGTCTAATGAAAACTTCAGTAAAATATCGTCTCATGTTAACTCGCAATATTTTAAGGTATAAAAGTATTATTTTTGCTGATTTAAGGAAAGGAGTGGCTATTAGTTTAATCATTTTGTTAAAGCCATTAGAAGAGTAAAAGGATAAGAATAATGTTAATGGCGTGTTAACTTGGAAAGAAGGTCTAAAATCACAACAGGGGACCAGGAAAGAGTTATTAGTACAATAAATTAGTTTGCTAATTAGGTGAGTTTTGGTTGGGAAGTTTTATGGTTTGCCTAGTAGACTTTGCAGGGGAAACTGTTTGTAATTCAAGAACCGGAAAATAATTACTACCTGCTATGACTTGTAGGTTTTTTAAAAGTATGAATGCTGCATTTTTTTTCTTTGTCATTGTGGCTGTGTAACAAAGAACTATTTACATTATAATTGTGCTGATTCAGAGGGAAATTATTATAATTTTATAATGAAAAAAAAATTATGCCTATAGTTTACTTAAAAGACTATACTTAAAATCCACAATAGCAAATAATTTTCATAACCTCCATGAAGTTTATCTCAATGTATAGAAACTGAAAACTTATACAAAATAAACTTTTAATGAAGCCATGAATGAAAATGTCAGGACTTAATTAAACATTTTAAACATATAAAAATATACTTGGGTATAAAAAAAATGGATTATTTAGTTGTTATTGAAATAGTTGATGCCTCTAAATATTTAAATTTATAATCTTCTGAAGAATAGTGTTCTTGTTTGTCTTTGTGGAATAATTCTTTTTATTGATCATCTGCACTTTTAGTTTTCTTTTCAACACTTTCTGTTAAAAACACATTGTTAGAAGTAGTCTTTACACACAAAAGTCTTCTTATGAAAACATCGGGTAGTTTTTTTCAACCCGAAAAAAAGTTTGTTGGAAATGAGTTGTTTTTATAATAGAGCTTCAGGTGTTTATAATTTATTGAATGCTGTACAGACACCTCATATTGACTAATTGCACATTGTTTATATATATATTAATTTAAACCCTTTTATTTGTTGGAGAAATAATTTTAGGTTGTTTATTCGGATTTTGCTTATTCAAGTTTAGCTAGATATCCAGGAAACAATTTATTCAGACCCTAATATTAGAACCGCCCACAAAGTTAATATCCAATTATTATCAAGTCTTCAAAAATATTATTTTATACTGGTTTGACAGCTTAATTCAAAACATTTTTCCTAATTTATATATAGGAAAATATTTAGTATAATTTGTTTGTGTATATTATTAAATTAATATTAAGTATTACTCAAGAAAATTTATGTAATTTTTGAATATATGTCAAAAGAAAATACGAAAAATGTCAAAGTCTATTCGTATTACTTATAAGTATATATCCGTTTCTATCAAAATAATAAATTGTAATTAAAGCCATACAAATTAACTGTGTAAGATTCACATGGTAAGTTGCATATCTAAAGAGTTATGAATAATAGATATGACTTTAATTTCATTATGTATAATAAGCTTAACTCACACACACACACACACACTCACACACACACATACGAGGTGTGTAAATAAAGTAGTGAGACTGATTTTTTTTAAATTTTCTATTCAAATATAATTACAATGTGATATTGTCACCTTCAAAATAGTTCCCTTCGGAAGCCACACAGCGCTGGAGACGGTCCTTCCAATCATTGTAGCATTGCTGGAACTCGGATTCTGGAATGGCCTTCAGCTGGTCGGTTACAGCAGTTTGTATGTTTTGTAGTGTCCCGAAATGAGTTCCCTTGAGGTGATTTTTCAATCTCGGGAAGAGAAAAAAGTCACAAGGACTCAAGTCTGGTGAATAAGGAGGCTGAGGAGCAACAGGAATGTTTTTACTGGCCAAAAACTCGTTTATTGAGATGGCAGTGTGACAGGGCGCGTTGTCGTGATGCAACACCCACTTGTCTTTGATGTTTGGCCGCACACGAAGGACTCTTTTTCGAAGTCAAAATGTGATGAACGGAGGTGTGATTCAAATTCAACTGTTCCCCGATCATTTTGACTGTCAAGCGTCGATCTGAACGCACAAGGTTCCGTACTCTGTTGACATTTTCATCGGTGTTTGCACTTGAAGGCCTTCCGCTTCGTGGTTCATCTTCAATCGACTCTCTTCCTTCTGAAAATTCCTTAAACCACCGAAAAACCTGTGCCCTTGATAAAATACGTTCTCCATAGGCCTCCTGAAGTTTTTCAAAAGTTTCGGTTGCATTATGTCCAAGTCTGAAGCAAAATTTGATTGCACACCGCTGCTCAACTTTGAGGTCACTCATTTTTAAAACGCTTAAGAAAAAACCATTTCACGAAAACCAACGCTACGGACAGACAAATGACTGTGGCAAGTTCAGATTCATACTGGAGGCGCATCACACGTGCACCTGACGCTACTCAAGGCCACGCGTCTCCAGCGTTTCCAGATCGAAAGCGACGTTGCCAGTCTCACTACTTTATTTACACACCTCGTATATATATATATATATATATATATATATATATATATACAAGATTTCACATATATTTGTAAAATAACAATCAATGATCAAACCACAATAAGAAAATGGGATACAAGACTAAGATCTTTCAACCGTAACAAGCTTCGTCAACTGCTGGGTTTTTGACTCGGACGAAGACCGCTTGTTACGGTTGAAAGATCTTAGTCTTGTTGTCCCATTTTCTTTTTGTGGTTTGATCATTGATTGTTATTTCACGTGTTTATGTGAAATCTTTTATATATATTTATATGTGTGTATTTTGCGAGCAGACCTTCATTCATACAGGTTTCATTAAATGGCTTCTTATTCTTAGTCTAGTCCGGTTTTTTCATAGCTTTTCTAATTTTCTAATATAATTTTTCAATCTTTTAGGTAAAATGTACACCAATTCACCGAATGTTTTATTATTTATGTTACTTACACTCATTCCACTGAACTGAACACTGAATACTTTGTATATTAAGTATTTTGTTAATATGCGTATTGAATTCAATGAATTATTGGTCTATACTGTAGGCACTACTGCTGAGAAAAGGCAATTATTCAATTTCACCTTGGACACAACATGCGTATTGTCAACAGTAATTTTATTAAAATGAATTGCACAAAAAATAATGTCATATTAGATGTACTTTTTTTAAATTATGATAACTGTCTACAATTAAATGACGTAATATGTTTGATTATTCAAAAAATTGTGGAACTATTAGTTAGTCCAGTGGCAACGTTCTAGTCTCTAGACTGGTTATTGCAGAGTTTAATACCCACTCTGGCCCTCGATTTAGTTACGCGGGAGGTGAATATATCTGTGCACGTTAAGTTGTCAGTTATATGACAACTGCATAATGTCAGATACTGGAAAAAAATCCTTACTCTAAATACACATGAATTTGGTAAAATTTAGGCTCCCAACTTAGGTGTAGTATTCTTAGGCTCCCAATATTCATGGTGTAGTATCACAAACAGTCAATGTTCGGCCTGTGTGTGTTCCCTTGTGGAAACCGCAACTGCACCCTAACTTAATCTTGTCCTTGATATCTGTTCTATATGGTACAAACATGTCTTTTTTTATACTAATTGAGCAAATTATATAGTGCTTATTCTTCTGTTTAATATCCATTATATAAGTTAACGCTTATATTTTGATGGTTCAGTCTGTTTATGAAACTGGAGCTAGACCATGTCGAAATAGTAAGTAGTATCGATTCCATACAAGCAAACTTTTTAATACTTTTTTTTTTTAAACATGCAGATGTAGAACGAACTGTTTAGTTTCTATACATGTTGTAGCCTTGAGAAAGATGTTATGCATCGGAACTTTAATAAAAAAGAGTTTTTCATAAACAGATTAAACTCTCATGAAAAAACCTTGCTAAGCTGAAAATGGAAACAGCCATATTCTCAATGTGGTTTTGTTGAGTGCAGACCACTCTTGATTCTTTTAGTATATTATTTTTATTAAATATATTATTTTTCTTTTGCCTCGTTCTCTTTGTATATAGTTCTGCTTGTTTTACAGCTTCAGTAGGTTGGCACTATTACACTGAAAGCTTTTCCCTGTCTATTCATCTCTCTTTTGATTCAATTAGCATCCATTTTCAGTAATTTGTGCTCTTTAACTGCTCCATGCAATTAGAAGATTACTCTATAGTTGATAATTCTAGTAAATCTATCCTGCTCGACTTGTGTATCAAATATTGTGCTAATAGTGCTGCAATTTGTAGGGATGATAATCATGACTATATAAGACTTCCCCTCTGCTTTCAAGTAATAAATACTGCTTCGTTCAGTTATACAGTAACCGCGCCACCCCAACTGTGACAGATATCATTAAGCCTTCTTAAAGAATGTTCTTTTACAGTTTGACAAAATTCTCCCCCATTATAAAATAAATATTTTTGCTTCATCGAGTTCTTTAAATTTTAATAAAAATAATACGTTATTTTGTTTATTCTATTGCTGCTTTTTCAATTTAATAATCTGATATAAATGATGTTTTATGTATTTAAGTCAACAAATGATGAAGCCATGGATGTTGTTAGGTTAGGTTGCAGTGGCAGTCCCACAAGGGAACACACGTAGGCCAAGCATTGGCCCTTTGTGATACCACACAATGAAGATTGATTCTACAGTGGGAGTCCTAAATTTTGCCTAACTCAAGTGTATTTAGAGTAGGGATCTTTATCGAGTACCTGACATCGTACAGGCTCGGGACCGACGGTATAACGTCCTTCTCCGAGGGACGACGTGCTCAGATTTATTCACCTCCCGCGTGAATAAATCGAGGGCCAGGTGAGGATTGAACCCCGGTCCTACCAGTTCAGGGGTGAGCACGTAACCACTGAGCTAGCCTGGCCCCCGAAGCCATGGATGTTGCACACCAGTGCAACTTGGAATAAGAGTTAATGTCAGTTTATACTAGATCATTCAAATAAATATTAAAGAAAACAGTGCTTAATATATGACTTTACAAATAGCATCATTAAAAAGAAAGAAAAATGAACAATACATTCTCTCAATATAAGTAAGGTAAAATTACTTACTCCAGATGTAAAATCTATTTCTGTTATGGAATAAACCTAACCAGTTTTTATCTAGAAATAACCTTAGTCCCATTTTTGGAATGTTATTGTTGTTTAGACGATGTTTTTTATTGCATGTATTTACTTTTATATTCTTTTTGCTACTCTCTACAACAAGGGAATTACTAAAACATAAGCATAATTTCAGAAAATGAGCTCCTCTCATGTGTACACATATAATAGCTAATGTTCATTTTATACTTCAAACTTGTTTTTAAAATTTCATGAGTCTATTCTAAACCACCAAAAAAAAAAAAAAAAAACTATCGCGGGTAATATTGTAAAGAATGAATTTATTAAACAACGATTTGTCATCAAATTTTCTCTAATATTATTTTTTTTACTAAACCACTAATTAAATTTTTATAAAACCACTAAGGGTCCGATATCAATCGTACAGGCAGACACTACAACGTACTGTATTTGCTCCAGTTTGGTGAAAGAAATAATTGATGTTTTAAAACTCTATCTTATATAAATATTATTTTGTAAGAGTCTTCATTAATGTTTTCATTAATTTCTCTCCACTTCTGCAATGCAGGCAAACAAATGCTTTTAAGAATACAGATAAAATGTTTCAGTATATATTAGCCATTTTATCTCTACTTATTTTGAGTATTTATTTTTTTTATATACATACTTATTGAGTCTCATTACTTATCATACATGTTTGGTATAAGTGACTTTCACTGGATCATTATATTTATTAGACATTAAACATTTTCCAATTTCGATTACTTCTTTACTCTTTTCTTGTTCATAATAAGATCAAATTTGAAGGAATTCAATTAATGCTCTTTTAGTAAAATTATGTTTTCAGGAATTGCTACTAATTTTTAATAAATTACTATATTGATTTGTAACCCAGAAATTCAATAGTAGTTTGTTAGTATTCAAATAAAAAAAAACCTGCTTCTAAAATTTTACTCTTGTATTTTGTGAATATGCTGCATATTTTGCTCAAAATGGCTCAATAGATCTGTTGATATCTATATAAATAAAAGAAAGAATTTGTCTTTACATTGCTTAAAAATGACTCATTTCAAGTTTTCTGTACGTTTTTAATACATTAGAAAAACCGAATTAACCCTTAGAAAAATTTTTCTGAGTAATCTCAGCCACTATGAGACATAGCAAGCTGAAACTTTGACACTAGACTTGTGTATGTCTGTCTTAAAATATAGTCTCTGAATGGATTGAAAACTGAGCATAGAAGTGAAGTTATAAACTATCAAGCTGTATTTTGCCAACTTCAAAGACATGTTTATTTTGAAAATATACAGGTGTAGCAAGTAGGTATTGTTAGTTGATATTAATTTCATTTGCGTATATGAATATATTTCGTATTTGAGATCATTGAAAAGGTGTTTCTTAGGGTTGAAGATGTATTATCCATTCAGAATAAATAGCTTTGTTATCGAACAATTCTCAAACCTTCCTACTGAACAGGCAGAAAAAAATTAGCAAACAAGAACCTACGCTATATCAAGCCGAAGGAAGAACTTACCAGTCAGTAAAGAGAGTGATTAGTTTTGAGGAAGCAGTTCATTATCCAACTGAATTTCTTGACTCTGGGACTGCTCCTGGACTGTTTCCTCATGTGGTAAAACTTAAAGTAGGTATACAATTGATTCTGAGCCACTATCCGTTTCCATTCAAACGATCGCAATGTCTCATCAGCGTCTGTTTTGCAATGAGAGTAAATAAGTCGCAAAGAGAAATCTATCTACCACATGAATTGAAGTGAGTGAGACCAAGTTTTTCTCACATGATCAACTATAGTTCGCTTGCTCATGTGACAGAGATTCTAGCTCTTTGTTCTGCCATGAACATGAAGGACTGACAGCTAATGTGGTGGATAGAGAGACATTTGCTTAACAGTATACTAATAGTGATATTTTCTACTATTCTATAATTCCTAATAATATATTGAAATACTGCGTATCATCAAATATTTCATTCCGTCAAAGACGGGCACGTTTGCTAGTATATAATAAAATTAACAGTTTTATATAATTTGTATAAAATAAAATATCAGTTAGTAATTTTGACAGTTGATATTGAAACCTAATCAATGTTATTCAGCGCACTATTTAAGTCTTTCGTAATCATTCTATAACTGTTTATTAAGGGCAAATGTCTTTATCATTTCCCACTTGTAACTAAAACTTTCACATACTTCATTCTGTTTTTAGACTCTTTCGATGGCTGCTAACCAGCAAACTTTACAAAAGACCAATTAATGTCTAATTTACACGTAGTTTATATATTGACATGATATTGTAAAATTTGAACAAATTCAAGCACTAAATATAAATATGTCCATATAAACAATTTACCAGTATGAAATGATATGGTGTGCAAGAATTGTTTAATCAAACAAATTAAAGTTACATACATTTTATCTTTCTGTACTTCATAGTGAACGGCTAAATAAACATGACCTGATCATATGTATGTTAAAAAACAAAATTATCTTCTAAGTGTGTTATTTTAGATTATAGGCTATAACAAACTTATATTTGAAATGTATAATTCTAAATACAAATGTATGTATTTTTAGGAGCTTTACATAACAAATTAACTAACTAAAAGTACTACATAATTTTTTTAAAAAAAAAAAATTAAAGTCTGAGTGAATTTTAAACTTAAATTGAATTTTATTTTTCTTTGTTAATATAAACCCAGTAAGCAGAGCTAGCTACCATTAGCTTACTTCGAGTTTTGCTTTTTTGGGGCAATATATCTTTCAACAAAACTAATGACTTTATATTTTTTTATTTTCTTATATAGTATTAATTTTTTGTTGATACTATATGGAAAATAGTAGTGTCCACTGTTATAGTTGGGCGAAGAATGTATATAATAATAGTAAATTCGTTAAAACAGTGTTTTCAAGTTTGTGTTAACTATCATTTTCATTTAATCAGGCGTTAAAAGTTTTAAATTTTAATGAATTAAGCTGTCAATAGTGGCTGAAACACATAATATGATTTAAATGTCAAATAACTGTTTTAAAACAGTGTAATAAATATTTATAAATCTATTCATATTTAAAAGTGATATCTTTTAATTCATATTAATATTTCATAACAGCTCAATACCCAGATAGTATACTTTAGTTCTGTCATTAGGTGTTTGTCTTAGAACAGGAAATGCTTTGTCCAGAAATATCTTTAACCTAGATAAACATCGTTAAGTAAAATTGGGGCTCCGGTTGATTAGCTATTCCGTGGAGCGGCTATCGAAGTATTAAATTCAATAGACTACTAAGATAGTTAGTTTTTATGCAAACCTTTGAGAACTTATCATTGTTTATGAGAGGAAATCTGGCATTAGTGGCTTTAAATCGATGGAAATATCACAAGGTACTACACTCTACAATTGGTATCAACCTACTCTATCAAGTTATCAGACCACAATCAATTCATGCTATATTCCCACAGTTATTAATAACAAATGAGTAGGTTGTATTCCCTGGTTAGAGTACATATGTAACAGTTATGTATTATGTATGTATTTACACACACACACACACACACACACACACACACACACACACACACAGACACACACCACACACAGATTAAATGAAAGATATTTCTGAAGACAACATATTTATAATCTGTACTTCGTTTACTTCTTCACGAATGCCTCATGCTTTGCCTGACATGGAGAGTTGGGAAGCCATTTTATATATTATAGATATTCAAGAAGGTGGCTCGTAGACCTATAGCGGTGAACAGAATGCAGGAAGGAATGCTTAATAACCGAGATGTAGTGAGAGGGAATTCAGGTCTTTATACCATAGAATAAATAGGGGGTACAAAATAACGTACCCTTGAGAATTCTCAATGAGATGATCTCCTTTAACAGTTTAGTAGTTGATTTATCATACAATTATTTACCAGTTGTATGTAATCTTTATATTGTTTTATTTCATATTTCATGAAGCTGTTTATTGAATGTTATACAACAATTTGTTATATTGTAATATACAGTGGTTTTTATGTTATATTTGGAATATTATTATTATATTATGAATACTTTTTTCTTTTTGAAATAAATTATTAATACGAAATCCGTCCCCCTAAGAGTTGTTTATATATATATATATATATATATATATATATACAAGGGGGAAAAGACTAAGATCTTTCATCCGTAACAAGCGGTCATACGCTTGTTATTATATATATATAATAAATTCAAAACGAAGCGGCGAGTCGCCGCCTTGCCTTCCTGCGGGACTCTTCGCTCTTCACACCTCCTGATGACGACGATGGTCGAAATATCGATGTAAGTTATGTCTGTGTCTTTATGTGTGTTTCCTTTGTTTTGAATTTATTTTATTTAAAAAAAGTCCGCTGGACCGTCTCTTTTAATTATGGTATATATATATATATATATATATATATATATATATATATATACACATATATATTGTAAATCTTGGTAGTAGTCTTTCCTGTAAGTAAATTAGCACAATTTGCAAAAACTGTTTTTTTTTTTACATAAGGTTTTCGAATCTATTGAGAGTAAGAAGTTTATTAATCAAGTTACACAGGTAATAACTTGGACCTGACTTGAAGAAAAACAACCTTCACTGTCTTTATTTTGCATTTATAATAAACCAAAAAATTCACCCAAGAAGTTATTTATGTCCTGAAGATGAATATTGATCATTGAAACAAGTCGATCATAGGAGATATACTTTATTGAGTAGACGAAATAACTATCGTATTATTAAAAAAATGAGAAACTTGTTATGAAACAGGCATCAGCTAAATTTGGTGTAATTTTTAATAATACGTATATATACAATATATACTCGTATATATACAATCTCATTTTGAATGTTTGTTAGACATGAAAAATTTAAGATCATTTCAAGATAAACAGTTTTTAGCACTTCTACAAATGGTTTGTAGTAATGAGAACGACAGGACTGAATATTTAATTTGCTCCCATTCCTTCAAAGTGTTTCAAATGGGATCCTCCAAAGGGATAAAGGCAGTAGTGAGCAAGTCTGTATGGTTGTAATGACTGACCAGGTTGGGGTCGAAGCCAAAGGGCACGACGCTGTGGGACTGGGCGAGCCGTTCCTTCGCCTTAAGCCCTTGGCCTCTCTACACGCGAAGCTTCTCCTCGTCTCTTAACAGATTCACCAGTTGCTTCACCTTTTCGTGTACATGTAGTCCCTAGTCCTTGCCATCGCCCAGGTACTTGAAGTCATGCAGCGTAACACTCGCTCAGAGTAAATTGGTATATATATGATTTTTGACAAAGGGAAAGGAAAGTGATTTTTATTAAATACTATGAAGCCTTAAAATTCCCAGTATAATAATTCTATAAAATACCAATAATGTGAAACACAATTCAAAATTGTGAACATTCATTCAAAAATAATGAATAAAATTATCCTATAAATTAAATTAAAGATTATTGTAAAACGATATTTCTCATTGATACAGGAATATTTTCAAGTTTTAAATGGGGAAACCTTTTCTTAAATATGTAATATAGAAGGAGGTCAGATAAACTATTTAAGAGGTCCACTGGATATTAGAACAAACCATGTTTTCATGTTTGGTAACACGAAATCTACCGGCTCAATTTTCAAAAATGTTATTACTGTTGTAGTTATACGGACGATATTATATGCGTCAGTGGGTCGATATACAAAAGTAAGGATATGTATTGTTAAGTGGATCAATCACTATGTGTACTATCTCCAGGAATGAAGAACTCTTCTATTTAGCATTTATATGGGACCTAAATTGAACCTTATATATTATATAACCAAGAAGTATATTATGTTTACTTATAGTGAAGTTGAGTGTAAGCCAGTCCAGATTTTTTTAATATTAGATGGGCTGATATGGGCATTTTAGGATTTCAGAAACAGAAATGCTCGAAAAACAGCATATTATACAATAATGACTTTTGTCCGGAACTAAATCCTTATGAAATTGTTCTTACACATTAGTTTATGTTACTTTAAACTCTATTAGTGTTTCTTTCATCTTTTCGATTCATACAAATTCTATCTGTAACAGGAAAATGTACAATTTCAAATTCTTTATTAATGTATAGTATTATTAACAACGTCTGTGGGACAAAAAATAATATATTATGCTTAGAAATTATTAGCAGTAAGGTTTGTTCTATTAATATGCCATTTATTAATAAAGTATTTATGTAAAGATACTTTAATTTTTATGATAAATGAAAGGAACGTTAATATTAACAAATTCTATTGTCTTACGTGCATTTTTTTTATTTAACATTCACCTGCTACGATCCAACCATGGTTATACTGTAGAAGTAATATTTTGAGAGAGTCACTCTCTAGCAACTCCATGCATTATTCAGTCAATGACTGAAGTAGTGTAAACTTTTATAGTCTTACAACCTGGCTTTTAGTGATACCATGTAAACCTAATCAACTCAGTACAAACATTGTATTTTTTATTGAAATTAATGTAACTATAACATTATTTAATTAGACTAATAATGTATAATATAATTTTCATTATGGTTAGATATAATATCTCTTTAAAACAGAAAATAAAATGCTCCATTGTTCACACATACAGGAATAGACCTACTGACATATCCCAGAAGAAAATATTTACCTCATCGCTACATTGATAGCCATTTCAATAGCATTTGTAGAATATACATATACAAAATATAACATGGTTTTACATAAACACGTGAAATAACAATCAATGGTCAAACCACAATATGAAACGGTGAAAAAAATTCTAAGCTCTTTCAATCATAACAAGTGGTCTTCGTAAAAAAACAAACTGAATGTAGAGTCTAAACAGTTAAAGTTGGTTGGTTGAAATAAAAAAAAACTTCTATAAAGAACAGAGATCAATGTTCAAACCAAAAAAGGAAATGAGAAAAAAGATGTTTCAGAAATAATTTTTATTAAAAAATACAAATTTGTGTTTATCAGTAAATAATTTTTCATCATTAAAAACAATTGTAAGAAAAGACGCAAACTAAATTAAATATAATTTGTGCTTTTAATTTATTGACTTCTCACGTTATCATTTTCTCTACTTATTATAACCCTGACTGGTTTGAAATATTAAAAGTTTGTCAAAATGATTTGTTTTTATTAATATTTCTGTTTTTAATTTACATAAATTTTAACCTCTCAACTATAGTAAGAAATCAGAAAAATGACTAAGATCTTGGGCTTCGTCAGAGCCCAAGGGTACTAAATATCCAATTTAGTAACAGTATCAGTGGGACACTGACAATGACCGCTTGTTTTGGTTGAAAGATTTTAGTCATTTTTTTCTGATTTCTAACTGTAGTTTATACGTTGATTATTATTTTATGTATTTATTATAAAATATTTTACACATATATTCATAGGAAAGAGGCACATATAAACAGAAATAGCTGTGTTTATTGTATTTCAGATATGACCGTAAGACATTGTTCATATGTTCATATATATGACCGTATATATGTTGTATGTTCATGACCGTATCCCAAAAAATCATTGCAATTAATACGTTCTGACAGAATTTCTACTGAAGTATGCAAATAAAGTTGAAATTCTTTTAATATCTTTAGAATAGCTTCAGGATATAATGAATTATTCAATAATATTACTACAAAGTTTATGAAGCCACTCTGATTAAGGTAGTATTCATAACCAAAATTTTCAGGCGCTTCATTTTGTTCACAAAAGCCATCTACTCCATAAGAAATTTCCAAATGTTTTGGCAACTTGCAATCTCATTTCTAAATCAGGAAATGTGTCGCTTTATCGACGTGTATTGGGAACAAACTGGGTGAATTTTGTCTAAAATTCATGAGATTTCTCTCATTACCACTTCTTTACACGTTGTAGCAGAGACATTTATTTCTTTATTTAATGTTAACTATTTTGTCGTTTTTTCAACCTTTATAAAATACTGATGATATAGCAAAGGCATTGTTACCATGAGGGTCAATCTTACTGCCATAAATACTTATTAATGTCAATGTATATTACATCCAACATATTTAAATAATTATATCTTTTACATTTGTAATTTGTATAATTGAGAATCATATATGTTTTTTTTAATATTTCATGGGAACATTTAGCAAAATATTGATGTGGATAAATAAGCAATTCAGGAAACAAGAATATTGTGTAGTTCATATTATTCTGGAAATTATTACCGCTTAAATTTTTACTTTACTATAACTTTAGTATATAGATCAAGAAAAAATGCTATTTTAACATTTTGATAGAGTTACATGTTTTGAGGTCCCAATAACAAAGTCAGTATTTGACGTATTTGAGAAGTATGATGATGAAGTGTGTGTGTTTTTTTTAATCAACTTTATTTATAGCATGCTAGATAAAAAATACTTCATTCATTTAGAAAAAATATTGTGATAATAATTCTTGATTAAAATTGATATGCGAATAATTCATTATAATTCACAATAATCTCACAGAACTAGCACGTTCTAATCAATATTATTAGTAAAGTTAGTTAGAAGGTGAAAACTCTAAGCTTTCGACTTCCACACAAGTCATCATCGAGTTAATTATATGGAAAACAATATATATATATATATATATATATATATTATATAAAACAAAAAACTGACAGTGTTCTTGGTTATTCTTCGAAATTTAGTACTGTCACTTAGAATCTCTTTGATTTTATTTATATATTCTTCTGTGTTCATGACCACAAAGAGTGACGACTTATCAGCCTTTCTCATTGTAATTGAAGGCTGCTGTGTATTTTAATGAAACACGTTTACGTGAGGATTTGCTGCCGTCATACACAAATATATATATATATATATATATATATATATACAAGATTTTACATAAACACATGAAATAACAATAACGATTAAACTACAGTATGAAATGGTAAATAAGGACTAAGATCTTTCAACCGTAACAAGCGGTCTTCGTCAGAGACAAAACCCAATTAAATGATCAGTTATTCTGTTGTTTCTGCTGGATTTTTACTCTGACGAAGACCGTTTGTTACGGTTGAAAGATCTTAGTTTTTATTTAACATTTTATATCGTGGTATGACAACACAATATGTATATATATATATATATATATATATATATATATATATAATCAAACAAAAATATGAAAATGGGAAAACAAGACTAAGATCTTTAAACCGTAACAAGCGGTCTTCGTTTCATGTGTTTATGTGAAATCCTTATATATATATACGAATTCGAGATTAACAAAGAGCAACACACAAAGTAGGGAAACACACTTACAGACTCAAATTTTCGGGTAATCCGTCTTCATGAGAAAAGAGAACGGGAGACCAAGCACCTTGTAGACGCAACGGCAAGTAACCAACCCGGCAACCGCCAGTGCTGTCAACCGTACCTGGTCTTAAAGTATAGAATTAGGAGAAGATATAAACAGAAATTCAGATAAGCAGTACTGGTTGGGTAAAACTATAAATAGGTGAAAAATTATAAGCAATATAAGATAAAAACAAACTATAAAAAACAAAAATAATGATAGAGAAAAAAAGAAAAAATAAATAAATAAATAAAAATAAATACAATACAAAAAACTTGCATTGGTTGTTTTAGTAAATAAAAGATAGAGACTGAATAAAAGGGTAAGTATGGGAAACTAGTTAAGAATAAGAATTTAGAATTTAGAAAAATATATATATATTAGCGTTAATATTCTTTCGACAAAGTGACTGCTGGTTCTCACACAGTGGTAACATGTACTGACAAAGCCCTTCATTAGGGCATTGAGAAACACAGTAAAGATAGTAGGATTCATATAAACACATATAATGTAATAATAGTACACTTAGTAATATATAGATGAAATATCATTTCATATTTGGCTCTTACAAAAATCAGTTGCTATTGCTGAAAGATCTTAATCTCTTTTCTGATTTTTTACTGTGGTTTTGACGTATATATATATACATATATGAAGAATTGTGACCTACAATCGTGTGAATTTATAATCAAAATAATCATCATTAACTGTTGCATTGTAATATTTTTTCCATTTTATTACTACTTTGATTAGGAGTGCTTGTTATATATACATATATATATAAATCTGTATAATACTTGAATGACAATAAAATATCAAGGATAATAGCACATATATATAAACTATTCATAATCTATTGTAAGCCTAATAATATATTGACTTTGGATTAAGCGTCTATAATGTTTGCATTAAAAGCTTTTATACTTGTGAATACAAGAACATATGTTTCCGAGTGCGTGGATGGGAATGCAGGAATTAGAGGTAATTAGTGAATACATTTTAATCTTTTAAAGGGTAGAATGGTGCTCCACAGGTGCTAGCGGCTCCATTTATCAATTCATTATATAAATATTAAATACTGCAGCTTGTACTATAGTTTTAGTTGAAAAATTTAGTTTAATAATTCTGTTTGAATATATGTTCTTTTGCATGATTCTTTTTTTCTCAATAATGCATTCATGACCATGAAGTGTTGTTATAATAAATAAATAGAATTGTTTTCTTTGCAAAAAAATTACCAAATCAGCCTGTTCCTTTTTATCTACCATATTTTACTTACATGCTGAAAGTAAATAAACAGATCTGAAGTGCCTTATACTCAGCTTTACTATAAATAAATATAAAATCATTCTTCTTTAGTACATTATACATAACGTCCTATTTATGCATAATTAGAATGTGTAAGTGGGAGAGGTTTATTAGTCTTTCATTCCTGGAGTTAGTACAGATAGTGATTGATCACTTATATTCAGTATATATTCTTATTTCTGTATATATCACCACTGATGCATATAATATCATTAGTACAACTACAGCCGTAATAACATTTTTGAAAAGAGAAAGTGCAAATTTTGTGTTACGAAATAATCTCTTACAGGAGAACAAGGCTTTTGTTCCAATAGCTTGCATAGTTTATCTGACGTCCTTTTAACTTGATGAACAATGTACATTGAAGACAATGTTTCCCATTTAAAACTTGTAAATTCTCCTATTTGGTCTGAAAAATATCTAAAACATGTAAGAAAAATGTAATTTTAAGTTAATTTTTAATTTAAGATGTCGAATATACTTCCAGTATAGCAAGTAAACTATTAGTTCAGGATCAATATTCAGTTTTTATAGCTTCATTGCTCTTTGTCGTAGTTGAAAATTCATGAATTTTGTTTATAAATTGAAAATTCTCTCTTCAATTTTTTTGGTTTTTAATGAGCTGTTTAACGTCAAAAATATTTTCTGAAAACACTAATTGTACTCTAACGCCCCTTTTGTTAATCTGATTTTGAAAAAGTTCTCTCAATTTGCTCTCCACATGAAGTTCTATTTTTAGGCATAGTTTCATTTTTATCCGTCAAATGCTTTGATTTGTTTGGTTCTCATTAGTTTTCATATTGGATTACAAGTTAAAATGTTTACATTTTATGAAAACAAATGTTTTCCGTTGTTTTAAAAAATGTGAATATCTTTTTCGTTTATTGCTTTTATAGCATCGAAGTTAGTAACTTAGGAGGAAAAATGTAGTCTAAAAACAGGTTTTTTGCAAAAAGAAGTGACTTTCTCATCATGCATAATTGCTTTCATACAATACAGCACATCTATACAATGTGGGTCATTTTTGTATAAAATATCAATTTGATCTACGAAGGATTCTGAACCGTCGGTGACCACAAACTTTGGATGTATACTCAGCCAACCACCCTAGTCCCAAACTAGTCACACACACATACAGACATCATCAAAAAGTGAGAGACTCCATAGAAAGACTTCTGGAACTTGAAAACATGTAATTCCGTCAAAATCTTGAGATTGAATTTTTTCACAATTACTTTACTTTAGTTCTAGTAAAGTGAAAAGATGTGGGATGTTGTTTGATGATATCCTATGATATTAAAATAATAATCAGTGCATTGTTGAGGGATATTTTTATTTAAAACACTCCCTAGTTAAGCTGATTCTTAACTCTACATGAGGCATTGTGAGAATCAATAACTATTGTTTTAATCATAATAATGTATATGAACAATGTGTTTTTAAAACAAACATAAGTCATATGTGTATTTTAATTTATTAAATAAGAATTGGAGAGCTTTAAACGCTAATTATCTGGGATAATATTTTACTAGTTAACCTCTAAGTATGTATGGATGCAAGAAGTAGACTGTTTAAAGGTGTCCCTAATTTTTTTTTTTGTATTTTTCTTTGATTCTGGAAAGTAAGTGGTTTGTGGATGAATGTATTCTATTGAACTGGCTTCAGACTGATGTCTGCAGGTCTCATACGGGAGTCGAGATATGATATCTTGCCAGTACTTCTATGCAAGCGGGAAGCATGCTAACCACTGCGTGTGATAATTGAATGAAAACATTTACGCTATGAAGGCACAATACAATCGTGTTTCCTTTACTGTAATCTAAATAGCGTTTCCATTCTACACTTTGAATATAATCTGAAAGCTGGATTATTTTGAACGTTAATGAATTAATTATAACATTAATTAGTATACTAGAATTAATAAAAAAAAAACATGGATAGAAAATTTTGCAATAAATGGAATTCCATTTCTGGGAATCCCATATTAAATATAATTACTGCCGATATTATAGTTTACATTGATATGGAACTTCTGGGTGAGAAATTAGCTATTCTTTGACTTATATTAAATTATTTATACTTACCAAATAAAATTATTTCTCTTTATAATAAAAGTAGTTTACATTATAAGTGAGTGATTGTATCCTGTGGATAGGTGGCCAATCATGTATCTACCATTTTAAAATACATAATATTATAACATAAATATTTTAGAAATTATTATGTTACATAAGTTAACTTATTTTAATGAAGTTTGGTAGATATATGATTATGTGTAATAAAATACCATATTTTTTTGACTAAGTATTAACAGATAAAACAAACATTTTTTTTTAAACTTTATATGAAAATGGTCTTTCATTTTTGCAATACTTTTGATTTTTTAAAGCTTAAAACTTTGTATTTAGTGTAGTACTAATAAGGCTATTGTTTCATAAAAATGTCATTAATTAAAGGTTATTATGGTAGATAAAAAAACCATTAAATGGGACAAGTATAACTTTGTGGCACTATCCACCTGTAATTGAACATTCATCCTTAATGAAAATAAATTTGCAGTATCATGAAAACATATAATTGAGCATAAATAATTGATTTGAAAAAAACTGTTACTTTTTTTATAAACTCTTTCTAAAGAGATCCAAAAAATTACAAATTTACCATACTATATTGATAACGCATCAGAAAATATTGCGGTCATCGTCAGAGTCAAAAACCCTAGTTAAAAAATCTGGAGTGGCCTACACTCTACTTTACTATAAGTAACTAATGTCAAATTTCTTGGGTATATAAAACATAATGTCTCATTTAAGCATAACATAAATATCTAAATGGGATATAATTATTAGTCTTTCATTCGTGAGGTAGTACAGATAGTGACTGAAGGACATATAAATTTATAAGCTTATTTTGTACATCACAAATAATTTATTATTTGCAAATAATTTCATTAGTATAACTACAGCAGTTATAACATTTTTGAAAAACCAAAGTGAATATTTCTTGATACGAAATATTCTCCTACAAGAGAACATGGCGTTTGTTCAAACAGCCAGTGTATTTCTTACATCGTTTACTTGACATCCTTCTACATTGAATATTAAAGTAAAATTTTCAAATTTAAAACAGGAAAAAACCCTTTTTTTCTCTGAAAAACATCTTAAACAACGAAGAAAATGATGTTTTAAGGTGATTTGTTAATTAAAGATGTACGATAATTACATTTATTAATCTCTAAACGAAAGATTTCAATTTTGAATTATCTTTTTCATTTTTGATTTTTAACAGAATTATTATACTGGGAATTTTATGGCTTCTTAGTATTAAATAAGTTCATTTTCCTTCCCCTTTGTCAAATAACATATATACGAATTTTTTCACAGTGGGTGTTATTATTTTCCTGCACAATATTATTCCTCTTACATCTCATATAAGTCAATAAACAATTTGAATTATTCCTTTATAAATATCAATTTTATCTCAGTGGATTCGCTCAAAAAATTTCTAAGTCAATGTAAACAATGTAAAAAAAAATAAAAAATTCGACAAGATCTCTTACTCTAGGATAAACAAACAGTTTTTATATCGTTATTGCTCTTTTCCGTAATTGAAACTTCATGATTTTTTTTTTATGAATTGCTAATTTTTTGTTCCATTTTTGGTCAAATTTTCATTATTTTTTAATGAGCCGTTTCGCGTCAAAAAACTTTTTCTAAAAACAGAAATGGTACTGTAACGCCCATTTTAGCGAATGTAATTTTGAAAACAAATATCTCAATTCATTCTCCACATAATGTTCTATTTTTAGACATAGTTTCATTTTGATCCGTCAAATAGTATGGCTTGTATCGCTTTCACAAGGTTTGAGATTGAATTATAAGTCAAAATTTTTACATTTTAGTGAAAAAAAAAATATTTCCCGTTGTTCTAAAATTTTGAATATATTTTTCGTTTGTTCCATTTGGCACCTCAAAGATAATGTCAAAATTTCAAAACTCTAGGGTTATCAGTTTAAGAGAAATAAATGTTTAAAAAAAAACGGTTTTTGGCAAAAAAAGTGACTTTCTCATCATGCATAATTCTTCCCAAACTATAGGGATCTTCGTCTTTATGAGGCCCATTTTTGTGTAAAATATCAACTTGATCCATCAAAGATTCTGGACCGTAGCGTGGTAAGAAGCAATGCTAACACACTCACCCACCCACCCACCCACACACACACAGACATCATCGTAATAACTTCATAAAACGACTTCTGGGACCTCAAAACATGTAATTCCATCAAAATCTCGAGATCGAATTTTTTCACGATCACTATACTTTACTTATAGTAAAGTAAAAAGGTAATAATATTATAATGAATTATTATATATATATAAATTAATTATTGTTATTATAGCGTAGTTTAATTAGAATAAGTCAATTATTTGAAGTGATTGTTAATGAGTTTGATTGTACGTTTACTTATTTAAAGAATTACAAACCACTCCATGTTTTACTAAATTATATTTGCTGTTCAGGCTTCTAATTTTCTTGTGCATTATCAATTTTTGTGAAATGCATTTCTTTGTCTGTTTTTTTAATTAATCATGGTAATTTTTCTGATATTTCTTTAACAAAATGCAATTTTTTTTATTTAATATTATTGCATAGCTAATAAGGAATTTCCAAGTTATTCGCAATAGTTACTTCACTGCACCAACAATTTGTTGGTTGTTGATTAATTCCGGTAAGAAGAGTGACTTATATATCACTATCAAGTCATATTATAGGTAATTATCAAGAAAACATATTTTGCAAGTGTAATAAAGTTTTATAGCCAGAATAACTTGTTTCATATTTATTTTGAAGAATTTATGCCAACCATAAAACCACCTCCATGAAATATACATCAAAGTTAAAATTTTGATTTCTCCTTGCATTTGCTGGTTGATATCTCTAAACATTTGATTTTACTTTTGCTTATTTGATTGAGCTATGTAGTTTTATTCATAAAAAAAAAATCACTCTCAGTACTCAAAAGCTGTAATCAGTAGATTTAAGTCCTTTTATTTTGCTCTTTTGAAACTTAGATCTACTGTAGTGCTGTATAAGTTATAAGTTTAGATTCTAAGTAATAACACACTTCAAATAAAGTATTGACTGTGGTCTGCATAATCACTGTCATTTAAATGTTTTCATTCATTTGATGCAAGCTATCAATTATCCGTTTAAATACATTAAACAAGAAGATATAGTGTATTTAGTTTCCCATCAGATTATCGTTGTGTTTTTGAATTTACATTTTACCTTACACTTGGATGTTCTAATGAAAATAAATGATGTTTCAGGGAAGGCTAAACAAGCATTATGCTGCCTAGTTCTACTACGACTACAAGGTAATAATTTCGTATTAAATGTTTATTTCTCTTCAAGACTTGTCAGATCTGTTATCTAAGCGTCAGTCACTAAGCGAGAATTGTCTATCTATCTTGATTTAAATTAGTTGTTATTTTGTTCGTTTCAGCATATTCTTGGGTAAATCTCAATGTTCAGTTTTTATATTACATATTTAGACTATACTTTTATAAATGGTTTCAAAGTGGAAGTCGTGGAAATTTTAAAAAAATATTGATAGTATTCTAAGAATTTAGGAGGAGTCAGAGATGAATATTACTGCCTTAAAATGTAAATCAATGCTTAATAAATTTACTTATTGTATAACAATTAAGTAAAATGAATTTACATCACAATTTATTCCCTATCAGCTGGGAAAGGAATTAAATATCAATTTCAGTTTTAATTAAAATTTAATATTTATAAAATATGAATTCATATTCCAATATTTTTTAATTGATATTTTTCACCTTTTTATTTTTTAACCTGGAATGGAATAAAACTCAAGGTTCCAGTTGAGCTCATTTTAAAATACTTAAGACTATTATTTCCTTGTTTCATATTTTCTCTATAAATTATAATTTATAACAGGTTAAGTTATTCTTCTCACTTTTAGCATTTCAGTAAGATAAATTATATGTATCGATGATGCTAAGTCATATAAAATACGCCTCGGTACAGTTGTAAGTGCTCTGTAAAAATAACATTAAATTATAATGCATTAAGCAGGTAATAATACGTAATATATAGTGTATAGATTTATAATATAAAATAGTAGTATGATAATAATTATAATTATATAAAAAAAGTAATATTATAAGAATATAAAGCATTATATAATATATCTCCCTGCTTTGTGAAGTGCTCTATAAGAATAACATTAAATCATACGTAATATAATATACGTAATATATAGTGTATAGATTTATAATATAAAATAGTAGTATGGTAATAATTATAATTATATAAAAAAGTAATATTATAAGAATATAAAGCATTATATAATATATCTCCCTGCTTTGTGAAGTGCTCTATAAAAATAACATTAAATTATACGTAATATACGTAATATATAGTGTATAGATTTATAATATAAAATAGTAGTATGATAATAATTATAATTATATAAAAAAAGTAATATTATAAGAATATAAAGCATTATATAATATATCTCCCTGCTTTGTGAAGTGCTCTATAAGAATAACATTAAATCATACGTAATATACGTAATATAATATACGTAATATATAGTGTTAGATTTATAATATAAAATAGTAGTATGATAATAATTATAATTATATAAAAAAAGTAATATTATAAGAATATAAAGCATTATATAATATATCACCCTGCTTTGTGAACTCCAAATAACATAAACATGCAATTCCAAAAAAATATTTTTTTCTTTAAACCATTAAAATTACACCATTTTTCTAAAATCATATTTATTATTTCTCGATTAGAACTTCATTATTATTTAATATAAAGAATTGAAATGTATATTACTCACATTCAAGTACTTGTAAATTAAAATTACGAAGAAATTTTATTGATGAGTTTTAGCATTTTAATTTAAATTATATGCTACATTTAGCATGTATTAAATTATATTATATAATTTAATACATGAGTTTGAGTCATAGATCTATTTGATAACTTGAACAAGGGAACAGTTTTATAATGAAACCCATAGTGAAAAGCATTAGGCCACTCTTCAGTCACAAGTCATAAGTATTAAGTTATAAGCCAGTCTTCTTAACTGCATTATACGACCAACAAATTTTTAGGAGCCGTCTGGAGCATTCTGCATCATACTCGTGTTATGGACTTTGCACTGTATCATTGCATTACAATGAGTGCAATTTGAGTAATATTCAATGCATTTTCCAGTTATACATCAATAAATTCCAAAAAGACGAATTGTATCTAGGGGAAAAAATAAAAAAAAACGACACTATAAATCATAATAAACATGGTAAAGAAATGCATTTACAAAATATTCATACAGCTTTAGGCAATTATAAATAAATAATAAGTATTATAAATAAAAGAAAATGTAGTTGTTTGAAATGAGTTTTAATTGGTTTCAAGTATTGATTTGATTGATTGATTTTAAATATTAATTACATGAAAATTTACTTAATATTTACATTTGTAACTGGTAGTGATAAATGGAAATAAATGATTTTGAAATCAGGTTGCTAATTTTAAGAAATTGAAATTAGTCACTAAAATAGAAGGTGTTGAAAAAAAAAGAAAAATGGATGGACATGAGTGCCAATTTTATGAATATTCAGGAAAAAAAGAGGAAATGAAAAAATGGTATCTGTAGGGTAACAAGTCCGGTAACTTTATCAGCAGGTGATATAAGACTGTCGATTATGAATTAAAAGTTATCGGAATGGTTCGGGAAGTGTATTGAGGTAACTAGGGTGTTTAAAACACTACGACTTTCTTTAATCTAGATCATCAACATACAAGAAAAAAAGTTACCTCTTGGAAACTTGGCGTGCAGTTGAAATGGGAAATATAACTTCGGGATGCACAAAGACTGCATAAAATAATTAGAAACGTGAGTTGCCAATAATGTAAAAAAAATTATGAAAATGCAAAAAATGCATGACATTTCAATTTCATATTGGAATATTACATTAAAACTATTACACTAAAACTTAGTTAATGAGCTGTTCAAAGTAATTAAAACAACTGTAATTTTTCAAGAAACTGTTGTTTACAGTAATTTGTTATTATTGAATTTAAATGTTCAAATTATGATGGTGTGTTATAAATTTGTCGTAAGGTACATTTAAGTTTTTTGGTTATTGTCATTCAATATACAAGTAAAATGCACATAGAATATAATTTGCAGTAGTATTCAATATTTAATAATTTTTTTTTTTTTTTTTGGGGTAAGGAGGTGAAATGCATTTACGCACATAGTGCTGGGCTCCCAGATAAACCAGACTACCAACTAAAACACCCCCTTTTTCACCTAGGACCTAGCTTGGAACTGTAGTAATAATAATCTGTGTGCTTGTTATAACAATTTTCAAAATTTGTTGAAATGCATTTAAATCACCAAGACTTGCGGTCAAACTTAGGGTTTTCAACTAAAAGTTGAATAAGTTGGTCGTATTATCTATATACTTGTAAAACTGTGGTGTTCGCGTTTATATATTTGCACACGCTCGAAACTGTATAAAAGGTTAGAAATTCTGTAGGAATCGCACCCACGCTCTTAGTATTGGCGGTCCAGAGCGCACTCTACCGAATGTGCCACGCGGACTGTTGTAATATAAGTTTCAAAATCTTGGTATAAATGACGTTGAAAGATTAAATAATAGTTTTTCAATTTTAATTATAATGATTTAATTGTAATACATCTAAAAAGAGAAAATGTAATGTATAATTGACGAAAATATGAAACATTTATTTAATATGTCAACAAATGATATTTGTTATATTTAACAGAAGTTTTAGAAATTATGAAATTAACATAATTAAAATATTAACAGAACACAATTATGTCCGTAATCAAAAAACACTGTCATAATGCATATATATTCTTCTTTTGATATAAGTATTTCAATAATACTTATAGTGTAAGTATAATTATAGTTTAGTGTATATACCTCCCGATGCATCGGAAGGTACAGGAAATTTCTTAGTTAAACTGTTCTCTTTAAATTAAGGAGTTCAGAAATAATTCCATTGGCTGTAGCATCTCAGGAATTGACAACTTTTTCCAGTTGTCAAAAGAGAAACTGATGCTGATATTTATAATGCTTTAATCAGTCTTCCTTGTGGTAAAGTTGGTGAAGAGAGAGTTGAAAATAATGAACATAAAGGGATTATTACTGCACAAAGACATGTTTATCAGTGCATATAATGTCGATTAATGTATTGAATATATTTACTCTTCATTCGTCAACCCACACATATTGTTTACAGAAAATTCTATATAAGCTCCATTTAACGACACACACAGGGAAATTAATCGTTGTTTCATTGCATAATTTTCTGAAGGTATTAAACAATACCTGTCATATAACTCATGTGTGTTTATATAGGAACAGAACCCACACATCACTCTCAAGAATTTCTTGTCTGGATTGTTACAACATAAGGTAGAACTCAAAAAGGAAGCTACTGTCATGCTTTTGTATGAGAAACATTGATCCACCTTTCTTAAGTTATGGAACAAGACGAATAACTGAGGAACTTTATGATAATGTACTTATTTGTAAAATTATCGCATAACGGTGTCATGGGGAAGTAGTTTTAATTCCAAGATTTGAAGATTCAATTTCCAATTCAGTTAGCATTTGCCATGACTATTCATAGGTCTCAAGGAGAGACTCTACAGAAAGTTTTAATTCATTTATGTCAAAGAGAATTTCAACATGGCCAATTGCTTGTTGCTCTCAGTGGAGTCAAACAGAAAGAAATAATTAATTTTTTTTTTGTAAACTGAAATTGTAGAAAAAATAAAGAGAACTGTCTTAAAAATATGGTCATGATGGTCTTTATTAGAAATAAATTAATTTAGAGTTTATTTGCATCTACGTGAATATTATGGCATTAAAAAGGTGTTAGATGACCGAACATGTCACGGGTAATCTAGTTTATAATTAAAATAGCAGAAACGGTGGTCCAGCTGCAGTGAATGTAACAAAGAATAGTACATGAAAAAACAATAGGAGATTCTTCCTAAAAATTTTACGAATATCAAAATTTTTACAAAACTTCTTCTACCTTAATAGCCATAAAATAGTATACAAAATAAGATTATATCGAAAGGTTGTAAATATTGCACGTATATTGTTATTTATTATGTTTTAAATATCATGTAGAGAATAACGTGTCAGCACATATTATATTTGAGTGTACATAAAAATATTAAAATCAGGAAGAAGACGAAAATGTACGAAGGTATATTGAAAATTGAGTACCTACTAAATACTAGCATTGATTGGGAGAGACTGTTTTAACGATCGTTACCAGATTTTGAAATAAAACTGTTTGATGTATCCTCTAATTGGGTGGAGTACAATCAAACTCGTTCCATCAGTTATCACAAACAACCATCAAATAGGAAATTAACAAACAAGACCAGCAATTATTCAGTTATCAAGTGAAACATATATATTATTTAAAATAACAAAGATATTAAAATTCACTTTGAATACAATGTACCTTTAGATCTCAACTCAATGTTTTTTTGCTTTTCAGATCAACATTGCGATAGTAATTGTTGTTAATATTTTTATCATAAAAGTTTCCATTTTATATAGTTGGTATTTGCAATGTATTCAGAATTAATACCTAAAAATAATCAATAATTTAAAAGAAATAGTTGATATATATTTCATCATATTTGGGAAGAAAAGACAACAGAATCGATGAATCAAAAAAGTTTTTCATGTCAAAGAGCGTCAAAGTAATTTATAATTTGTTGAACCAAGTCTTAAATCAAAAATACTTATAACTGTCTTAGCTTGAATAATTTCTTTCGATGATCTAAAAAATCTTCAATGCGATAGTTACGTGTTCAAACAACGGTGGTTTTATTTAACATTAGGTTTTATACATATGTTTATTGGAATGTAATTTAAAATTAATGATTTATATGGAGTCAATATTCACTGTTGGTATGCTAACTCCAAAATTTAGCGTTATTTCTGTTATAAATTTTATTACATTTGATTGAGGCAGCTCTTTTATTAATTTTATATCACCAATAGTGCTGCATATATTGTGTTATAAGAGTATCTAAACCTTCATTTAAAAAAAATTTTTATCTCTTAAAATATTTGAAGTCAGAAATTAAGAAACCAATTTAAGAACCAAAGAAATATAAAAATGACAAAATATTATAACCAATAATTAAAATATACAGCCTAGAACAGGCATGGGCAACCTGCGGCCCGCGGGCCACATGCGGCCCAGCACGTGTATTTGTGCGGCCCTCGGAGATTATCTGGAATTCTATCTTAATATTAAAAGTTCCTTTGCTTTTTGGTTATTAAAAAAAGCTCACCGTGACTTTTGGAAAAAAATTACAACATGAGAGAGAGAGAGCTCTATAACAACAAATGTTTTAGTTTTTTCATGTATGACGCACTAATCTTTTGAAGATTGTTTATGATCATTGTTTATCAAAGGAAATAATGAGATATGAATAATAATTTTCATTATAGGAACAAAAAAAAGTTAAATAATTTTCGACGCATTAATAGAGAGCCCAATATATGTATTTCTATGTCTTTATAACAATACATTATACATATAAGCTGTATATATCGAAATACCACAGAAATTACCATGCGGCCCGCAGTCACTTGGAAATTATATAATGCGGCCCCCAGTTGACAAAAGGTTGCCCATGCCTGGCCTAGAACATTAATATAGGAACACTAAAGTACATAAAACATGAAATCAATAAGATTGATGACATCTTAAGGCCAACGTATAATTAAGAAAACGATTTAAGCAATTTATGTTTCCCTACATCTCCGAAGAACCAATACACCTTCTCACAATAGAGTTTTTGATATTATAATAGCCAAGAGATTTAAAGGAGTTCTGGTCTCTCTAGACGTAGAATCGCTATTCACGGAGGTGCCCATAAAGGAAACTATCAAAATAATTTGTATAACTGCTTACAAGCATAAGTATCTGCCTCCACATCTCATAGGATATTCAATGCTGCCCACTTATTGAAGCACCTATTCTAATAAACTTGAATTACCAAAATTATGACTAACAATTTTATCCCTGAAATATCATGAATTTACTAAGATTGTAACTAAGTAGGGAAAAAGAAGAATTCTCTTGACATAATGAGTTCCTATGCAAAAATATGTTGTATTTTATACTCAAATAAAAAATAAATGTACCAATTATTATAAACAGTAGACACTAATTTTACTGAGTGATCGTTTTTTCAGGTTGGCACTATATTTTAATATTTGTGATTTACATTTCTTTAACATATTGGAATAACATTTACAGTTTTGTTTCTATAGAATAAATATGATTCAGTGTTGAAATAAATATGCATTAACAGTATTATTTTAAAAATTATTTACCAACAAATGCAATTGCTAACTGAACAAGAAAAAATAAAAATGAGTTAAATTTGTAATACTCATTGAAAGATATTAAAGAAATCACTAAAAATAATAAAAGGAATTAGCGAGATTATCTGTTAGATTATGAAAAAATGATGATGAGTTAGGAGTTAGTTATTTAGAAAATTTATTTTAATTGTTATTTTAGATGGATAAATTATAATAAATTAAAAGCAGATGTTGTAAGCAGTTAATTCATTTGTTTTTAAATTTTTTATAGTTCAACTTATTTCAAATTGTTTGACTAGACATTGTGACTACGTCTAATGAAGGACTTATATTGAACATGATATCATTTTATAAATTCTTCTTACTTGGTATGCTCGATATGGTTACTAACCACAAGAAGTAACGGAACTATCTATTAGAATCGTACAAGCCTGCGGCCTTAAAGCCGCATGTGACCTTTTGAACCATAAAATGCAACCTTCTGCGGTTTGTTGAGAAAAACTTTTAAAAATATTAAGAACCACAATTATAGTAATAAAAGCAAAATATTTTGGCATTTAGGAAGAAGACTAGTCATATATCATTACTTAAAAAGTCTAAGCTATTAGAAAATCCTTTTCCAGAGTTAACAAAGGTAATAAACGAAGGCAGTGAGGACACTACTGAATCTTTTGAAAGATGCAAAACAGTTTTAGATGCTCTGGTGAAATAATATAATGATAGATTCAAGGACTATAAAATATGACTATTATATAAGGATTTGCTTCTTCATTCGTGGTGACTTTTTGGGGAAGTGAACGGTGCTAAAATGGCCTTTACTCCAAGAAAGGCCTTTAGAATGGCCTTTACTCCAAGAAAGGTCTTTAGAATGGCCTTTACTCCTGCTCCAATCTCTTTTCTTGTAGGAGCTGTTATTTAAATAGGAAGCAAAATCTTCCTAAACTGAAAACCCATCTACGACTCAATGACCTATATTAAAAATACCAAATGAGTAGGTCCGTGACCTGGAACTGCTTATTACGACATGAAATATAGTACGTAGAAACATTTGTTGATCATTGGTTGATATATCGTAAATTGTTACTGTAGAGTTCCGACCGGTTTCGCACGTAGTGCAACTTAAGTAGGACTATCCATGATTTTCGAAATACGATGGACATATTTAATAGTGTGGTTTTTACTAACCTCTGAGATACTAACAATACGCATGTATTCAACTTATACTCAACTTTTTGATTTTATTAAGATTAATGGAAATATTTTGTATAATGGTTAAAAGTAAAAATTATTGGTTCAAATTATTAGTATACATTCCTCGTTAAAATAATTAAATCTAGTAAAATATTTATCATAGAGTAAACATATAATGTGTTAACGAAACGTGAGATGTTATTTCTCCAGAATAATTTAAGGAAATTGAAACAAATTTTAATTGTTTTGTTATAAAGTTCAATTAAGTGGGTCTTGCATGGTAAAATAGGATATATACAAACGACTAGGTCAGGTTTGGTTACAGTGGCCGTTCCAAAAGAGGATCGACAGAGGCCACTTCTGATTCCACAAATGAAGAAAAGAGCTATCTCCCTGGTCACTATTCCACTTGAACCATATCGCGAGAGCATAAAATTTTATTACATCCCTGATCTTAGTTTATTCTCACGATTGTCATAGGAGTACTGTCCTGATGTTCGTTTCCTTTTTTGAACCATACCTGTTTTGATCTATTGCCGTGTACCTGGATTTTTCAAATCATACCACGGTTTTTGAACCATACCAGGGCATTGACAAAGAAAGTGTGAAACAGATTCTACACTTTCCTCCTCATCCTCTGTTTGACATGCTCAGCAGATGTCTCTTCCCTCCAAACCCAACCTGGTGCCATGCTTCCGTATCAACCCCTGTCCAGTACATACCGCAATGCTATTGTCCAGCGTTTCTTTACTTTTATATAGAATTTCTTTAGTCCATCTGCGGTTGCAAGAAGGTCACAGTTGTTTTGAAATGAGACACGTGGCCTCTCTGGTCCATCTGTAGTTTACACTGTTTTAGATTAGATCTAAAAATAAATCGTATTGCTAATAACCTATGCTTGGAAACATTGCTTACAATGTTTAAGAGTTGAATAAATAAACTTAAAAAAACATGGAATAGTTCAACAACTTCTCTAAATGTGAAAGACGTTTATTTAATTTCTGGTAAGTATTACTAAGTCAACCTACAGAAAATGGAAAATAAAAAAATATCACAAAATATTTCAAAGCAATCAATTAAATAAAACATGCACTTAGAGCAATTAAACAAATGATGTTTAATATATATTTAAAAAAATATTAATATGCCAACACATTTAATTTTTATTAACAGATTATTATTCACATTATTATTTTCAGATTATTGTGTTTCAAAAAAAAAAGTTTTTTTTTATTTTTTTTTAATTTAAATGATTGACTGGGCCTTTGATATTCAAAGCATTAATACTGGAGTAATTAAATGTGGCCTGCACTATTTACATACAATATATATATGTAAATTATCTACTACTCGTACTTATATGTTATATGTAATACATATTACATGTAAATTTGGAAATCCAGCATTCCTGTTCTCTGTTGCTGGAGTTTTTGTTAAAGGATTTGATTTCTCTGTCGTTTTACGGAGAGGGTTGATTGGGCATGAAACACACAAACAGATAGTAAATCCTTTCTCTGTGATCCAGCCAGCCTAACCAAACCAGCGTGCTTTGTAATCGCCTGACTGCAGAATTCACTTTTAATCAAATTAGCTCCTAGGGCTGAGTAAAATCTAACCTAAGTGCAGAAAACTACGCTACACACGTGTAGCCCATAGCTCGAATCTCTGTAGTAAGACCATTGTATAAAAACAAAAATTTACTACATTTACAAAAATTTTTTTTCTATGCAATACACAGTAAATGGGTATGTTACTGGAAATCTACGTTTCATTTAAGCGTAAAAGTACTTCTTAGGGGAGAGTAAATTACTGAACGAATCATAATTAATGGTACCCTCCAGACTATTTCATAGCAATTATTAAGCAAAGTATCTTGATAATAATAACAGAATATATAGCGTAAATGCTCAAACTATTAATATATAATATTTATAATACTTTTTGAAAACGATAAATACAAACTATGTGTTTTCGTGTTGTATCAATAAGGTGTAGTAGAGGTGCAATAAAAAAAAAACACTATCCTCCCATTCGGAATACATATGTTGTGTATGGTGTGTATCTTTATCAAGTAGAATACACTACCATCTCACCTTTCATTTACATGAATCAATGTTTTTATAATGGTCATTGTTGTTTCAATTGTTAAAGATTAATTTATTAAGTAATAATTGTTGTGGAACTTTTTTGTGTCAATATCTCCGATAATAAATAAAGCAATTAAAATAAATCAAATTTATATTTCTTATTTATTTTTACAATTCACAAAACTTTAGTGATTAACTAGCTCAGAATAATGTCTAAATGACCTCATATGGGAGAACAGTATTTGGTTAATATAATAATTTTATTGGGAATACAAGTTATTTAAAAGGAATCACCAAGTGGAGAGCTTAGGTTCTGTTTCATACTGAAGAGTTTTTCAATCTACTATACTTTTTCATACGCTTTGCCTTGGAAACATTTGCGTTATTCAAAAATCCTAAATAACATCATTTATCGATTACCAATTGTGTATTTAGAATCACATCATTTGGAAATATCGGTAAAAGTTAATAGCAGATATAGCTTGTATTTGTATGAGTCTGGCACTCCTTTACAAAATGTAACAGCTTCTCATAGTTTCTTGTTGGTAGCGTTAATGTTAGGTCAGCTGTTACTCTCACACTCTTGCTGTATCCCCGGTACAATGAAACTCTGCTACAATGTAATTTACAGTTAAAGGAACATGACAATGGTTACGAAATGCTACAGCCTACTCCGTAAGAAGGAAGGCTAGAGTCAGTCAGATGTGACCGATTCTCAACATATTCATTCGTGCTGCGTGCAGTCTGGGTAGTAACTCAGAGTCAACTGTAGCACCACCTTTACGATAACTCTAAAAAAAAAAAACCAATATGAACCGTTTTCACAGACCTAGGTCTTAATTAAGTGCTTTGACCAACTCAATGATCTATTGACTGACACTTTGACTGTTCATTTAAAAGTTCTGACTAGATATGAGGACAGAGGCATCCTAAAGAAGTAAGTAGCAAATTCAGAAAAAGCTTTAGTTCAATTTTTACGATTGTTCAAATACAAATGTGGACAGCTTTAAAAAAAAATAATCACCCCTATAGCTGATAGGGAGAGAGAGTGATTTATAAACAGGAATTTTAAATAGCTTTAATAAACTTATACAAATAATTTTCTGGGCAGCAAGAATTCAGAACAGTAATCATAATAAACACAAAAGATGATATTAAAGCTCAGACTTCCAATAAGATAACACCTCGATATTTTATTAGCAAAGGACACTATTCAGTTCAAGGAAGTTAAGAATCATATCAGTACAGTAAAAAAACAATTTTATTGATGAATTCTGTGTCACACACAGTCAAAAAAAGAGCAACCTCCAGAATTGACTAAACAGTGGAGCGTTTTCTATAAATGGCACAGAACTCAAACTATGTAATCTTCCTGGAAAGATTATTAACACTAAAATACCTTGTCTCTACCTATTAGAATGCAGAGAAAAGATGGAAATTGTACAAAATTTATAAAATTGTAGCTAAATGTTTACTTTCAATTATTTCCATTTTTTTTTATTTTATTACATGTTTTGTTTATTTATCTCCTTTAAGATACGTTAACCCCAATAACTATAACAAAAATAATAATTAAAATCTCGAGTGGCGTGCAATCAATTTTACTATACGTAAACATAATATGAAACTAGTAAAAAACCAACTGATGTTTAGTTTTATTTAATATGGCTATACATATATTTTACAACATGTGTCATTTGATTGCATTTACATATTATCAAGTATTAGGTAGTAGTTATAAAATCATAAATATTATGCAATTTCTTTTCAAACTACTTACGAATTGATGAAATTGACAATATGATGCATTGATTATCACTTATGATTAAAGAGTATATCTTTAGTTCTTTTGCGAATTTGTTATGGAAATGAACCTTTTTGTTTTCAAAATTCTTATAAACTAATGAGGTACAATATTTTAACAGAAAATATAAAAAAAAAATAAAAATTTAATACTACCCTGAAACATCTAATTGTTTAGGGTTGAACATGTTGTTTGTAATTGAATTAAGTTTGCACATATGAACATATAAAATAGATATATGTGAGATATATAAAGGCACGCTGACGTTTTGGATACACCATCTGTTAGTTACTAAAACTCCTTCAATACATTAGAAGTATACTAGTTTGACATTATTAATTCAGATACGTCCAATCTTCCAGTAAATCCGATTTCTAATTTGGTCCAAAAAAAGAAAAAATAAAAGGAAGTTTGCAAAGTCAAATAGTAGAAGTTACATCCTGCACTGGAAGCAAAAACTGTTCCGAATTAGTAATTTTAAAGGAAAGAAAGAACAAGTGCGTAAAGTTAATAAGGAAGAATCAGAAAAGATACACACCGTAAGTGGGTCAAAGTGGATTAGCCAACCGAATAGAGCAATTTAGCTCTGTTAAATAAAATCATTATTAATTGTTTCAGGGCAAAAATTACTTGGGTCCACTAAAAACATTGTTTGCACGCACTTCTTCGAATCCTTTTTTGAAGTTAATGTCACTTAAAGAACAATTTGAACTGAATAAAAATTTAAATCCCTTTCTGTGTTTCTCTTTTAATTAAATGTTTTATGTATTTTGTACTATATGTACTAATAAGCAAAATTATAAAACTAATTTCAGTTTACGGAGATTTCTGATTTACATAAACCATTAATTTGTGTTGCAGATGATTTTTGATTGAAAATTACCAATTATAATTATTTCAGAATCTACACCTCTGGGATCATTTGTCTATTATTTGGTTCTATGTAGGGATAGTTCATTTGTTATTCGTTATTTGAGCCATGGGTGAGCCACAATCGTGGTTATTCTACATAAATAATCCTATATTTTTGTATAACTAAGTTTATTTGTGCAAGGTTCAGTGTTTGAATCACTCACCGCTACTAAGTATTGCAATTCATAAAAGGTGAATCCATATGACACTTTAGAGAAACTTTACTGATTCAATCAGTTTCAGTTATACAAATAAAAGATGCATATTTAGGTAACTACTGACTCTTTGAAAATATTAGTAAAAGTTACTTTTTGAAATACAGTATGCTTACAGAAATATTCTGGGCATGGATATTTAGTAAGATTGTATGAGAGTATTCTAAAATGAAGAAGTTTTTACATAATTATTGTTGTGGCTGGTATCACAACTGGGGTTGCTTGAGGGTAGCTGCTGCTTGGGTGGAGAGTTGGCCTGTGATGACAGAGATGCTTGAATGATGGTGGAGAGAGTGGGCGCTTGGAGGTTGGGAGGTGAATGCTTGATGTCTTGCTTGCTTGGGGGTAGAGAATAGAATGCTTGAGGTGTTGACTGCTTGCTGGTTGGAAAGGGAGTGGATGCTTGAGATGTTGACTGCTTGCTGGTTGAGAAGGGAGTGGATGCTTGAGGTGGTGTTTGCTTGCTGGTTGAGAAGGGAGTGGATGCTTGAGGTGGTGTTTGCTTGCTGGTAGAGAAGGGAGTGGATGCTTGAGGTGGTGTTTGCTTGCTGGTAGAGAAGGGAGTGGTTAGGCGAAGGGTCCGAGACTAGCCAGGTAACATTGGGCAAAGTTAGGAGGGCAGGTACTGCTAAGCTACCCTAAGCCGGCATGTACCGCTAGGCAGCCCTAAGAGAGCAGGTATACTAAGTTAAAATCTGAACATTCCGCCACCCGTTGAAGGAGAAATGTCCTTCAACGAATTACCGGTTTAAAGACATATAGTTAGACAAAGATAAACATTAATTAAGAATATATACACTGAGTAAGAATAACTTAAACTAGACATAAAGATTTACAATTTTGAATATATACAGGGAAACAAAGATCCACATTGAGTAAGAATACATATAACATAATATACACATAAAGGTTTACAATATAAAGTTTGAATACATATGGTTATAAAAAGTAACATTAAATTCAGTAACAAGCATATGATTTATAAAATTAATTAGATACTAAACACAGATTATTCAGAGACTGAAGGTTCTTCAATAGGAAAAGGACATAGTTTTATGAGGTTACGTCGAGTCTCGGACCCTGATGATGTCTTGACTGTAGCTACTCTATTGATTCCATCTTTTCCTGGATGCAGAGTTACTATGCGTGCTACAGGCCAAAGTAGAGGGGGCATGTTGTCTTCTTTAAGCAGAACAAGAGTACCAGGCCTGACAGAATGACAGTTACGATGCCATTTGGTTCTTTGTTGCAAACCACTGAGGTAGTCTCTAGACCAGCGTGCCCAAAACTGATTTTGAACCTGTTGGGTTAGATGCCAACGAGAGCGAAGACTACAGGTGTCATTTTCAACTTGCAGTCCTGGTATATAGCTAGAGGCACCACCTGTCAAGAAATGGGCTGGAGTGAGGACGGAGTAGTCAGTAGGATGGGTGGACATGGGAGTCAGAGGACGGGAATTCAGTTGGGATTCTATTTCAGCTAGAACAGTGGATAATTCTTCAAATGTAAAATGCATCAAACCCATAACGCGCCGTAAATGATATTTCATCATTTTAACCCCAGCTTCCCAAAGACCTCCCATAGATGGTGATCTACTTGGAAGGAATTTGAATTCTATATCATGAATTGTGGCTTTAGTAATTACACTTGATTTAAATTGATCTGACTGGACAAGCTTATAAAAATCATTCAGTACATTTCGTGCACCCACGAAATTTGTACCATTGTCGCAATATATAGTATTAACAGGACCACGACGGGCAATAAACCGTCGCAAACAAGCTAAGAAATCTTCTGTCCTTAAGCTAGATACTAATTCAAGATGTATAGCTTTAGTTGCCATACAAACAAACAAATATATGCTTTAATTTTAGGTGAATTTTTTCTATTTGACTGTTTTATTAATACTGGACCAGCGAAATCGATACCAGTATTATAAAAAACACGATTAACTGTGACTCTTTCCTTAGGAAGGCTTCCCATTAAGTACTTTACCGGTTCTGGTTTTAACTTGAAACATGTTACACATTTTTTATAAATATCCTTACACATATTTTTTCCATTCACTATCCAAAACTTAAGGCGAATTATATACAGTAAGTGTTGAGGTCCAGCATGTAAAGAACACCTGTGATAATGTAGAGATATCAGTCTACTTAGTGGGTGTTTAGAGCACAGTATTATTGGATGAGTTTGATCATATGGTAATGAGGCATGGTGGAGCCTTCCACCGACTCTCATAATGCCTTCACTGTCTAAAAAAGGACTCAAGGATAGAATTCTGCTAGATTTAGGTACTTCTCCTTTGACTTTCAAGGACTGGACTTCTTCAGGAAACATGGAATTTTGAAATAATTTTATTATGACATTTTGAGCAGTCTTAGTTTCTTTTAATGTAAGTGGGCCAAATGTTCTTTCACTTTTAGATAATTTACAGTTAGAGGCAAACCTCAAAACATAACTTATACTTCTATAAAGTCTAATCCAAGAAGAGAATCTTTCAATGGTCACTAGAAGATCAGAAGAACTAATTAATGCTGTAAGGATTACACTTTTCTTCTCAGGAATTTCTGTATCAGGGAGCATATCATATGTGTCATATGGTTTATTTTCTTGAAGCCACGTGGGACCATGCAACCAAAATACAAGTTTGTTAAGAAATTCTAGTGACCGTAAGCCACGTGTTATGAGATCGGCTGGGTTGTCCTGGGTCATTACATGTGACCATATTCCATCAGCAGTCAGTTCCTGAATCTCAGATACCCGATTACATACAAAGGTTTTCCATCGTGAAGATTCAGAAGCAAGCCAATGTAGGACAATCGTAGAATCAGACCAGAATCTTGTACAACTAAATTTCATCTGAGGCAAGGATTCTTTAACGAATTGATAAAGATGAGCAAGAAGAAGAGCACCACATAACTCTAAGCGAGGCAGCGATAAGGTTCGAACTGGTGCGACTCTAGACTTAGCAACTAAGAGAGTAACTGCTATACAACCGTACGGATCTATAGATTTGAGATATATAGCTGCACCATAAGCCTTCTGACTGGCGTCACAAAACCCATGGAGTTCGTGACTTGCTTTATCATGGTTTTTGACGTATCTTTGGATGTTAAATCGATTTAATGATAACAGGTCTGATTTAAAATGTGTCCATAACTCAAAATCATCTTGTGGTAACTTGTCATCCCAACTAAGTTTTTTAAGCCAAAGTTCTTGAATAAAAATCTTTCCATATGTGACTACCGGACAGAGAAAGCCTAGAGGATCGTATATTTTTGCAATGTCAGATACAACAGACCGTTTGGTGTAATACAGACGATCAACAAAGTTAACCTGATAATGAAATGAATCAACCGAAGGATCCCAATAAATTCCTAGAGTTTTCATTTCTTTAGTACAAAAGTCAAGTGAGTATAAAGGATCTGGATTATCAGATAAAGATGTCAAGAATTCATTCTGATTGGAACACCACTTTCTAAGTTTCATACCAACTTGAGAAAAGAGCTTAGTGAGCTGGTTGTATAGATCAAACAATTTCTGAACAGAGTCTTCTCCTGACACTAAGTCATCTACATAAAAATCATTTAAGACACAAGAGCTCGCTAAAGGAAGATTATACATTTGTTCTTTGGCAAACTTCATTATTGTTTTGATCGCCAAGTAAGGGGCAGGACCCGTTCCATAAGTTACAGTTAATAACTTGTATATTTTTAACTGTTCAGATGGGCTATTTCTCCAGTAAACCAATTGAAATCTTGTATGAGGGGGATGAACTAATATTTGTCTGTACATTTTTTCTAGATCAGCTGTAACAGCGTATTTGTGAAACCTGAAGCGTAAGGTTAAGCCAGAAGCATTCTGTTGTAAGGGTGGACCAATGTCTAATATTTGATTTAACGAAATTCCGGTTGATGAGGGAACAGAGCCATTAAAAACAACTCTAATTTTGGAGGAAAGACTGTCCTCTCGGTGTACTGCGTGATGAGGCAGAAAATAATTGGGGGTTAAATGTAAAGAAGAATATTCTTCCTTCGATAACTCAACCATATGACCTAAATTAATATATTCATTCATAAAACCTTTGTATTGCTGAAAGAATTCAGGATTAGTTTGAAATTTATTTTCTAAAGAATGAAAACGTTTCAAAGCTATATTTGAAGAGTTACCAAGGCAAGATGGATCACGCTTAAAAGGAAGATGTACAATAAATCTGCCAGATGCATCTCTTTTGACAGTATTCTCGAAATGTTGTTCAACAATCTTCTCTTGCCGAGACAGTAGTCTAATTGGAGGAATGCGTTCAACTTCCCAGAACTTGGTTAGGGTTTCATTAAGGTCTTCATGGCGTTCGCTATGTACAGGAGTGATTTCAGTTGCTAATAGATTTACAGATGACTTGTCAGGAGTATACTTTCCCGCTATTATCCAACCAAGCTTCGTATTTTGAAAGACAAGAAGGTTATTTGATAAATTAAACTTCTCTGGGGTTAGAATGTCAAAAAATATTTCGCTGCCAAGGATCAAGTCTACATTATGAGGCTTAAAGAAATACGGGTCTGCTAAAACTATATCTGGAGCAATATTCCAAGCTAAGTGGTCGATTTTAGTTTGAGGTAATTTATCAGTAAGTTTTGGAAGAATTAGGAAATCAGTCGTTGTGGTATAATCACAAACTCTAGATTGGAGACTAGTATGAATTTTATTTTTTATGGTTGAGTGAAATTGATTAATACCACAGATAGAGGTATTAGTAGGTAAAAATGGAAAACCAAGAGCTCTAGAAAACGATTCTGTAATAAAGTTACTTTGAGCTCCACAATCGAGCAAGGCTGTGGCTTTAATTAATTTTCCAGAAGAATTGGCCACTAACACCTGAGCTGTGGCTAAGAGAATGTTGCAAGTACTGCGTTGGGCAGACAATGCAACAGGGCTAATACTGCTTGGAATTTGGTCTTTGTGTAGATGGCACAAAGTATGATGCTTTTGAGAACATATCTTACATACACCAGGGTTTAAACATTCTTTTGTCTTGTGATTGTTATTAAAACAGTTTAGGCATAACCCCCTTTCATTTACTTGTACTATGCGTTCTTCTGGAGACAATGACTTGAATTTTGGACACTCATATACCTTATGAACTTCGTGGCAAATGTGACATCTGTAATATTCACTATTTCTTACAGGATGAGCAACTGGAAGAGATTCAGAATTACTGGGCAGACGCAGCATCTTGTCTGGATTACTAACGTTTCTTTTACTTTGCTTACTGTGGGACTGAACAGCACTATAATTACAAAATGAATTCTTCGTGGAAGACTTCTTAACAAAATTAGGAAATTTGTTCGAAGAATATATAATTCCTTTACTCTGGTCGAAAGACTTGATGGTCGATAAAGTTGCTTCCAAAGTATTTATTTCTTTTAAAAGATGCCCTTCAAAATCAAAAATTGACGGACATTGAGAACTATTTGAAAGAGCACTTTCCCAACGTGTAAGGAGGTTGACATCTAACTTGGAAGCTAATAAAGGCACTAACACATAACTGGAAGAAATCACGTCCTCTCCCAACGCTTCTAGAGAACGAATATTTTTATAGAACTCATTTGCTAGCCCTTTAAGTGATTGAAGACAATTGGGTTTAACCTTTGCTAAATTAAACAACGACGAAACATGAGAGTTAACAATTAATCTCTTATTATCAAATCTGTTGATTAATAGTTCCCAAGCAATCCTATAATTTGTTTGCGTAATTTGAATATTGGCAACTAGATCAGCGGCTTGGCCTTTCAAACAAGATTTCAAGTACTGCAGTTTCTGAACATCATCCAAAGAGGGATTGTTGTGAATTAAACTTAGAAAATTATCTTTGAAGGAATACCAATTGTTCAAATCACCACTAAACTCGTTGATACTAATTTTTGGCAATCTAACTTGAACTTGAGAAGGACACTGCTTGCAAGATGAGAACGAGGAAGATGACAGAGACTGTGAACCTGTTTTGATCTCATGCTCCAAAAAACCCATTAACTTGAAATACCTTCTTTCAAAGTCAACTATCTCCCTATCATCATCACAAGGATTCTTTGAACAGCTTTCAAGATCAATTAAGCACTTCCTAAATTCTTTTAGCGTGGGTTCTAATTGTCTTAGCCTGCAAGAAAGCTCAAAATGATCTTGGTCACGACTATAATTCTGAACAAAGGTTTCAGATCTAGTCAAAATAGACATTAATGACGATTTGGAAACATTTAACTTTTCTAATATATTATATCTAGGCATTTTGACTGAATGTATATTAATTAAGTTAATTATTAAATTATAATTATAATTGGAAAATTAAATGAATATAACAAAATATATGATAGGCAAATACTTATAAATATACAAGGCAAAAATAAAGGGAAGATTTTGATGAATTAGATTGTTATATAAAGTTGATAATCAATTTTAGACAGAATTCAAATTACTTCTTAAGTTGGTTAATTATAGCTTGTCGAAAGAATAAGTAATTAATTATGAGCTTGATACAAATACACAATAAACCCACTGACTAGGAAATAAAGGTAAAAGGGAATAAGGTAATAAAGGTTACAGGCGTACCTTGAGTCTGCTTGAATATCTTGAATTAAGATGATATCGGGGCCGGAGGACCAAAATGTTGTGGCTGGTATCACAACTGGGGTTGCTTGAGGGTAGCTGCTGCTTGGGTGGAGAGTTGGCCTGTGATGACAGAGATGCTTGAATGATGGTGGAGAGAGTGGGCGCTTGGAGGTTGGGAGGTGAATGCTTGATGTCTTGCTTGCTTGGGGGTAGAGAATAGAATGCTTGAGGTGTTGACTGCTTGCTGGTTGGAAAGGGAGTGGATGCTTGAGATGTTGACTGCTTGCTGGTTGAGAAGGGAGTGGATGCTTGAGGTGGTGTTTGCTTGCTGGTTGAGAAGGGAGTGGATGCTTGAGGTGGTGTTTGCTTGCTGGTAGAGAAGGGAGTGGATGCTTGAGGTGGTGTTTGCTTGCTGGTAGAGAAGGGAGTGGTTAGGCGAAGGGTCCGAGACTAGCCAGGTAACATTGGGCAAAGTTAGGAGGGCAGGTACTGCTAAGCTACCCTAAGCCGGCATGTACCGCTAGGCAGCCCTAAGAGAGCAGGTATACTAAGTTAAAATCTGAACAATTATTTTGTTTTGACATCAATAATTATTTCATTATATACACAAAAATTGTAAAAGCTAAATATTTACATTATCTCAATTGTTTGTAACATTGATGTGGTTTATATATATAACCAAGAATAATCTGATGCTTAAGGAGCCAGGTTAGCTCAGTGGTTAAGGTACTCGCCTCTGAGCTGATAGGACTGGGGTTCGATCCCCACCGGGCCCTCGGTTTATTCATGCGGGAGGTGAATAAATCTGAACACGTCGTCTCTTGAAAAAAGGATGTTAAACTATCGGCCCCGAGCGTGTACGATTTCAGTTACTCGTTAAGTATCCCTACTCTAAATACACTTGAGTTAGGCAAAATTTAGGATTCCGAATGTAGAATCAATCTTCATTGTGTGGTACCACAAAGGGCCAATGCTCGGCCTACGTGTGTTCACTTGTGGGACTACCACAAGATAAGAATAGACAAAGGAATAACTTATTTCTCTATATTTCGACCATCATCATCATGAGGAAGCGAAGTGCCCCGCAGGAAGGTAGAGCGGCGACTCTACCTCCTGATGACAACGATGGTCGAAATATAGAAGTGAGTTATTCCTTTGTCTATCTGTGTGTTACTTTCTTTTTTATTATTTTTTTATATATATGTATAAATATCTAAACTCAGTATTTTATTTGCTTCATTATTCTCAATCAATGAAATAAGGGTAAATACTTTAGAACAGTGTAAATTATGTACAATAATGTAACTTGAGAAAGAAAAGGAACAAAATAAATATAAAATATTTGAATATTTTAAATTAAAAGAGATTATAAAAAAAAAATAAATTCATGTAATGTTAAGAAAAGTAAAAACAATTTTAAAGAAATATTAAAGCGTTATTTCTATTGAAAAAAATAGAAGAAGAAGTGGTAAATGTTGTCATGGGAGGTTTGTATTGACGATGGAAGGAAGAGGCTTGAAATGGGCAATGAGGTGTGCAGATTGTGGGCTATACTCACCCCGTCGCAGTGATAAAACTGCCTCCTCATTCTAACCACATATTATTATTTGGCAACAAAAGAATTTTTTTTGCAACATTAAACGCTATATAATATTTATATGTATAAATATGCAGATTTTGGCATTCTCTACAGTTATTTTATTCTGCTCCAAAAAAAAAAAAAAACTAAAACATCATTATGTAATATAAATAAAATACTTAGCACAAAAGAAATTACGATATACGATATCTATTATTTTAACTGGAGTAATCTGGATTTTAAATAATACTTTTATGTTGATTTTGAAATTAAAATGAAAGTTACTTATGTAATTTAAACAGTATCATTGAGAAGAGAGACTTATATAAATTAATTCTAATAATTTTAATTCAGTTATCATAGAGTTTCATTAAGTATTCCGCTTGATTTGATTATTATTATTCATCAATATGAATAATAATAATTGACAATATTATTATCAATTATAATATTGATTGACATTGATTCCGCTTGATTGACAATATGATTATTATTCATTAAGAAAAAAAAATCAGTTATTTGAGTTATCTTGGTTTTCGAAATCTCAAAAACTAATTTTTCAAATTTTTGAGATAATCATAGTCGATGGGTGAGTAATTTAAAAATTTAAAAATCGAAATTTTAATAGCACTTTTTGACTTGCGTTATTTTGCTCTAGCAAGTTTTGATTGCTTATTTCAAATACTTTTCTTACAAAGTTTTGAACAAAAATGATTTTTACATTCGAAGAATGGTTCGAATGTAAGCGAAGTTACATTATGGTGCATAGAAGGCACCATAGATAAAAATATGGTGTCCTTCTAAGGGTCATCAAATAAAATTTAAGTACGAGCTGGAGTTTAGATTGAAGATTTCAATACAATAGCGTTGTATTTAATATCGTTACATTCAAACGTAAAGCCGTGGGAGTTTGCTGACTGGGATAGCTATAGGAAACTTTCTGCGTTGACCGACTGGCGTCCTATGACAATTCACATAATGACTCGTTCCGTTTATTTGAATCCGACTGTAACACTACTATTTTCCCAAACAAGATTAATGTTTTTTAAGTTTTTAGAAGATTGATAGTGTTGTTTGGGTATGTGTGTGTGTGTGTGTGTGTGTGTGTGTGTGTGTGTGTGTGGTGTGTGTCTGTGTGTGGTGTGTGTGTGTGGTGTGTGTGTGTGTGTGTGTGTGTGTGTGTGGTGTAGGTGTGTGTGTGGAGTGTGTGTGTGGTGTGTGTGTGTGGTGTGTGTGTGTGGTGTGTGTGTGTGGTGTGTGTGGTGTAGGTGTGTGTGTGTGTGTGTGTGTGTGTGTGTGTGTGTGTGTGTTGTGTGTGTGTGTGTGTGTGTGTGTGGAGTTCAAAGAATATTATATAGGATGAAAAAAATGAAGTTGTAATATGAATACTACTATGAAAAGGAGACATACAGTGACAGTATAGTATTCATGGAATTTTTTTTTTGAAATGTTGATGAATTTACACATTTTCTGTTACCCTAAAAGGGTAATTATGTCATTCTTTTTGGAGATGACATAAGTGTGTGTGTGAGTGCGTGTGTCGTGTGTGTGAGTGTGTGTGTGTGTGTGTGTGTGTGTGTGTGTGTGTGTGTGTGTGTGTGTGTGTGTGTGTGTGTGTGTGTATGTACGAGTATATTATTGAGTGTGTGTATGTCTATTTATGTGTGTGTGTATGTGTGTGTGAGTGCGTGTGTCGTGTGCGTGTGTGTGTATGTATGTATATTATTGAGTGTGTGTATGTCTGTATGTGTGTGTGTTTGTGCGAGAGAGAGAGAGAGAGAGAGAGAGTGAGTGAGTGAGAGAGAGAGAGAGTGAGAGAGAGAGAGAGAGAGAGAGAGAGAGAGAGAGAGAGAATATACCAGCGCCATTAAACAAATTGAAATTTAAAGATATCCGTCAAAGTTTAAGAATACGAAATGCATCTTTTTAATTTAATATGTTCAGTAGAATTAAAACACAATATAGTAAAGCCACTGTTTTATGATATTTACTGAAACTCGTTTGCTACTTTTTATGTAAACCCATATATTAATATTTAACATAGAGACTATGGACTAATTTTACAGGAAAGAGCTTTTAGTGTATGAAATTTGTAATTTGCATGGAAATGCAAAGTCATGCTGTAGAACTGTGCGATTCTAGACTGTTGGCACTCGTTCAAAGATTGGCTACTTATCCAAGGAGTAATGGGCGCTTATTTTGCAAACCATGACTTTTAGATCATTAGTATTGCTCTAGATCTACTGACACGGCTTTTGTTTCCTCATGACAAGCTCGCGTTTTGCAGTTATTGTTTCAACATGAATTATATATTACTTACAAATAAACAACCTATACATATATTCCTTAATCTGAACGATTCAATGAAATGGAACTTTTTTCATATTATGAATTAAAAAACAAAAGAACAGTTGAATAACTGATCGATTACTTTTGTTGTTACTTTTATTTTTACCTTATATATTAATTCAGTTAATACCCATTATTACTTGCTGTTTATTATGTTTCCTATTTTGTAGCATATTTTAAACTGATAAAAGCCAGTGAAAGGCAAGGGATGAGTTTTATATTACATTTGAGAATTATGAAGATAACTGCTTGTGCAACTTAGTTTGGCTGAAAGTTTTCTGTATTTGTTAAAGTGAGAGCGTCTCTCTTATTGTTTGTAGGTAAATGTAAGTATTTTGAAGCATTACAAGTTTCACGTTCTATTATGTGTTTAGTATAAATGAATGCACTTGATAACAAAATGAAATAAGATATTTATTTGTCTTTGAGTCTTAATAAAAGAATTTTAGGCAGCACAAACAAAACATCGTTTGCACATAGTTACTTTTCTGTGTGAGTAGATAGAAGGAATGAGTTCATTTTTTAGAAAACTTTAATGTTGATGAACTAAACAGGGAAAGGAGTTAGATCACGTTGAGAAATATAAATTAGATGATTAAACAGATGTTACTGAACAAAAAATGAATGCATTGAAAAATTAAAAAAAAACAGGAAATATATGCATTAGCAACTTAAAAACCGTCGGATTGAAAAAAGAACATTTTATTGGTCTAATCAGCATCTCTACTATGTTAACAACTCATAAATATATCTAGTCTAATATACTCAGGACACCTAGAAACGATGAAACTGCTTATCAACAATTCTTCTGTAACCCCGTTATATTTAATACTAGACTATCCGTGACCCTTTTTGTCACTCGGAAATTATAACAATAGTGTATTGAAATAAATTCTCTGAACCTGATTGTGAGGGATAATTTTAATTGTTGTTCTTGTCATTAAGGCACGGAAACAGTTCCTTATATGGCCCAAGCTTTTGATATAGTATTCTTAACATGATTCAAGATATATACACAGTAAGTATATTTAGCAAAATAAAAATAATTTAAAAATAAAAAAATCATATTTTTTATCATGTAAATAAATAAAATATCAATTCAGGTTATATACAAAATTAAATATATTTAAAACAAACAAAACTTGTAAATTGAAATATTCAATTTATTTATCAAACATAAAATAAATTGACCATTCACAGATACGAGTATATTAGAATAGACTAATATATTATGAGTATGATAAGCTCATATGATTAGTTTTATGATGAGCTCGCGCTTTGCAGCATTGATTCAACATAAATTATATATTACTTACAAATAAATAAGCTATATATATTCCTTAATATGAACAAGATAAACATATCTGTTGCATATAAACCATATTTGTTGAGAAATAACAACAAAATTTACTTAAAAAAATTGCAACTTTTTTATGTAATAAACAATTAATGAAAAGAATGTGTCTTTATAATATTACTTCAGAACATTCGTATTTTATCTGACATTTGTGTTCAAGTTTTTCTAAAATTATTCATTTTTAACCTCTAATGTAGAAGTTTATTAAAAATTTGTTCCACTTATTTATAACATATTTGTACTACTGTCATCACCGAGCACGCACGCCTCTGGGCTACTCTGGCTCAATGCCTTAATTTTATTACCAGTTTTTATATTTCGCAAATTTTAAATTAATTTTTTTTTGTTACATTTATATGTAATACATTTTCACTATTATCATCAGCAAGCACGCAAGTGACTGGCTAACCTGGTTATATTATTCAAATTTTAAATTACAAATATTTTTTTTATTACATTTAATTTTTAATATATTTGTGCTACTGTCGTCGGCGAGTACGCAAGACAGTGGGCTACCCATGCATTTAATTTATACCAGTGTTTATTTTACGGAAATATTAAATTCACAGCAACTCACCCTTACTATTTTAATTATATATTAACAATACATGATTGCAATATATTTTTATATTTATACAAAAAAATGTTTTCTTTGAATCATTTTAAATTGTTTTCAATAGCTCCCAATATTTTAATGAGACCTACATGTAGATTGCAATGTTGATTAATTAAAGAGATGATATTTTTGTCATAATCGAATATCTTTCAGATAATCGACTATAAAATGAATGACAAGCAGATCTACATCAGTTTATTAACAATCATAGTATTAACCATAAAATATCCAAATAGTATACCAAGTCATTTAAAATTTTTCTGACATAAAATTAATCAACTTTTGTTTCCGTTTACTCCTAAGATGTTGGTAGTAAATTAATAAAGACAATGTTGGTAATGGTAAACAAACTCACTTATTTGGACAATATATTTTTCATTTATTCGTTTTTTTTTTATTATCTTCAGTTAATCAGTCTCTAGAAAAGCAAATATAATTAGAAGAAAATATTAATTAGTTATAATTACATTTACCTGTTTTTTTTATTTGGATATAGTAAGTTACATGAATATATATTTATCTTAGGTATAACGTCTCAACTAAGAAACTAACCAAGTTTCAACCAAAATTATAGCTCTTAATGCTTTGTTAAGTATACAAGTTTCAACGGGAACTTCAACTAAAAGACTACTGTATGAATTGTATGAGCTTAATATTAGCTTATAGTATTTTAAATGATATCAAACAAATGACTCCTTTTTCATCTTAAACGGAGTTATTCAATTAGGAGTAATATATTGTCAGTGGAAAGATCTAAAAACTATAATTTTATCTGAAACAAAAGTTTTCAATTATAAACTACACGTTAGTAGCTTGTCTTAAATAAAAAAAGAACTTTCCAGAAGATACTTTCCTTGTAACAAAAGATTATTATATAATTAAAATCAACTCTCTTAAAACTTAGTTTATGGTCTTGAGAGTTCATTTCAATGTTAAAATTTTATTTTGGGTTTAACAATTTATTAATCAAAATAAAATATCATTTGTTAAAGATTGTTCTCACACATGTTAAAGATATCATTGTTCTCACATGACCTTTATATGAATAATGAATAGCTAGAAAGCTGAATGTATCAAGCAAAAAAGCTGAATATAACGAGCAATTTTGTCATTTTTATATTAAACTAGAAAATATTGCTGACCTTACGTGTTATTTCGTGAAACAGTGATAAACACCAACAATTAATAGAATCAATTAGAATTACAAAAACAGATGCCCGGTCTCACATGACCTTTATATGAATAATGAATAGCTAGAAAGCTTAATCTATCAAGCAAAAAAGCTGAATATAACCAGCAATTTTTATATTAAACTAGAAAATATTGCTGACCTTACGTGTTATTTCGTGAAACAGTGATAAACACCAACAATTAATAGAATCAATTAGAATTACAAAAACAGATGCCCGGTCTCACATGACCTTTATATGAATAATGAATAGCTAGAAAGCTTAATCTATCAAGCAAAAAAGCTGAATATAACCAGCAATTTTTATATTAAACTAGAAAATACTGCTGACCTTACGTGTTATTTCGAAAAAACAGTGATAAATACTAACAATTAATAGAATCAATTAGAATTACAAACACCTTAATTATGGCAGGAGTTTATACGCCTCTATTTAAAAAGTAAGTTAGGCTAAGGTTAGCAAAAGAAATAAACATTTACTACTTATATTTATAATAATATAAATAATAACAGACAACGAAGACGTCTTTAAAATGATTACAGTTGCAGTTTGTTTGTTACACTAATTTCTAAATACCTTGCATATTTAATCTTAAATGAGAAAGTTTTTTTGTTATTTGGCATCCTTGGTGACTGAGCGTTTCAGTAGGTGGTAGAGAGGGCTTCCTGCTTTTTGCCTGCCTGTGGGAAATGCTTGAGAATCTACGACCTCCCCAAGCATGGCTTCAACTATAAATACAGGCCACAGCCTGTTGTTTTTCATACATTAGCATCCACAAAACCAAATGCAGGACTCTCATCATATTTCAACAAAACATTTTAGACTAAATATAACTCAATGCTTAGTATTCAAACACCCTTTTGTAGCTTGGGGACAATATTGCTGTTTAGTTATTACATATTATTTCTTATGAGCTTGACTTTGGAATCTCACCAAAAGAATAATACAGTTTTTTCACATCAAATTTATTGTTTGTTTTGAATTTTTATTGTTATCAGAAAGAATGGTTTCTGGTAATAATATTTTCAATGCCAGTTAATATTTCTTTCTATAATAGCAAGTAAAGAAAATTATTCATATTAGTTATTTACTAAACGAAAAATAGCAAGAAAATATAACAACATATAACCAATATATGTATGTAATGCATTAGAAGGTTATTTATTCTTAAATTAAAGGAAACATATACTCATTGTAGGGTAAAAATCTAATGAAATGGTCTCCACATATAAAAATTTAATGATATAAGCAACGCGTTTCGAACACGTAGTGTTCTTCCTCAGGCATTAACTAAAAAATACAATGACACCAGAGAGTTATCGGTGTATATATAAAATATAAACTATATTTTAGTTAATGCCTGAGGAAGAACACTACGTGTTCGAAACGCGTTGTTTATATCATTAAATTTTTATATGTGGAGACCATTTCATTAGATTTTTACCCTACAATGAGTAAATACCACATAATAAATAATTGCACTACATTAGAAACATATATTATTTGTACTGTCATTTATATGCCCATTTATTAAATTAAATGCATTTATATACTCCTATAACTGGTTAAATACCCATGTTTTGATGCACGGGTAACTGAATTCAATTTATTTGCAAAACAATGAGAAGATAAACTTGTGATTATAAAACTATTAATGAAATAAGATAATGTACAATAATGAAGCCCTCAATGTTGCCTGGGCGCTCAAAAATTGCTACAACCATATATCAGGTATCTTGTATTAACGTATTTGCTGCTATTAATATACTCGTATGTGTCGACCTCGTAGCTGTAAATGTTAAGGAGTTGTAAAAGATCCTTATTACCAATATGAAAGTAATCCTGTATGTAAGCATTTAAAATCAACAATTTAAGAATCGACATGATAATGTAGATTACTCACATTCATAACAGTACGAATTTAAAATGTGTTTGTAGATTTGCCTCTTATAGAAGATCATTGAATGCGAATGTCTGTAAAGTTCGTTAACAACTCACACATGCTACCAAACGGACGTCAGGCCTTTATGATTTGATTTCCTTTCTTCAAAAAAGCTTCTAAACTCCCTCAGCTTTAATGAACTAAGTTCATTTCTAGTTAGCAATAAACATGAAATCACAATGTCCATGTATCATTTGACCTAGTGATTTGAAGCATCACATTAAATGTTAAAATCGTATTAAATTACTATATTAGAGAAAATAACATTTAGAGTAGTTTTCAAAATTAACTAATACTTAATGTTTCATGAAATTAAATCAACTTGTTATTTTTTGAAAACTATTGCTTTAGTTTTCTTAAAAATGCTTAAATGTTTCACGCATGCCGGGAGTGCACAGAATTGTGTATACCGATCTGTACTTCTATGATCTACGAGTAGTTCATACAAAGCTGATATTAAAATAACTAAACAAATTATGAAACATGATGATTAACCAATTTATTTGAATTTAACTGTCTTATAAAGATATTATAAAAGTTTGTGGTAAATGAAATTCAAAATTGTACTCAGAGAATTACAAAACTTATAAATCCATAAAATGTTTCTTTTTCATAATTACTAGGGACATAACTTAATCTAAACTTAACTTAACAACAATGTAAAATTTTCCAAGAAGCTCCTTCAAGAAGCTCAGCACTTTTGCTGGTTCCAGTGGTAAAAGTTTTTCTATGGTTTGTTGAGTGTCCCGAAGCACCTGCCTCTCTGAAGCAAAGTTGCCTTAGAAGTTATCAGCAGGTGCAATGGCGTTTCTTCCTCTTTGAGGAATCTGCACAAACTATCATTGATAATGTCCATTCAGGCTTCCTAAGTTTCGGGAGAAAGTACTTCCTTTCTCTTTCTTCGGGATGGTCTTCTTCGGGTCCTCAGGTGCTCTTGTGGGAGGTTACCACTAATTAGCGCTTTTGGACCCTCTGCGCTTCCGGAGGATGGTCTCCAGACTTCCTTCTGCTTACAGGGGAAAATCCCTGAAACTCTCTCGGTGGCATTTTGTCCGCTTCGGCAGAGCATCGCATACCGGAGTAACGCTATTTACTCAAGAGGGTCGCCTAGTGCCCTTGAGGCTCCATTCATAATACAGTAACCCCTGTATAATCCATCCTTCGGCACGGATCGCATAACACCTTAGATTGGGGCTGGGATAAAAGGAGGTGATTTGGGGATTAGGAAGGATGGGAAACGAAGGTGGTCAGGCCCAGCCCCTGATCACCTTCTCCTCCTCTTTCGTTTGTCCCTGTATATAGCAGATTAACAGGGTAGCCTCGTGAAGGCCGAAAGTCGGAGTTGAGTTAGAGGCGCTTAATCACTCCATTACTACCCCTTATTTAAATAATAACACCTTATATGAATCATACTTCTATTGTTGAAGAAGATTATTTTGAGTTTACAAAAATAATAACGTTTAACGGAACAAATAAGAAAATTTTATTATAAACTAGGATTTTAAAAACAAAAATCTTATGTTTTTTTGGCAGAAATTATTATTTTCAAGTTTTTTGTCAAAATTAAAACACAGTTAAGAATGTGAATATCATTAGTCATTGGAATCCTGTAGTAATATATATAAGCTAAATATATATCCTTTTTTGAGTTGAAATATGCAAGTTTGAATTTAATTTGGAAAAAGTTGAAATATTATTACTTTTGTGCAATACTAAGGATTAGATAGTGTAAAGGTCTAATTTTGTTTTGTGTCTTAGTCCGTACAAATATAGATGTTATTAGAAACTTAACACTAATATAACTTAAAAGGTTAAAAACTATAAGTGTGACAGCTGAGATGTCATTTATTTCTATTATTAGCAGAGATGAAATGTATTTATATTTTATGAATTAATTCTTAGAAATTCTGATTCGCTAGAAATTTGGTCAATACAGAAATGATGCTATAGAGTAAACGACTGTACACATTGATATCAACCATCATTAATTAAAATCATGTTTCAGTAGACAAGAAAAGTATAAACATACATTTTAAAGTGGACACGTTTAAAACATTTAGTAATTTAATTGAAAACCATATAGACCATTCAATACTTTCAAATCACTCATAATTTTTAAATAATTTGAAAACCATTCAAAAGCAAAAGAGAAATAACAAAACCATTACATTGGTACTTTAAACAAAATACCTATTAATTATATCATGTTAGTCGTAATCGTGGCTATTAGTCTCACACTTGTCAATCCGGTTATTGTTACTAGTTAATGATTATTAAATCGCTTGATTTGTCACATCAGATTGTTCACTCTTTCAACCTATTTTAAGAATGTTGTGTTTCATTCACTATTTGTAACTTGAAATATACGAAATTAACAATTTTCCATGATTTACAGTGAGAGTTTTTTTGTTGTTTTTGAAAATGTTTGGTAGTTGGAATGGGATATTTTCTGCGCTAACTAAATAAGCGTTGTAAGTCTATAACTACATGATAGTTAAACTTATTCGTAAACGTAAATAATATCTGACTTACATAAGCACTAATGGAGACTAAGTAAAATCTGCAGGAAATTTAAACTATTTTTCTAAGTTTAGTACGCGTCATCCATCAAAAGCTACTGCCGAATATGACATCAATATAATGTGACCATTTAAGAAGAAGGTAAGGCCTCATTTTATGTTACTGAACAATAAATTTAGAGTACAAAAATAATGGATGAAATTTTCAGTAACTTAGAATGAATATTTTATTTTTCATTTTAATTAATAAATTTTTTTTATGTTACTTTTGAGTTTTCAAAAAAAAGATCCTAAATAGGTTTTTAATAAGTAACTTTCTTTTAATATTATGAAATAATAATGCTGAAATAAATTATTTCATGTCAGAAAAAAACATGCATTTTAGGAATTAGTGTTTTCATGTATGTGTGAATGCGAGATATTGTCATGTATCAACTAAACCTGTTACTAACTTAATATTTGTTTACTTTCATCTGTGGTTCATATTATTTCAGACAGAATAGCTACACAGGGTCAATACATTTTTATTATTGATTTTAAAGAAATGCTTCTTTTAGGTATATAAAGAAATTCGGTATTAAAATATGGTAGATATTTCTGTTTTATTTCTATTCTCCAGCAGACTCTGAACAAAAAATATTTGAACAACACTGTGAAAGTGCTCTCTAAAAAACCTGGATCAACCTGTCAAAATCAGATAAGTCAACTAATTACTCGTCTGCAAGAGATTGATCGTTACTCTAATTGAGCACAATTGCACGTAATTATGCACCAAATATGTTTACTGGAAACCGTTTTATTGTTCTTCCAAGAAGCTGATGACTTCAAACGGAAGTGCCTTAGTTTGAAATGTTCGTGCCAATGAGACTCTGACCTTCCAGGTATTATTAACAAATTCATTATACTACAAAGCTCTGAATAAAAAATTCAGGAAGTGGTGTTTCATGAGGGAACACTATTAGAGTCTTATTATCAAATGTAAACAATAAAATCATTGTGGTCTAAAAAGCAAGAAACCTTTTTGCTGATTGAGCCACTTTCAATATCAATTTAATAAATGAAATCAACAGCATTCATAACTACACTCATTGAATTCCTTATCTAACTTGAATTCCTAAAATTTACTGAATGATAAATAACCTTAGACATGACTAGGAATAGTAATAATAAATGATTGCTTCTGGGTTTCGATATTTTTTTTTTAGTCTTGAAGATAGAATTATCAGGTTACAAGAGACTATCAGTGATTTAATGTTATGTTATGCAGACACAAAATCAATTCATTTTCTGTTCCGCTTGTTTTCGTGTTTCCTCAATGAATAATTGAATTGTTAAACTCAGATTCCATTTGATATTCAAGTTGATGATATCAAAATGGTTATTAGAAGAAATGAAGTTTAAATTTTAATTCATTCATTTGTCTTATGAAAACAAAGCTATTCAATAAATGTTGTTTCAGAATTGAAAATAATTTTAAATTATATTCTCCTAATTAGCTTTAGTTAAATTTTCTTAAACATTATTATATTGGAGTTTAATTAAAGGTTTTGCTAATAATGGTTTTCTGTTCTCGCTAATTATCTTTATGAATTGGATTTGAAAAGTATATAAAGAAATCATTTCTGTTCTTTTATAAAACTTAATATAATAATCTATTCTAAGAGATTGGTTAAGGGAGCTGCTTATTTAATTTTGTAAAATAATAAAGTCAAGTCCAGAACAGGCTATCATTAAACTATTGATTAGTATTTAAAATAAAATATATCGCTCACTGGTAGATTATTGAGTCCCAGCATCCAACTATACTCTTCAACTCCTACTTACCAACTCAATAAACATATTACTCTGCTCAAGTAATTTTTGTGGATAAAATTGTATTTCCTTTTTTGTTCATCCTTTAATGGCAAATCGGCCAATCTGCCAGGTTCAAATTGAACTATTAATACTGATGTTTCAAAGTTATTTGAACTCTATTTTACAGGTCAGAAATAAAGAAAAAAATTAATAGGCACATAACGGACAAGCTTCCTATTAAAAGAAATAAGCCTAGGTAAACTGAAATAAATACTTAAAACTACAGAAGTAAAAATAGTTATCATTTTAAATATTCCTAATACTTTACGTTCAAGTACTTGTTTAGTTACCAACATATCTTTAACCTCTTAATAGTATTTTCTATGTAATAAGATTATTAGTTCTCTTTTTATCATTTAATATTTTTTTTTAATTCTTTAGGCCCTAAGAAAATATTGTTTATAAATAAAAGCAAAGGAATAGATAATTTGAATTTTAATATGGAGGATTTTTATTTATTTTAACTCTACACGCATATGTGTTAAAAAATTATATACCAAGTTCATCATTAGGTGAATTTTTCTATTTCTTCTGTTTTTTTTAGGAGGTATGTTAATTCTCCAAAATTTGTTATAGTGATCATTTTAATATTTTACAATAACATTTAAGTAGTAAGGGCATTTTTTTCATTATTTGTGTTCATCTGAATTTTTTGGTCTAGCATAGATCATCTTTAGTATATTGTTACTAAACGATAAATTAACTGATTATTATAATTTTAAACAATGAATCTAATCAGATTGGTATTCATATTTCACTACACTGAGGAACATTTCTAATGCATAATTTTTGCTATTTTATTGTTTTTACTGGCTAGTGTTATTATGGTATATCTATCGTTTTGTTACGTATTTCCTCTCATGTGTTGTATCGGAGTTTTAGAAGAAAGGTGAATGATTAGGTATTTGTAATAGTGTTGTTCTTGAAGTGATATACGATTAATTTTGGAATTCCAAGTTCCTCATTGTACATGTGAACTTGTACCCTAACGTTGTGTCCTGTAAAGATTGCAATTGTATTCTTGTAGAGACTTTTGGAATTGATTCTTGTAATTAATTAAGCTGTGACTCTACCCTTTAATATATGAATATTCAAAATTTGTTGTTGAATTTTTTTTATATTAGATATTATTCACTATTGTATTAGATAAATATTATTTTTTACAACTTTTTTTGATACATTTTCTCTCTGGCGTTATCTAAAAAGTCTAAATTTTGAAAACTAGAAAAGTATAATTTGTGTTTACCACTCGTTTACCTTTCGACATTCACTTGTCAGTGATCTAGTTATTCCTTTCGAATATTGAAATAGTGAATTTCCTTCGAATAGCTTCCACCTAAATTTAAATGGTAGTAATTATTAAAATTATATGATTTTATTTATTTTGACTGATATGAAGTATTACATCAATATATTCTTATAACTAAATTCATGAATAAGTGACAAATTATTAGATAACATTTTATTTATATATATATATGAAGTATAGTAATTTTTATTTTCAAAGTTATTTTTGAAAAATTTCTATTAACATGATTGCGCAAACAGTCAACAACAGAAGTATACCAGTACTTTAAACAAAAAAAAACTGTCAAATTAATTATTATTTACTCAAAGTTTGTGTGGTCATTTTATTTATAATTACGTAAATAGTCGTATGGATTTCATGCCATATTCTGTTACATAATATTACCATAAGCACTACTTTTGCGATTTTAAAAGCGCTGGTATCATATAAAGATTGGGAGTGCTTTTTATTTGCGATGGAATTAACCGGTCATAATATCATAAGAAGCTTAGATTTTTTTAAACACTCTATTTGTAATGGTGTTTATTAATAACTTGGATTACTCATTTTTAAAGAAATAGAAAATTATCTAAAACAAGTAAAATTAGCTGGCATTAGGAGATTGCCTGAATTAGAAACTATAATCCTAGGCAATTTTTAATAATATAAATCAAATAATTATATTATTAACGAGTTGTTTTGTTCAATGAACCAGTTGAATGAAATTAAACATTTTTAAATAAATAAAATACTTGAGAGTTCCTAAAGTGAGGTTCAAGAATTGGCTAAACAACTTTTCTTTTTCTTTTTTTTTCAATTCAATAAAACTAAAAAAAATAGTGACATTAGAGAAGGAGAATTCAACGATTGGACGATAGCATCAGTGGAACGTGAGAGAGATCCAAGTAAGTAATCAGTCTCTCTCAGAGAGAGATTTAGCACTTCCATTGATGGAAAAGTAGAGAGCACGTGACTTGCACGGCAAATTGCAACTTATGCTGACTTTCACGACCCTATTAAACCATTTCGCTACAGATAACTTATCTAATGCAAGAAGATGATTAATGACAATTTATAGAAATTATTTTACTTCTATCTGTCTGTTGAAATAGTATTTTGTCGAAAGTAATATTAAATGTGTAAATTCTTCAATATAACTTCACAATAAATCTTTTGAGTGTAGAGTGTATACAATTTTCTAGGTTATGTTTCTCTATTTGAACTTAGTAATTTCTTCGTGGAAGAATTGATTCATCAAATGTATTTTTTTCGAAAACCAGCAATTATAAGGGTGTCGCTTTGCGTGCAACTATACAGAAGGAAATAGTTATTTGTTAATTGACACTCATTTTAGTAATAAGAGAGCGACGTTGTAAGCTTGATTATACTTTTGGAGACCACAATTTTGCCTTATTCCAGTTTATTAGGGAAGGTCTTTTTAAGGAGTAACTGACGACTTTACGTCCTTACTCGTGCATGGCGTGAAAACGATTTCCCCTTAGCCATATAAAAATGGTTGATTAACGATCATGACCGAAATATAAGCCTAAAATCATCAATGTGCAAATCAAAAATTCTTTTTGATAACCTAAGTCTGACTTTCAATTTAAAGTTTTATAGCATAAGTCACTGCCTTAACATTTATTATTGAATATTTATTTATTTATTATGTATGTTTGTCAGAGTCAAAAACACAACTGAAAACCCTCTCTCTGACGAAGACCGCTTGTTATGGTTGAAAGATTTTAGAGACAAGATTTTTACTTTTCATATTGTGGTTTGATCATTGATTGTTGTTTCACATGTTTATGTGAAATCATTAAATATATATATATATATATATATATATATATATATATGCAGATGAATCACAATAAACACGTGATGCAATCAATGAAAACAAACCACAAGGGAAAAAAGAAAACAGATAGAAAAAATGCTCTGAGGCCTTTCAATTTATGTCATCAGAGAGCAAACAAGGTAAGAACTAGAAGGTAGAAGACCTTCTAGTTCTTACCTTGTTTGCTCTCTGATGACATAAATTGAAAGGCCTCAGAGCATTTTTTCTATCTGTTTTCTTTTTTTTCCTTGTGGTTTGTTTTCATATATATATATGTCGGTATAACTATAAATATATATATATGCCGGTGTCACCGCCCTGCCTTCCTGCGGGACTCTTCGCTCTTCACACCTCCTGATGACGACGATGGTCGAAATATCGATGTGAGTTATGTCTGTGTCTTTCCGTGTGTTTCCTTCGTTTTGAATTTATTTTATTTAAAAAAGTCCGCTGGACCGTTTCTTTTAATTATATATATATAAACAACTACTAGTTTTCCTCATTTCAAAAGCCATTCTAGGGTTCTGAAGTTTAGTACTTGGCATTTTTCTTGTAACGGTATGCATTGACAAGAGTTTCATGAATTTGGTTTATTAAATAGTCAATTCTGGACCTCTAAAATATCTTGTTATTTTTGGTACTTGTTAAACTTGTTTAACTTGGTGTTAAAAAGATAATTTTCTTAAAAGTAAATTTCGGACTAAAAAAGAATGTTCCATATAACTGTACAAACATTATTTTCATTACTCGATTACTTTTGAGTCTTGTCAGGATACTACCAATCATAATAATTAAATAATTAATAATCAACTATCAGTTAAAATAATTGTAATAAGACCCACACAAACACACACACACACACCCCCATATATATAACTAGATTTCACATAAACACATGAAATAACAATCAATAATCAAACCACAATATGAAAAGGGTAAAACGTCTAAGATCTTTCAACCGTAAAAAGCGGTCTTCGTCAGAGTCAAAACCCAACTGATATATATAAAGTATACATATGAGGACTTTCCCTTTATGTCATTAGAGAGAAAACAGTAAAAACAAATTTGGTTTTTACTTTGTTTGCTCTCTGGTGACATAAAATGGAACTCTTCAAAATATTTTTTTCTATTATTCTCCTTTTTCTTTCTGGTTTTACACTCCATTGATTGTATCACGTGTTTATTGTGTTTTTTTCTGCATATATATAATGAATCATTAATAAAAAGGTTAGTAATAACTATGTACTTTCATTCTCTCCTAAATTGTACACAAAATACTTAATTACTTATACTTACTAGCACATACTGATAATTCATGATACGACTTCTTTAAATTGTTTTATTAGGTCTAACAACATGAATAATTATATGTCCCAAAAAAGTGGGACACATCGAATGGATTAGTTATACTTCAAGTTCAATCTCATTATTGCCAATTTTGATCAACAAATTATAAAATTTGAATACCAATATTATCAGTTTTTTTTTCATTATTCAATTGCATTTCTTAAGAGTAAAATAAAAGCCAGTCATTCAGAAATTCCTCGAAGCAAATATATTATTTGCCCTTTCAACATAATCTACAGGCTTTAGTAGTTACTCGTATATTTAAATGAATTAGAAGTTGAATTTGATTATTCATTATTTTTTTCACTGCGCTTCTTTATAGTACCGTTGAGCGTAAAACATATGAAATTTTCTTTAATGAATTCTGATAAACTGTAGTTATTTGATAATATTTCATATTAACTAAACTACTTTCTGTTTTCAGTTTTAATTAATTTTGCAATATATAAACTGAATAGACTTTTTTTTAATAAAACTGCTAATATGACCCTGACATTGTGTTAGCTAATTTTGCTTAATATGTTCAAAGAATCTTGAAGAATTTTGGAAGACAATTTCAAATAGAGAAAAGAAGAGTAAGAACATTTTATTCTTCATTACAAAACCATTTTAATATTCACTTCAGAGCAATATTGAGAATGAAAATATAAAGTTAATAAACTCTTTTTAGCATATTTTAATATCTTTTCTTTAGTTTTCTTTTGATCTGATCTAATTTCAACTTTAATAACTCAATTCATTTCATGCTTCTTTGTTCATGTTAGCTGAGAAATACTGTTCATATTACATTTAAGTTCTTCGCTATTTTTTACAATATATAGTTTTAGCTTTAAAAGGTTTGTTCTTTTTAAGGTGTAAAAAATGACTGACTGGTATTTATTTGTTGCCAACGTTACAGTCAGTAAGGTCTTAAGTGTTAAATATCGAAAGGACGATTGTGGATGCATAGCTGAATGTTCTGGGTGATGCTTTACAGAAAGACCTAGATTTTGGTTTATACAAACTTTTAAAAGAGAAAATTTTTAATGAGTCCCTAATATTCGGCCCCGAAGTAGTGTCATGTAGCTATCCAGTGTTTGCATTGGCTTATATAAATTCAAAGGTTCTTTGAACCAGAGGCAAAGTAAGACCACTGACCTTCAGTAGGACCTTTGATCCGGAGTTTGATCCGCAACTCTTAAAATAAGTCTGCGGGCGGTGGGGCCCATGGACTGGTTCTCTCTCCATCCGGCCAGCCAAGGTTGGACTCGTAGTGGCTGTTGGTTCTCATCCATGTTGGGTAAACCCTTATAGTCGCTGTGTGAGAAGCAGTAACTTCTCAGGAGGATGCCTGCTTAGCATAAAGGGGAGCAATACCCCAAACCCTAACCAGTGAGAATGGGCCTGGAACTCAGCTGATGAATGTGGACAACTGATACTTGCCTAGTAGGGTCGGCTCTTGATTTCCTCGTCAGCGAGGGAACGATTAGATACACCCCACTGAACGCATTATTTGTCAATACAGGTGGCGTTTAGCCTATGTGAGACCTGGGAGTCTCTTTACATTCTTTCCAGGTGGTGTTTGGCCAACGAGAGATTTGTAATCTCTCTATATTAGTCGTTTCTTTCATACTATGACTCCTCTCAATGATGTCCCAATGGGTAACAGTACCATTGAGTACTTGCTCAAGCCCTGGTCCCGTGGTAACGGGCACTTCCCTCGTGGAGAGGGGCGACCGAGTTCACATGAACACTATGGTAGTCCTAAACCAGAAAGATATTGTAGGTAGCTTGCTCACAGTGAGTCCCTAATATTTTACAGTTTATCTAGGCAATTCTTACTCCACAGAATCTTCCATATCTTTCACACTATCTTTCATCTTAAATAGTTTGTGTCTAATAATTTTTGAGCTCCATATAAAGTGTATGTTGTATTACTGTATTCTAAAAAAGAAAAAGAAATTATGGACACTAGTGGTAAGAAACCTAACTACTTGAACGCACCTGATCTTAGTTCAATATTTTGCAGGGGCCAGGTTAACTCAATTGTAAAGTACCAGCCTCTGAACTGGTAGGTCCGGGGATCGATACCCAGTCAGGCCTTCGATTCATTCACATGGGAGGTGAACAAGTCTAAGCAAGTCGTCTCTCGGAGAGGACGTTAAACTGTCTGTTCCAAGTCTGTACGATGTGAGGTACTTGTTAAAAATCCTTAGTCTAAATTCAATTGATTTTGGTAAAATTTAGGACTCCCAATGTAGATTCAATATTAGTAGTAGAATCAATCGGATATACAATATTCCCTCGAGAAATCAGAGGAATCAGTGGGCAAAATTTGTCAGTCTACAAAAAAAAAAAAAAAAAAAAAAAAAGATAGAAAAGTTCAATATTATTGCTGTGCACAAAGAATATTTATAATAATGAAGTAAACGATTGGTGAGAATTTTCAATGGACAGCAATCTATCTTGCTTTTAGAAGCGGAAATTAAAACCAATCTTTAATTTATATTTTTATATTTTTTTTTTTACTTCTGGCTTCGGACTTTGTCGTACTTTTGTCAAAAACTGTTCACTAGAAACAGGTTATTAGCCTATTAAATCGTAATGTTAATTATAATTCCAGTACGGTCTATTTTTGTGTAAAACATAACTTTCATCCTTCAAAATGAGTGGCATTTAGTGTGCCTACAAACTCTTCGATACGCAAATGAACACATACAGACACAGTATCGAAAAAGTATCAAAATCTTTTTTTCCGCCGTGAAGGCGGGGCAAATAAACCATGGCAAAAACCGTTACTACAACGCTGAACACAATATAATATATAATTATTAAAAAAAATGTTTAAAATACCATGATCAAAATATGATAATTTATAAGTGATTCATTTTGTTGTGATGATTGGTAATGACACTCATTGTTATCTATGTCATTTTACAGACAAAATGGCACAGACAAACAAATACATATATAATATATATAAGGGCTCACCAATTCTTCCCCAAAATAGTGAGCTTGAGAAATTGTAAGCATTGGTCATTAGTCTTCAAAGTGACACAGGTAAACGTCAGGAGTCTCAAATATACTACATTGAGGCTACTGTAACCTAGTATAGACATCATCTCAGCATTATATCCCTCACATGGTTATATTTGACAGTAAGTTCTTTTTATTGAGGTTTTTCAGTGTTTCTGAACGAGTTTTTCTTTTTATTTATTATTTTTGTACGTTTGTTACCGATACTCCATTTGGCCTAAGATGGCTGTTATTGGGTGGTGTAATTAATATCGCTTTAGTATGCAATATATACGAGAACCTTTTCAGCAGTAATTTATATATTTATTTTTCTTAAATAGAAAATTATTTCGACATTAATGATTGCAATATTTCATAAAATATTAATCCAAGTAAAACTTGACTATGAAAATACAAACAAAATATATGAAAAATTTGTGCTTAAATAATTCAATATACTTACATATGTTTGTATAAGAAAATTTCTGCGTAGAATTGAACTGAAAATTAGGAACAGCTTAACGGAAAGCTATTGAGAGAGGAAGAGATTGCAGGAAACACAGTCGACTAGAGACAATATATCTCACGAGGTTCACAACTCAAACCAAGGCTGTCTCCTGACCATTTGTGGGACAATTTACGATCTGCCTCGCAAATAGAAGAGCCAAGTGTATTCAGTCAGAACCTCAGCTTCTTCACGTGATTGATGAAAAGTTACATTTCAAAACAACATTTTACGACTGACTTGAGTTATGACCCACTCAAATATAGCTCTCAACTTGCCCAAGGCAAGCATTTGGAAAACGTTTTAATTAGTTTATGTTTAACCTCTTATTTTGTTTATGCAATTCTGAAAAGCTTTTAAACTTGTCGATAATATCTTGACAAATTAAAAAAAAAAATGAAAAGAAATTTAATAAATTAACAAATGCATTCAACTTTTTATAGTAAACATAAAATAAAAGCATTATATTATTTTAGTATGTCTATCGTGTAGACTTAATATAATTTCTCAGAAAAAACAGTCGTTGTGTCTACAACATGCTTGATCTCTCTTTCTCTTCTCTCCTGAAGACAGATTTCCTAGAATTTGAGTTCTTTACTCTGTGTGTTACTCTTCTTGAATGTTTAACCTGTATATATATATATATATAAAAAGATTTCACATAAACACGTGAAACAAACAATCAATGATCAAACCACAATAAGAAATGGGAAAACAAGACTAAGATCTTTCAACCGTAACAAGCGGTCTTCGTCAGAGTCAAAAACCCAACTGGATTGGGTTTTTGACTCTGACGAAGACCGCTTGTTACGGTTGAAAGATCTTAGTCTTGTTTTCCCATTTCTTATTGTGGTTTGATCATATATATATATATATATATATATATATATATATATATATACCCTCTACCGTTTTAGTTTTTAACCGGATGCCCCGCATTTCCTTTAGAAGAGCCCCCAATCTCGCAAATATTTTCTCTCACCAGGCCAGAATTCCCGGTAGAATTCAGAATTCCCAAAGCTGCGGTAGCCTACAACGTTGTGGACGTCGGATATGTCTTACCTGTCCTATTGTTGATTCAGGGTTTTCATTTACGTCTCAATTTAATCTTAATTCTTACCCTATTCATATTCCCTTCTCCTGTACTCCACTGACTGTGTTTACCTCTTGAAATGTACCCAATATGATGCTTTTTACGTTGGTTTAGCATCTACGATGCTGAACCTTCGGATTAATAATCACAAGCTTTCGGTTGGTAAACACAGCAGTCTCCCTGTCGCCTCACGCTAATTCCCACCACCTCAGCTTCACTGATTGTTTCACAGGTCCAAGTTCTCAAACAAGTCCCCAATGATAACAGACAATAACTTATAATTTCTATATATTTCCTTTATTTTTTGTTTTCTTCACCTTTATTCTCCTTTTTAAAAACAATTTTTTTCCATGATCTCGACTCTTTAGTTCCATTTTTATTTTGCTAATTTGCGGCAACACTCCTTTAGTCCTCACCCAATGAGTTCTTTAGTTGACTGATGTCCCTCCGTCAGTTCACTTCTTCTCCTGAGAATGACCACCATTACGGTCAAAATATTGAAAAGTGAGTCTTGTTATGTTTCTGTCTATGTGTCACAGTTTATTTTAAGTATATATATATATATATATATATATAATATATATATTGAAAAGAGACTTGAAAAGAGACAGCTCCCTCCTTATCATGCCAGCTGATAAAGGTTCCTCTGTAGTCCTCATGGACCGTTCTGTCTACCACCGTGAGGCAATGAAACAACTCTCTAACTCATCCTTTTATCAACAGCTTTCTTCCAACCCTATTCCTCTTTTCCTCAAGAACTTAGTTTCTCTTCTTAATAACAGTGCTGTGTGTGAGGGCCTTTCTCCCCAGGATATTGACACCCTCATTCCCTCAAATCCCCGATGTCCTGTTTTCTACCTGCTCCCTAAAGTCCACAAGCCCTTCAACATGCCTGACTCCCCTCCCGCCGGTAGACCTATCGTTTCCAGTTATGGCTGCCTTACAGAAAGACTTTCCGCCTTCATTGATCACTTCCTACAGCCTCTAGTTCGGAACCAACCTTCTTTCTGCAAAGACACTTTCCATTTTCTCCAAATTCTTAAAAATCTTTCTCTTCCCTCTACCCTTGATCATCCTCTTCTCATGGTTGCCATGGACGTCACTTCTCTCTATACTTCAATCATTCATTCTGAAGGTCTGGACGCTCTGCGATACTTTCTTGATGGCAGAACAGCACCCCTTAATCCTTCCACATCCTTTCTAGTCTCTCTGGCTGATTTCGTGCTACAGCATAATGTCTTTCAGTTTGAGGGTCGTTATTACCTTCAAACCAGAGGCACAGCTATGGGTACGATTATGGCCCCTTCTTACGCTAATCTTTTCATGGTCAAATTAGAGCAGGATTTCCTGGCCACCTGTCAACTTCTTCCACTCCTTTATCTCCGTTTTATTGATGATATTTTCTTCATTTGGCCCCATGGCAAACATAACTTAGAACTTTTCCTACACTCCTTTCAAAATTTCTGCCCCTCCATCACTTTCACTTACGACATCTCCGACAGACTTATCACCTTTCTTGACGTTGACGTTACTTTAGACAATGGAACACTTCTTGACTTCCGTACATATAAAACCCACCAACTCCCAACAGTACCTCCATTACAATAGTTGCCATCCATCCCATGTTAAAAAGTCTATACCTCGATCCTTGTCCCTCCGTATTCACAATATCTGCAATAATCTCCAAGACCGCAGACATCACCTTAACCTCTTAAAGGACAAATTTTCTGAACGAGGCTATCCTCGCTCCTTCATTGATAGTCGTGTTTTACCGGCTGACATCTCCCACCAACCCAGACCAAAGAGGGATAGAAGTAACACTTCCTTCTTCCTGACAACCTACTTCCCTGGCGCTTATAAGCTTCGTGCTGTTATTAAGGAGTCTTTTCCGATTCTGTCTACTTCTACTTCTACTTCTTCCATCTTTAATCACCCCCCTTCTATTTCCTACCGTAAACCTGCCAATCTAAAAAGCATTTTCTCTCATATTTCCCCTCAGCCTTCCAATCCTGTTCCTGGAATGAAACAATGTGGACGCCGTGGCTGTCAAACTTGCCTGATTGTAAATCCTAATCCTTCCTTCGATTCCCCTCTCCACCATAGTTCCTACCCGGTTCAGGTCAATTCCTCCTGTACCTCGAGCAACTGTGTTTACCGACTGGATTGCACTCAGTGTGACTCCTTTTACGTTGGCTTAACTTCTAATAAGTTGAGCCTTCGTATGAATGGTCATAGGGCTTCAGTCGGTCAACGCAGTAACTATCCTGTAGCCATCCATGCGAACTCGCATGGACTCAGTTTCAATGACTGTTTCAGGGTTCAGATCCTGAAACAGATCCCCGAATCCAACAATAAAGTTACCCTAAGAGCTTCAGAGGAGGCATGCATATGCTTACTTGATGCTCGCTCTTCCCCCGGACTCAACCTCAACCGATAATTTATTTATGATTTATTTATTTATTTATTATTTTTTATTTATTTATTTATTATTTTTTATTTATTTAATTATTTATTATTTTTTATTTTACTTTTTATTTATTATTTTTATTAATTTTAATTTGATTTATCTACTTTTTTATAATTATTTATAGTTATAATTTTTACTCGTTCCTTTTACGTCTTAATTTGGCTCTTCATTTCCTTCCCTCCCTTCCCCCGCTTGGTGGTAAGTGGTGGGGTACTGGCTGCGGTTTCCGAGTTCAGTACCGCCCTGTCTTCCTGCGGGACTCTTCGCTCTTCGCTCTTCGCACCTCCTGATGACGACGATTGTCGAAATATCGATGTGAGTTATGTCTGTGTCTTTCTGTGTGTTTCCTTCGTTTTTTATTTTATTGTAAAAAAGTCCGCTGGACCGTTTCTTTTAATTGTGTATATATATATAATAAACTAGATTCACAAAAAGAACACAAAGAAAATAAATTAGAGAGACTCGCTACTATATTTTGATGGCCTTGCCATCAGTAACGTAAATGTGAGTCGCTCTTTGGAGTGGACAGGAGTTGTTACTTGCCTTCAGAGCGACTCACATCCTCCTGATGACAAGGCCATCGAAATATACTAGTGAGTCGCGGTAATTTATTTTCTGTGTGTTCTTTTCATGAATCTAGTTTATTTAGTACGTGGAATCGTTTAGTTTTATTCAATTTTTTATATATATTATAGACATATAAACTTCTAACTATGAAATGGTCCGTTCGGATAATTCATCAAACGAATAAAAAGAAAAAAAAACACAATAGGAAAACAACAAAACTCACTTCAGAGAAGTGTGGTTTTTGCTCCTCAAGCAGGTCACATCTCCTCTTCTGATGACAATGATTTGTTGAAATATTGAAGTGAGATTTTGTAGTGATTTTGAAGTGTTATCCTTTTGGGTTTGGTTTATATATTCATATATATTATAAATCTTGTTGGGAGGATTCAGTGAATATAGAAATTATGAAATATCTAATTAGTTCATTCACACCTGATTTTCAATTATTTCCTAAATATTTATTAATAATCCCCCCCGCTAATCTACACAATAAAATATATTTCAAAAGGTAGTCTTGTTTCATCGTCAGTACCTATTTGAACGGAGCTTCTTCAGTTTACCAGTCATTATTATAATATAAAATTATCATTTATTTAAGTAATCTAGAGGTTTTAAAGTGTTAAGAGGGTTAAATTCTTTGTTAAAATGCAGGTATGTAAGTGGCCTATGTGTTTTGAGGATAAGCTGAGAAGAGTTTCCCTAAGCCTGAGTAGGATAAAAAAAGTTTTAAAATCCTATTGCTGTAATCTAATTATATATAAAGGCTTGCTTTTTATTTGTGTGATACGAAAGCTTTTGTAACTTTCCATCTTAGATGATTTCCTTATAATTCATTTTGTTTATTGGTTAAACGTTATTCTTTTGATAATCTGATGTAATAGATATTTTTACAGGTTTTCGAAGCACATCAATTGTGATTCATTTTTTGGATGTACAGGAATAATAAGTCTCTTCCATTAAGTTGTGCTTATATATGCGCACGACTATTTCTGGTTTCACAATTTGATTTAACCCGGAATATTGACAGTTTCTAGTTATTACGGTGATATACATATACCCTTCTAATGTTATTGATAGTCGTGTCGTGCAGGCTGAAATTTTTCACCGGCCCGTACCGAGAAAAGTACACACTGATAGTGTTTTCCTAATTTCTACTTTTTTCCCTGGTGCTCATAGGATTGGCTCGGTCATTAAGGAGTTTTTCCTTTGCTCTCCTCTTCTCTTTCTACCTCATCTGTTTTTCCTGAAGCCCCCCTCCTTATCATACCTCAAACCACTGAACCTCAGAGGCATTTTCTCCCATCACTCTCCCTTGAACCCAACGCTTGGGAGGGGAATGGTGCAGTGTGGACGGAGCAGATGCCAAACCTGTCATATCATCAACACTAATCCTTTTTTTTCCTCCCATTGATCTGAGTGATTGTTGTCGCTTCATCTATTCACTTCTTCTCCTGAGGATGACCGCCATAACGGTTGATATATTGAAAAATTAATCTTTGTTATGTTTTATCCCTCAATGTTTTCTTTTTTTTTATGTATTATGTTTTCATATTTCACTAATTTAATTTAATTATAAATTGATTTCTGTCTAACTTATTCTCAGTGATGCGGCAACACTGTTGATATCCAACAGTCTCTGAACCAGTGCGCTTCGTTTCTATCTCTTATCTCTTCTGAAGGCTGTTCAAACCAAAAATTACAGTCTGTAAGTGTGTGCTTTTAATTTTTCCATGTGTCTTTTTCAACGTTGAACTATATTTGTCGGTTTCGGATCGTATTTCCAACGAAAAAGTATATATATATATATATATATATATATATATATATCATTTGTCAAAAGTACAGACATATGTCTGTTCGTTCAGAGCATGTACAGTGTGAAATTTATTTGACAACGTAAAGTTTTTAGACAATAACATACATATAGATAAAATACTGGCAACTTACGTATACGTATTTATATGGATACTGCTGGTCATCGTAGCGACTAACATGTTTTTAACTGATGACGAAGGAGTTAAAGCATAGTAGTCAGTTTTTGTGATCTCTGTTATGTGTGTTCTTCCTGTGAATTTAGTTTTATTTATTTTGTAGAATCGTTTTATTTATTTGCTAATTTATATAGAAATTGTTTAGGCTCTATACTGTAGAGAGGTTCATACATAAGTGAATATTTTATCATAAAAGGTAGGTGGTAGGAAGCCCCTGAGAGGTTGGCTACTTTGAAAAAGTAGTGAAGCATGTTACTTGTCATGGTAATTGATGGGACTCAATATGAAGCTGACAGAGGCCAGAAGGATGGGATGAACGCACAATAAGGTGGCTGAACACTTATGCAGCTTTCGACCTTCTATCCCTGCCAATTCTCATTTTAGTTCACACTTTCACAATAACTTATCACCTTTCTTTGTAATTTTACATCAATTTATCCAATATTGTAAACATGATTCTAAGCCATTAAGAAAACTTCACGAAGTTTAGGAAGAAATGATTAATTAGACTCGTCTGCACTCAACTTTATGTTAGCAAACGTGTTATCAGAAATAATTACCATTTATTAAACTCTCATATAGTTTAATACGGCTACAGAAATTTACCAATTATGATGAATATTAATTGGCATGTTTTTTAGAATAATTGGTGATTGTTTGGAAAACATAATACTTTAGAAGACTTTGTTTCATGGAAAGAAATGGAAATAGCAAATATTTTGGTGTTATAATTCACCAAATAAAACTACAGTTATAAATTTTTCCTGGAAATCATGATGAAAGAAATGATTGACTCTGTTGATATTAGTTATAAGAAATTTCTAAAAATTATTTAGAAAAATTCAATTTACAGTTTTAGTATGACTAATACAGACCGTCAATTATAAAGTGAGAATCGTAACACATATATTGACATATATGTGTAATTGATATTTTCAAACATGAAAGTTTCAATGAAAAATTCTTCATTATATTCACCCAATTTAAATATAATTTAATCCTAATAAATTAGTAGAACTAGATTCACAGCAGTTTTTTTTCCTTGATACTTCGACTACAATTTCATGTATTTAGAAGTAATTTTGATTTAGGGTTACTCCTTTAGCTTTTTGATTATGTGACGGAAATCGGGTGGACACCCATTGGTGGCACTCCGTAACTATGTTTAAGCTTTAGGGCGACAGAAAGTCACGTGGCCATTGTCGTTTTAGTCGTCTTTGGGGGTTTGTGGGGATTACTAGTTGGGAAAGATTTTGAGCAAGTGGGTTTGGATGAGTTGAGAGTTTACTGTGGAATTTTTTATAGCGGTCTTTTGCATAGTCGAGAACGAAGGGGACTTTAAGATCTCGGTGAATGATTATATTTGGGACGTAAAATGGGAGATGCGAGAGTTTTCTGAGTATTTTTGATTGGATGACTTGTATAGGACGAATGTTTGAAGGTTTGGCAGAACCCCAAAGTTCTATAGCATAAGCCCAAGAAGGCTTCAAGATTGTGTTGTATATGTGGAGTCTGTCTGTTAGTGTGAGTTTTGATTTTCTGTCTAATAGTCTTATAAGGCGTTCACAGCAGTTATAAGAATAATTAAGGAAAACAAATCTGAAAGGGATTTTTGTTTAGTTTACAAGTTAATTCAAAATTCAACGTACTATCTATTCCATCATTCATTATTCTCAAAAAAACATGCGTTCAATCCACACCAAGGACTATATATACATGAAAGTTTGTTACGTATGACTGTAATGAATGTGTGCAGACTACTTTAAAAATTTTAATTTAAGAAACTTATTTCATCCTATTAGCCTCAAAAACTTAATTTTCAACATCAATCAAAATATATATTAACTGTTTGACTACTATTTTCTTAAAATGTCACTAAAATAATAATTAAAACAAATCACAACATAATTGATTTGCAATTGATAGAATTGATGGCTCGTAATTGAAAACGCATCAGGTAATATGGCTTATATCTTTCATTAGATTTAGTAATATGGAAAAGATTAGAAAATAATAAATTAGAAATTAGAAAAGAATATAGACATTTTCAATGAGTTTTAATTTTTTAATTTAGAGGTTATGATTTCGATTATGATTGCATGATTGATAATAGATTTATTGAAAAATATATAATATTTGTTTCTCAACATTGAGTCTCGTATAGTAAAAGTTTTTATGTATTCTCTTTAGTAGTTCTTTCAAGTAAATTCTTATTATTTTATTTCTAAATAAATAGGCCAATTACATTTTCATTATAATTGACGAACTGTATTAGTCATACTAAAACTGTAATTTGAATTTTTCTAAATAGTTTTTTGAAATTTCTTATAAGTTATATCATCAGAGTCAATCATTCCTTTCAGTAAGGTGATCCTATTTGAGAGCCAGATAACCCCTGGCTTAGGTGTGGCAATGAGATGTTCGTCGCTCCTCGCCCCTCTTTCTTACCAGTATTCACGGAACAAACACTGAAAACCCCTATTGAGAGATATTGGAAAGCTCACCCAACCATTAAGTTTCTCTTTTCAGATTTCATTGCTTTTGGCCATTTTGAACCTTCAGCATTATGATAGGTGGTGGTTTATTGCAGAATAGACTGAGTTAAGCGATAAATTAAATTATAACTCACCTTGAATTTCACCTGTAATCATGGTTTAACGTATAGTGAGGAGAGCTGTTAAAAACGCATATGCCAGTCACAACTCTTCTTTACTTTCAGCCCGTATCAATTTTATAAATAAAATTCAATGTTTTCTTATCTCGACCACATATATTCTACACTATTTTTCTTTATCGAGCGTTGGTTTTGCTAAAACTTAGCTTAAATGTGTGTTTAGTGTTTGACGCTGGACGAAACCTCAGTAAAGAAAACAGTGATAAGTAATGTTACAATACTAATTACTTTGTGTTGTATTGGCGTTGAACCTGGTTATTATACAGAAATATTGAAACTACTAACAGTAGTATATGCTATTTATACATTTTTTTTTAATAAATGCGTTTGTTTATAACTTTGATACTATTAGGCAACAAACAGAATCAATAATTGACAAAATACCTCTTTTATTAAAACAACTGGAAATATTTTTTGTTATAACTTAGAGGTATAATTGATTCCAAAAGCTTGTTTGGATGATAAAGATAACACTGTTTAACAGGTCATAATGAAACGATGACCTTGAAGCTATTGAAATTATAGTTAAAGGGTACTAAAGTAGTTTTTGTAATACAGGAAATTATTATTTGCAACTAGCAATTCTATTATACTTGGTATTCCAAAATACCATTAGAAATTATAGAATAGTAGAAAAAACCATTATTAGTACAGTGTTAAGCAAATTATAGACTACATTATACAGTATACTACAGTATACACTACATTAGTTGTCTGTCCTTCAGGTTCATGGAAGAACAAACAGTTGGAACCTCTGACCCTTGAGCAAGTAAACTACGGTTGACCATGTGAGAAAAACTTGGTCTCGCTAACTTGAATTTGTTACTATTTGTATTTGATACATTTGTTACTACTACTAAATTGCAGCATGATCGGTGCTCCTACTTTAAGTTTTTACTCATGAGCAGGCAGTCCAGGAGAAGAAAATTCAGAGTCAAGAAATTCAGTTGGACAACGAACTGTTTCCTCGTCACTAATCACTCTATTTACTGACTTGTAAGTTCTTTCCTCGGCTTTATATAGCATAAGAACTTATTTGTTGATTTTTCCTGCCTGTTCATATTAAGTGTTGAGAATTGCTCGTTCACAAAATTATTATTATCAATAGATAGCACTTTCATAACTCTGGGAAACACCTATTCAATGATGTCAAATACGCAATATACTCATATGCTCCAATAAAATTAAAATAAACTAACAATAACTAACAACAAACGTTAATAACTTCACTTCTACGTTGAAGTTCTAATCAATTAAGATCCTATATTTTAAGTTAGACATACACAAATTTACTGTAAAAGTTTCAGCTTGATTTGTCTTATGGTGGCTGAGGATACTTGTGACAAAATTTTGCGGACAAACCGGCAAACTGACAAACCAACAGAAATTTTTCTAAGGGTGGATTCGGTTTCTCCAATGTATGAAACGTAAAGAAAACTTGAAATGAGTCAGTTCTAAGCAATGTATAGACAAAATCATTCTTTTATTTATATAGATAAACTACTTGTCAATTATTAAAAAATGAGGCTATGTGAAAAAATTATGTCTAAAATTAGTATAGTATAAAAAGTTCTGATTAGTTTACGAAATATAGCTATAAAAATTGAAAACACAACATCTGATAATGGATAATTTACTGTACTTTTTGAATTTGTTAATACTAATCTAGATATTTTTTATCAGAATCGAGTCAAAAACAGTAACTTTTAAAATGTATAATGAAATTTAAAGACATGCTAATAATTTAATTATAGTAAGTAAAAAGATTTAATTTTCAATGGTATAAATTGAAAAGCAACTCAACGATATACTGAATACTGAATTACTACTTCTCTGATGATTTAGTATATCTACAATACTAGATTAGGTACTGTTTTAAAAAATATTTCATGAGTTAAAAATATTTAAAGGATACTGTTACTCTGAGCATTAAGTGTCATTTATATTATTATGAGAAGTTATTGGTAAATAATCATTTTCATTAGGAACAACAGATATATCGAAAAAATGAATCTATAGAACCAGTTACAACAATTTTGTATAAAAGAAACGTGATTAAATCTTAAATATATCACTCTTTACTGTTTCTTGGATATGCAAGGATCTTTAAGTTATTGAATCAGTACTAATGTACAGACTCATTAATAAAGAAACTTTAGAACAGATTACAAGAATCAAATCCAAGAATAATTATTGTAAGTTATAGGATCTTCCTAAGCTAAGTAGATTATCAATAAAGGCTGTCCTGAGTGGGGTATGCTAAAGACCTATTATCATAAATAGTTGTGGATGACCTACTAAATATCCTAGGTAATCAAGGTTATCAACTTGAATAATATGCTAATGGCATTGCTGTGAATGAAATGCCAATGCTTAGATGACAATGAATTTAAGTTTATGAGCTGCGTTCTTCAGTTGTTGAAAGATGAAGGGAAATAGTGAAAACATGCCTGAAGGCTTTTGACGACTTTGAAGGATATTGGCGACTATAATGATTTATATTTTTATTAAAAAAAAAAAAAAAGGTCAGCAATAAAGAAAGTGAAATCTAGAGATGATGGTAAAAAAACGAGCTCAATTGATGTGATTTGTTCTATTCGTATTTGAAAAGGCGTTATGAAAAATCTCGTAAACAAAACATATAGTATGGGTTTTACTGAATCTTTCCCAATGCCCCACCATAACAAACAACCAAATGGTAACGTATTGTTCTAGAAAGAAAAATGTTTGGATTTTCATATTTGTCCAATTAAATCATTCATTGTGTTTCCCTAAAAAATGACTAGCGAAGTCGGTAAAAGAAGTTTTATTTTGATCAAATCTGTCATTGTCAAACAACTGAAAAAAAAAATAAATTGAAATCTTGTTTATGCATATTTCTAGCATTGCAAAAATAAATGTGAGTGTATTTTTTATTAATATGTAACATTGATCAAAGTTATTAACAATAACTTATAACTGTCAAACAAAATTCAGATAACATAGACAATTAAGTTTACTGAGATGAATAATCACTTCTCTTCTATTAAGATAAAAGCTGTGACTGAAACACCTGAGTCACTTTACAAAACAACCATTTCAATAATAAACTAGTCGTTTGTGATTGGAAGTAAGGTTTTACAGGATAATCAAATAGGTTTTACTTCACTAAGTCTTTAATGAACCATTTGTTGTAGATTCTAAACCACGTTCAACAGAAAAAAGTAAGGGAATGTTTCCTTGCCCGCTCTTTACAAAGGTTTCTTAAAACATAGTAAAAACACTTCAGTCATTGTAAAATCCAGACAAGCATAAAATAATGGAGTTCAAAAAGGAGAATGCCTATTCTGAAGAACCTTTGAAACTCAAATTTTTCTTTGCTAAAAATAAGACTGAAGCTTCTTCAGTCCTCCTGAAATATTAGACATTAAACTCTCTTAAGCCGTTATAGAAGTCATTTCAGCTTCATTTTTTTTTAAAAAATTTGAAAAAAATCATCAGAATATTTAGAACATAACTAACACTAATAATAATAATTTAGTGTCTAACTGACACTATTATTTCAGGATTCAAAATCTAACATTTAAAAAATTGTATATTAAGATTGGAAACAATATTTCAGTTTTAAAGGTAATAGCAGTTAAAATAGTGAAGAAAAAACTGAAGAGTTTCAATGGAGAAATACAATTAGTACTATATTTCTGACATATATGTAGATACATACTTTAACATTCTCTATTGAATCCAACTTCAAGTAAATTGGCAACCTTAATCATCAGGTCAAGGTCACATGGATGGTTTAAATATATTATGAATTATATTAGTTTGTTGAGTAGCTCAAGTTTTAGAGTTTAGGGCTTATAATATGGAGTTTCTAATCCTTCATAGTATATGGACAAAATAACTAAGTATCAACTGTCATTAAAATATTTTTACTCTTTAATTGTCAGATTCTTTAAGGTTTAGACTGTTTAAAATAAGCAAAGTTATTCTGAAATAATGCATAAAACAAATTTTAAACAAAACCAATTCGGTTTATTTCACTCATTATTATTTATTATTATCAGTTATTTCATATGACTATCATTTGTATGTCTACTGTGTGCATTATAATATAAAAACAAAAATCGTGTTGTAAATAAACAACACTATTTTTTTTTTGCTTAAAATACACCCTTAAAGTTAAAGCTACTGCTGTTCATGCTAAATATTTTGATGTTTCAATGTTAGATTTAATTTTTGTAAGTTTCATTTTCATTATCTGATTTTACGATTATTTTTTCAACAACTATTTTTTATTGCATGCAGAATTGCGGAGATAATTAAACTTACTTTCAAATAGAAAGTGGATACTCAAAATTAAGAACATATGAACGACTCGACTATTAAAAAAAATGATTAATATAATAACTCTCTTAAAACAAATATGAGTACAATTATCAGAAGCTGTCTAGATACTATCAGCAAGGATTGTTAAATTACTGAAGGGAAACGAGTCAAAATAATATTTTTTTTCTTCATATAACAGGGATTATTCCAGAACGATTTTTATACTTTATACTACTAATGAGGTTACAGTATTTTTTTTAGTACTACTAACAAAAATATTTCTTGACAAAAAATATATTTTACTCCCATTTTAACTCACAATTTTACTGTACATATTAAAATTACAGAGTTAAGAATTTGAATTTTGTAAACGATATTCGAGATTTCATTCTGAGATAAACGGAATATGAATAAAGCAAAAACAATTTTTTTTTTTAAATTAAACATCTAACTTTTAAGTGAAATACATACTATTGTGCTAGTGACTTTTAAAAAAAACGATAATGTTATGACTCTACGAATGGTATGCTGCTGAATTTGATTAACATGTGTCATCTTAATGCATAAAAACGTTAAATGCTTTTAAATTCATGAAACAGGCAAAATTTGTTTTATACTTGACATAAATATGAACAAACTGCTCCTGATACTGTGATTTATAAAAATATTTTCAATGGAATTTAGACCAATTAGAACAAATGATATTAAAATAAACCAACAACAAGGATGACTATTTTTTGATATAAAAATAATAATTAGTACATAAAGAAACAATTTTATATATTGAGAAATATTTTTGAAAATAATAGTCTTAGGACCTATTATTCAAACTTCTTTGGGAAAAATAAACTGCCTTCAAAACTAGCAGGTGCATGTCAAAATCTTGACTAATAGTTTACTTAACCTTCCGCAACTTTTACTTTCTTTAATACTATTAAATAATATAAAGAATTTTTCACGATTATTTTACATCAAAACCTGTCGGAAAAATCTATGAAAAATGATAGGATTTTTAATCAAGATCATTCACTTTATGATGTGCATATTCCTTGTACATGTTGCAATATTTGGAAAGTTTTTCCTATAAGGAACACCTGAGGTAATAGACGTACCATACTATTTTTCTTTGGTTTTTATTACATATGTAAAAACTAATGTATGAAATAAGTGATTTATTTTTAACTTCTGTTGGCCTTTAAGGAAAATTCCATCAGCCCTTACCCAGCAGTCTTCACTAATTCATCCAGCATTTAGTATCATGTAGAATGAAAACTGAAGATACGTAGGCTTAAGATCTGCTAACCGGTAAAATGAAATAAATTGATACCATATATATTATCAATCATTATTATGTAAAAATAATTGACACAACTATTTTCTAAATTATGGTATTCATCACCGTCAGGAAGAGAAGTGGTGCTCCAGTCAGTCACCCAAATATTAATACATAAATAATTGACCATATTTAACAGTGTGTTACTGATAAAAGAAAAAAAAGGAGTAGCAAGGGACAGAAGGGATAAAATAAAAAATGATAAAGATGAGAAAAAAATGAAAAATAATAATAAGTAAGATAAATAATAAAACAACTAAAAAAATGGGGAAAATAGTAATAATTAATAATTTATTAATATCCCATAAGTACTAATAAATAATTAATTTAAAAAATATTTATTATTAAGTGTGTTGGATGATTTAGTTCCACTGAGGCAAATATGTGCCTACTGAAGAGTAGTACTGAAGAAAGAAGGCTAGGTAAGGTTAAGTTAGGTAGTCCCATAATGGAACACACATAGGCCAAACATCGGCTCTTTATGATACCACACAATGGGAATTGATTTTATTTAAGGGTTAATGCATTTTGACTAGCTGAAGTGTATTTAGAACAGCGGTCCTTAACGAGTATCTGACATCGTGCAGACACGGCATTAATGGCTTAACGTTCTTTTGTGCTTAGATTTATTCACCTAATACTTGAATAAATTGAGGGCCATAGTGGGTAGAGATCACCCGATCTACTTGTCCAGAGACGAGTACAAAGCCACTGGGCTATCCTGGCCCCCAACTGTTGAAGTAATGCTCGTCAGATAATGTCGGGATTCGGATGAGGAATTTATTCAACATCTGGACTACCTGTCCAGAGACGAGTACATGGCCACTGGGCTATCCTGGCCCCCAACTGTGAAGTAATGCTCGTCAGATAATGTCGGGATTCGGATGAGGAATGTATTCAACATCTGGACTACCTGTCCAGAGACGAGTACATAGCCACTGGGCTATCCTGGCCCCCAACTGTTGAAGTAATGCTCGTCAGATAATATCGGGATTTGGATGAGGAATTTATTCAACATCTGGACTACCTGTCCAGAGACGAGTACATAGCCACTGGGCTATCCTGGCCCCCAACTGTTGAAGTAATGCTCGTCAGATAATATCGGGATTTGGATGAGGAATTTATTCAACATCTGGACTACCTGTCCAGAGACGAGTACATAGCCACTGGGCTATCCTGGCCCCCAACTGTTGAAGTAATGCTTGTCAGATAATGTCGGGATTCGGATGAGGAATGTATTCAACATCTGGACTACCTGTCCAGAGACGAGTTCATAGCCACTGAGCTATTCTGGCCCCCAACTGTTGAAGTAATGCTCGTCAGATAATGTCGGGATTCGGATGAGGAATTTATTCAACATCTGGACTACCTGTCCAGAGCCGAGTACATAGCCACTGGGCTATCCTGGCCCTCCACTGTTGAAGTAATGCTCGTCAGATAATATCGGGATTCGGATGAGGAATTTATTCAACATCTGGACTACCTGTCCAGAGACGAGTACATAGCAACTGGGCTATCCTGGCCCTCCACTGTTGAAGTAATGCTCGTCAGATAATGTCGGGGTTCGGATGAGGACAGAACAAGTAATTCATTCTATTACCAAGGGGGTTTGAATGGAGAACAATGAAGAGTTATAGCTTTTACAAACGTTAGCTGTATGAAAATTCGTAAAAAAAACTCAGCTTAGTAGAAACTAACATAATAAGTGTCTAGTGAATGAAGCTCAGTTGATACACATAGTTTTTGGAAGTACAGGAAGTATTATTATAAACGGAGTATGAATTTTGAGGTACTTGTAGTTTTTTGTAATAAATGTTTAATCAAATATAATTATTTATATAAACTGCTTATACCAAAAAACATATAGTTACCAAGAACAATCAATAATTTTTCATATACAGATAGTCACGGGTAGTCTAGTTAAGAAATATAATTGTCAGTAACAATTTTCTTTAGTATAACATAAAATATTTCTATTTATTAAAGAACTTGTTTGCTACAAGAGCAAGTCAATGGTTCTTAAACAACCAATATAACATGATGATGGGAGTGGATGATGAAGTACAGCAGGCAGCAAAGCAGGGGGTGAATTTGATTGGTAAAGTTGTGTGTTCAGAGGCTTCATGTTAATTTGACTCAGACGATAGTGGCAGGAAAGAAAAACATGTCTGGTGAGATCATCTTGAGAAGGACAATCCTCTCCATGAATAGTAACATATGATAATAATACTATATCACTTTGCGGTGCACTGGCGATCAGGGACACCATTGCCAGCAAATTATAACAGACATTACACTTTATAATTAATTGAAACATTGATTTATTTTACTGTACAACAGGAGTTGATTAGGATGAATTGCTATTAAAATAAAGAAACTTCAAGAAATATATTCAATAAGTTTCAACCACAATTTTAACATATTTATAAAAAACAATGTCAACAGCATAAATCACGAGAGATCAAAAAAAAAATACATATGCCATATAATTCATTTAATTGTTACACCTAGAAATAAGTTTAGTTTAAAAAAAATCAGAAATGAAGATAAAGAAAAGGAAATAGAGTTTTGTATCAGAGCGGACTAGTGGCCTTGTCCATAAGATATAACTCTGGATAACAAATGGAGCTTTCTCATGTGAATTCCTATCCTTAAGGAAAGATTAATAACAGAATGGAGCATTGCCAGAACTCCTTAATGTAACCTTGTCCACGCCAAATAAATACATGACACAATATAAAAATCTTTTTATTTATCAATCATTAAAACTATTTTTGAATTCCTTAGTTCTAACATAAAGAATAATAACGCAGCTTTCATTAAAATTTTCAATCTTGTACTATCTATAGTTCTGTAAAGATTTTGATATAAAATATATATGTAAACAAATATATTTTAAGAAACATAATCTTGACGAATTCCTGCAGTAACGATAATAATTTAATTTCAATTTTCTTGTTTTTGTACAAAGTAAGTACGGTTGATTGCATTACAGTAATGTTATAGGTATTAAAATTTTGAATAAACTTTACCTCAAATGAAGCCATTAACAAACTGGATTTAGAGCTTTAAGCAGTTTATTGCATTTGGAGTTCCCAGAAGTTTGATATAGCTTTGTTAGCTTGTTTGTTTGTGTAAGTGTGTGTGTGTGTGTGTGTGTGTGTGTGTGTGGGGGGGGGGGGGGGTTATATGTGTATATATGAAGTTTGTTGGATTAAATTTTACAAGAAATTTATTGAAAATGGGTAATTAACCTTTTAATTAATTTATTTAATGAAGATACATTTTCGATATCAATATTTGGTCTAGCATCAAACAATTTCAAAGATATACTTGGATCCAACATTTGGTCAATATTTATACACATTCAGGTATTGGTATTGTTGGTTTGCTAAAAGACTATTACACTGTTTTGTTTTAAAACAAAATAGAACTAAAAAATGTAATAATCTTTCAGGAAACAAAACATCACCCATGAAGACGTCTACAAGTAAAGACAAAACGTTGGTAAAGGTGTTTTTTTTTGGAAATTGATTGACGCAGGACCAAACCTGGAAAATAGTGTAGAATATATATGGTCGAATATAAAATATATATTTAATATTCTATTTGAATTTCTTAAATTAAAATGTTTAATTCGTTAATCATTTTTTACTTTACTATAAGTAAAGTATAGTGATCGTGACATAATTTGATTTTGAGATTTTGACGGAATTATATGTTTTGGGGCCTCAAAAGTCGTTTTATGAAGTTTTTTCGATAATGTCTGTGTGTCTGTGGGTAGGTGGGTGAGTGTGTTACCACGCTACGGTCCAGAATCCTTGATGGATCAAGTTGATATTTTACACAAAAATGGGTCCCATAGAGTAGATGATCCCTATTGTTTGGGAAGATATATGCGTGACGGGAAAGTCACTTTTTTTGCCAAAAACCGTTTTTTAGATAACATTTTTTTCTCCCAAACTACAACTCTAGAGTTTTGAAATTCGGCATTATCTTTGAGGTCTCAAATTGAACAAACAAAAAATATATTCAGAATTTTAAAGGAACGAGGAAATATTTATTTTTTTCAATAAAATGTAAACATTTTGACTTATAATTCAATCTGAAAGCTTGTGAGAGCGATACAAGCCATATTGTTTGATGGATCAAAATAAAACTATACCTAAATATAGACCATTAAATAGAGAATGAGATGACATATTATGTTTTAAATTTACATTCACCAAAGAGGCGTTAAAGTAGGATTTGTGTTTTAGAAAATGTTTTTCTGACGCTAAACTGCTCATTAAAAAATCATGAAAATTTGACCAAAAATGAAACACAAAATTAGCAATTTACAAAAAAAATTCATGATATTTCAATTACAGCAAATTACAAGTTTCAAATGAAACTATAGGAACTGTTTGTTTATCCTAGACAAAGGGATCACTTGCTATACTTGTCGATTTTTTGGTATTTTTTTACATTGACTTAGAATTGTTTTGAGCGAATCCAATAAGAGGATTCTTGATTGTAACGGTTTTTGGCAAAAAAAGTGACTTTCCCGTCATGCATATATCTTCCCAAACAATAGGGATCATCTACTCTATGGAGCCCACGTGTTTCTTCATGTTTTCAAAAAGTTTTGTAATATATATAATATATGTGGTAGAATATATTGTATTGTTTTTTTTTTATATTTGATGACGTATCATTCAGATTTCAGAGATATATTTACAAACAATAATGGTCACCTAAATTATTTTATAATTTTATAAAAATATTTTATTACCTAAAATATTTTATCTTTTCATAACTTTCCTGATTACATATCATTATTGTCATCTTATGTGGTCAAAATAAGAAAAACAAGGATTTAATATATATATTATATATATATATATATCTACATAAATATTTATTTTAGGTGCACAGAATAATTGTTTAATAAATGCAGAATTTTACAGTTGAATGTTAATGATGTGTTATATAAAGTGATTGAAACACGTTTTTTCTGCACTTGACACTCTTGAGAATGGATTGCAAAGAAAATGACTTATTTCATAAACAAAGGGTGAGTCTGTAAAATGCCATTGTGATTTCGTTTGTTTATGACGAATGCAGGGAGGTAGTGTGAGTTGTCTGACAGTTATTAGATTGGGATTGGAAACGGAAGGTGGATTAGGATTATGTGTGGGCAGCTAGTTCCCAAGCGGCTCCCGGCTGATGCATTATTTATATGTTTTCCTTCTGAAGAGCGCTATACAGAAGCAACTAGTGGAAATTTGCCACTTTCTTGATTCTCTCTTTATGTTTTAACTTCAAAAGTTCCTTCAAAACTTTTAAAGAAATATTGAATTGATGGACTTTTAAGTTTCTATCATCTTAAAAAGTTAATAAAGAGATATGTGAACTTATCTAATTACAATATTAGAATCCAATATGCATCCTTCAAATAATAAGTAGAGTTATCTAGTTGTTACGTGGCTATAGTGCTTGGTAAGGTTTAATATGAAAACAAGTTGGACAGCTTAATTTTTTACAAGGTATATATATAGTATTAATGATTAAACCACAATAAGAATGGGAAAACAAGACTAAGATCTTTCAACCGTAACAAACGGTCTTCGTCAGAGTCAAAAACCCAACAGAGTCAGTTGGGTTTTTGACCCTGACGAAGACAGCCCGCCACGGCTGAAAGATTCCAGTCTTGTTTTCCCATTTTCTTATTGTGGTTTGATAATTGATTATATATATATATATATATAAATACATGATTAAACCACAATAAGAATGGGAAAACAAGACCAAGATCCCCCATATATATATATATAATCAATTATCAAACCACAATAAGAAAATGGGAAAACAAGACTGGGATCTTTCAGCCGTGGCGGGCTGTCTTCTACAGGGTCAAAAACCCAACTGACTCTGTTGGGTTTTTGACTCTGACGAAGACCGTTTGTTACGGTTGAAAGATCTTAGTCTTGTTTTCCCATTCTTATTGTGGTTTAATCATTGATTGTTGTTTCACGTGTTTATGTGAAATCTTTTTATATAGTATTAAATTTTTATGAGTAATTTTATATAATTTAGTTTACTTACAAAAAATCATGTCATAGTCTAGTTCCAAAGCTGATAATATAATTTTATACCTAAAGAGCAAAGGGTTGTGTGGGAGAGGATGTTGTAGATAATTTATTTTCTAACACCCATATTAGGTGTCATCGGGTCACAACACTTATGTTATTTCTGGATGAGGAGTCCAAAATATTTTTTACTAAAAAATTATAGAGTAGACCTCTTTGTTGGGTATTGTATAAAGTATCTTCTTTCTACCAAATTGTTATTCAAAAATGAATCAACATTATTCAATCGTGAATAATGATTAAATCATCACTGTCCCACTGCTTTGATTTGACACCATTGTGAACCTGTGGGAACTTTGTGGCCATTCCAGATCTAGAACTTTGTCACATATTGATGATGGGCGCAATAAGCATTTAATTCAATAGTCATTAATGAGGATATTATATTAGTTCTTTGTTTTTTGTTAACTTTTATTATCTTGTCGCATGACATGTCAAGATATTAGTTTTACGGTATCAACTGCCGTAGACAACAGAGAGGATTTTAGTGTTGTATTGAAGCAATGGACAATCATTCAGATTAAACACTTGTTTTAATGCTTTCTAGTGTACCATGAGCAATAAACAAAGTTTCTTAAAAGAACACTGACTTTAAAGGACAAAATAGAACATCAAACTTTGAAACAAAAATATATCACTTTGTAAATTATTTTATGGCTATGAAAATTGTTTTTTTAAAAATTTAGGTGTTGAATTGCGAATACATGTTTACTAGGGTTTGTAGGTTTTTAAAAACCGGGTTTTTTGAGAAAATTATGAAATTCAAAAACCGGTTTTTTAGTAGAAAATATCTGTTTTCAATGTATGAATAACACTTAAAAAAAATTTGAAAATGACAAATGTACCAGATTGATGAAAACACTGTTACAAGCAGTTTGGTTCTTGGAATTATATCGGTCCGATTTAATAATATGGTTATCATAAATATAATATGGTTATAAAATAATATGGTTATTATAAAAATATGAAAACATTATTTTTATTTATTTGAACCTTTTGCTGAATAACTCGTTTCACTATTATAAAAATATTTACATCCTTATATATGAAAATTATGCTTAAACAACGAATAATTGTTTTTAAAGTTATTTAATCCTGGTCAACTATTATTTCTTTGTTCTACTAAATTACATAAAAAAAATTTACTATGAATAAAATTGAACATTAAATAATTTCAGTGAAAAACTGCTTTTAATCACTGTAAATTTTCTGTTTAAAATTTTTTGTTCGAATTACAGAATATTCGAGAAAACAATTTTTTTTATAAAAATTCAAAACCGGTTAAAACCGGTTTTCTGGAAAAGGAAAAAATACTATTCGAAAAACTGTTTTCCAAAATGTCAGTTTTTGTATAAACCCTAATGTTTACTAACTGTAAAATGTAACATAAATTTTATTTTAATATGAGAGTATAGATATTATAAACAAAAGAATGTTATTAGAAGACGAAGAGAAAAAAAGGTGAAGCAAGAGAGATGTTTTCTGTTTTTAATGAAGTGAATTGGGTGACTTGATTTAAACATGTTTGCCTAAATCAGTGGTTCTCAACGTGGTCCACATGGACCCCCAGGGGCCCACAGAGGATTACTGGGGGTCCATGAGAAAAGTAGTATTCTGAAGGTCCATGACACGTGCTTAGAGCTCTATGTTAAGTTTAAATGAATTCATCAGCAAACCAAAAATAAATCAAAGCGTAGTAAGCTTTGGCTATACAATATTCACACATAATTAAAATATAAGGCCTAATATCCTCGTCAGTTTGTTAAAATGTTCCATTGTTTTAAAATTTTCTTTTGCACTTCTCTTTATGGTACATTCAAAATTGATTCTGTTACAATTTATTTCAGGGTACTTCATAAAATGTTAATAAAGTAATATTTTGTTATTGTTTTAAAAACATTTTTGTATTTTTGCATGCGTTGTAGATGTAATGAAATTATTTCATAATTAACGATTTTCATTTACCTAAAAACAAATATTTATTTATAAATTTGTATAATTATGTTTTTTAAGTATCCGGGGGGAGTGAGTAGGGGGAGTGAGTGCTTTTAGGGGGTCCAAAAGTAGCTTTTAGGGGGTCCACAAGCAAACAAAGGTTGAGAACCCCTGGCCTAAATACATATTACTTTTTATCATACTTTGCAAATGACAAACTCTCTATTGCAATAACAGTCCGTGTTTCTCACTGTTATGGGCAGTTTTTGGTTTTTTTAAGTCCGGGAAGACAATAATTTTTGAATTTTGATTATATATGAGTATGCATATAGATAAAATTTCAAACAGCCATAAGGAATAGTTTATACTAACTTATATATGTTGACATTACTTGACAGGCGTATGTATACTTTTTTTGAGTAGATGCATTCCACTTATTTATTTGTGTAGTTTCTTTTTGTATCTTTTACAAACACCTAAACTATAGATTAAGTGATATTTAAAGATGAAAACGAGGCTTATTTATGGAAATAAATTTATATATGCTTAACAAAATTTGAATATAAAATTATATAATTGTTTACAGTTGTGGAATGGAGAGCGAAAAAAAATTGTTCTAGACCAGGGGTCTCCAAACTTTTCAATTTATGGGCCACAATATATACTTCCCACATTAAGGCGGACTGAAGGAATAAAAAAAAAAAATCAGTGCCAGTAATTTCATTTCCTCAAATATTAGAGTATAAACATGAAAAATTAAAACATATCTTGTTGGAAAAGTCAGGATAAACTATACAGACTCCTGCCTTTAGTTTTATGCAACCAAATTAGTGTGACGAATGATACTGTCGTTTTGACTTCAAAATTTCATTAAAATCAGGTTGCAGATTAGATGAGCCAATTGTAAGAACTGATTTAAAATGATCAGACAAATTTGCTCGATAGTTAAATTTCAGTTTCATTTTGGAAAATGTTTGCTCAGACAAGTATGCTGTTCCAAAAATGGACAGAAAACTACAAGGAAAGTTTATCACATTTGGAAACTGATGTTGCTGCAGGCGTTTATAAAACTCAATTATAAATTGAGTTTGCTTACTGTTTGCTTACTTATCAGCTCTCAATACTTACTTACTTATTTACTTACTTACTTACTTATCAGCTCTCAATACTTATGTTTCAGTCGGGCATCTGCCTGGAGATCAATGATTTTGATTAAAGTTTTAAATTTAACTCCTGATACATTATTTTTGTTCTAAGGAGAACTTTAAAAGGAGCTAATGACAATCTATGGTGAAATGTAGACTTCAGAGCCATCTGTACGTCGGGTTGTTGAGACTGCCAACTGTGCTCAATATACAGTTATGGTATACTCAACTGATTGGTTGTACTGCACTACACATACTTACCAGTACTAGTATCTGTGCGTCGCACTATCACCAGAGAGGGAAACTGGTATTTTTTTCAAGGCACCACACAGGGATTTGTTCGGTTGGTGGGATGTGGTCCGCGGGCCATAAATTTGGAGAGCCCTGTTCTAGACAATAAAGAAATAAGTTGATAACTGATAATATCTTATATAAAATTAAAGCAAATTTGACAGGCCTTAACTAAATTAAATCTGAACGTACAATTGTACAAATTTAATTAAATGAAGTTGTGGCATGTTGATGATTTTCGATTTCATTCATCCAGGAACATAGGACGAGTAATGAATGTTACTTGTGTCTCAGTCAGACCATGTTGGCAGGCCCTCAATTCTACCACATATTCAGTCGTCACTTCCCAACCTTGCTTTACACTTGCAAACAGAAACAAATTAATGAATATTGAATTTACATTTAACGATTATGTCATTTTACACTAAAAGCCTACTGCCATTTTGAAATTACAGTATCTGATTACCTTTAATTTTAATTGCCCCATCAAGTATTAAAAATTCTAGTTAAAAATAAGAAAACAAAAAAGTATATACCAACAATAGATATATGACTACCAGCGTCAAAACCACAATAAGAAATGAGAAAAATAACTAAGGTCTTTCAACTGTAACAAGCGGTCATATTCAGAGTCAAATCCCAACTGATCACAAAAATAGGAGTAGGTATCGCACATGGTTTTCATCGATAACAACAGTTCACAATAAACACTTGAAATATTCATCAATGTCTAAACCACAATAAGAAATGTGAAAAAATACTAAGATGATACAATCTTCAAAGAAGACCACTTGTTACAGTTGAAAGATCCTAATATTTTTGTTCATTTTTTATTGCTGTTTGAATGTTGGTTATTATTTAACGTGCTTATTGTGAAATCTTCTTATGAATGACTGTCAGGTTGTAACAGGAAAAAATGGTAAGTTTTTCTCTCTATTTCCAACCCATAAACTACTCTATATACATTCTATATTTTGTCACTTTGCATCTTTGATATATGTTTAATTGTTTATAATATAATATTTCTTATATTTTCTCTTGCGCCGAAGGCCTATGAAAGAGGTAATAAATAAAACTGATAAGTCAGTTTTGAAAGTTTGATTTGAACTTGGAAAACTGATTTATTGTGTATAGCTATACAAATAACAACATTCCACTGTAAACAATAAAAAGTGAATACAATAGGAAATTTACTGTCCCTATTCTGAATGTCTTACTGTGGTTTAGATGTTGACATGTATACTATTATGTTATACTATTTGACATGGCAAGAGAAACTATAACTTCATCTTAATCAAAGTGCTCTTTAGACCTTGACATGTATACTATTATGCTATACTATTTTACATGGTAAGAGAAACTATAACTTCATCTTAATCAAAGTACTGGTTAGATCTTGACATATATACTATTATGTTATACTATTTGACATGGTAAGAGAAACTATAACTTCATCTTAATCAAAGTGCTCTTTAGACCTTGACATGTATACTATTATGCTATACTATTTGACATGGTAAGAGAAACTATAACTTCATCTTAATCAAAGTGCTCTTTAGACCTTGACATGTATACTATTATGCTATACTATTTGACATGGTAAGAGAAACTGTAGCTTCATCTTAATCAAAGTGCTGTTTAGATCTTGAAATGTTCTGTAACCAATCTGATTTGAGAAATACTTATTGTAGCAAATTTGAGACACGTCTCAAATTGTAGCAAAATTAGTTGAAAATGATTTGCTAGATTAGGATTTTAGTACTTATTTAAGTAATGAATAATATATATTTTATGAAAGCAATATTTAAATGAAGAACAGTTATAATTTTTTTTATATCATTCATTTGAAAATATATATCTTTGGACTTCTGGAAGAAATCTCTTCTGGCAGGTAGTGACGGCAAATCTACGACGCGACTTGAGTGTACAGCTGACAGGCGAACTCATTTCAGATGCAAACATCAACTGATACAAAACATTTTATACTTCAAATATTTCTTCTCAGAACAACCAGAGTTGGGCATCACTCCAGTAATATTTATTACTCACATTACAGATGATTAATAATTCAATTCAAAAACCAAATTTAAACATGTACAGCAGTGTTGCATAACATCAATATTTATAGAAAACATTCGTTAATTGTCCAAATACTGACATTAATATTAAAAATTGGTAATATTTTCACTTTAAATACGATTAAAGTGAACACTTTACCATTTCATAGCAAACAAATGAAATTGGCTAGTAGTTAATGTCAGTGGCACTACCTTGGCCTTGAAGTGCCCTTAATGTAAACCTGCAATTGAAGAATTGACATCAGTAGCAAAAAAGTGACTAATATCTTATACTCCTATAATTTTTTTTAAACAATTTTATTATGTTTCATATATATCTATAAACAGGCAGAAAAAATCACAATTAAACACGTGATGCAATCAATGATGCCCAGAACCACAAGGAAAAAGAAAAACAAATGAAATAAATTGTCTGAGGAGTTTCAATTTATGTCATCAGAGAGCACACAAAGAAAGAAAAAAAGAAGGTAACAGAAAAGTCAACCAGAAGGAAGGTCACCTTCTTTTTTCTTACTTTGTTTGTTCTGTGATGACATAAAGTGAAAGGTCTCAGAGCATTTATTTTTTTTGGTTTTCTTTTTCCTTTTGGTTTTGGACTCCATATATATATATATATATATATATATATATATATATATATACTTTTTTCTTTTTAAATAGAACTTAAATATATTCAATAAATGTAAACCAACATGCGTATAGTTTCGTATGGTTGTAAGTACTGAAAAATTATGACTTCTTCATGGCAGTATATAGATTTGGCAAGTTGAGTTGTAAAGGTTTGCCATGTAACTTTTAGAAACATTGTATTTTCTTGTGATTAATTAGAAATAATGTTCTATTGATTTTTATCAGTTTTTTTTGAGCTACTTAGCCATGCAGTTAAAGGCAATAAAGTTAAAGCCAATAGAAAATAAATAGTTATGTTATAGTGGTTGTCAAAATACTCTTAAAATAAATTGCGAAAGAGTCATAAAACTTGAATATTTTAAAAAGAAGAAAAACATTACAGATAATGTTTTGACATCTCTTTTAAAACTGGAAATGTTTGAATCCAATAGTAAATGGTTGATTGGTTACACTGGTATCTAGTTGGCCTTTAAGCCTGTAGATGTGAAGAGAGCTTCTAAGCAAGCGAAATGATTTCCGACTATCTGTCGAGAGATAACAGGCAATATTCAGAGCCACCAAGTCTTGTTCCTATCTCCCACGAGATTCTTTTCTTTCTCAATTTGATCCCTTATCAAGGGATGGTATAGTGAGATTGCTTTTCAAAAGACACGTTATTTTTTACGATGATAGCTGTATTTTGTAAAATGAATACTTCAGAAGATTCCTTATATCTTTCTAAAAAATCAAAAATGGAAAGCTGTTATAAAAATTACTGCCACTCACATCTTTCTCAAAAGGATTTAATTTCAGTTCAAGTTAATCTACACATCTCTTAATGTATATAAGTAGGTTGTTTTTATTTATGTTATTCCAATTGACTTTATTTATACTTGTATCACATCTAGTTGTAAGAAATAGTTATTATATCATAAATGTTATGGTACTCGTATCCGGAAATAAGTCATTAACAGGAGTTTGAGAGATTTACTTGTCTTTGGAGATTTACTTCTTCTGATATCTTTAAAATCTATTTTTAATTTTACAAAAACTAAATGTTTCATGGGTGTGTTTTTTTTCGTCGTAGGATGTGGAAAAATCTATTCATCAGATCCCTTAGCAAGACGTCTTGCTTAGGGTATGTGGGGTTGGGGGTCCCGACCCACTAAAAAACCACATCCTATTTCCTGGCAATACCCGACACGGAAACCGTTTGCACATTACTTCATGCCGGTGCCTCAGTCCTCCTGAATAGGATTCACCTTCTTGTCGTGGAAGAGATCATACTTCCACAGGATCATTTCTGTAGTTGTATTCTCTACTATCACGTGGGTGTGTTAGGTGAGTTCAAAATAATAATATTACAAGATAAAGGCAATAGAATAAATTACTAATTTATACGTAGTGATGTATGCATAAATAATTATGTACGCTGATGCATAAACAAAATACTGTGAATAAAAACAGGCAATTGGTCATAATTAATATAACAAATAGAACAAAAACATGTAAAGAAAGAACTATTATTTTAATCACTGCTATAAAATTAGGCATACTCATTCATGAAGTAAAGGTAAGTTGAATTTAAATTCAGTTTGTTTTTTTAAAAAAAGTAAAAAATTATTCTATATCCCTAAAAGAATTATGTGTGTGTTGAAGCCAACATTCATGATAAAAAACAAAAAGGATTTCTTTTCAATTTATAAAGATAATCTTAGAGGATTGAAAACGATTTTTCATATTTCATGTTTCATTAATTTTCTATTTTTAATTTCTTTTCACCACATTTCAAATAATACTGAAATAATTGGGTTTTTCTTGGCAGAAATAATAACAAAGTTTAAAAGACTAAAAGGATTTTCACTGTTAAGTTTAAGCGGAAAAGTTTTTTACTCAGCGTTTAATTCTAGTTATTTTTATAAATCAGCTTTTTATTAACTAATTTTCACAGTGGAAAACACACAGAAGAAACGATTAAAAATACTCTATCATAAGTCTTCTAACAGACTGAAAGGTAATGCCATAATTTTAATCATGAATAAGATTATCTCAAAATCACAGTCTATACACGTGAACAAATTTTTGCAGTCTTAATAAAGATTGTTTTAATATTCCCTCCATAAAACATTTAGAGTGGCCCCTTTCCAATTTACTATAGGTAAAAAAAAACAAGAAAAATTAGTACTACTTTTGCAATATTCTTCATACTTTAATATCACCCAAAGATAATATGATTCACAAACACAAGAAAATCTACATCTGATATTATGTTTTTTACAAGGGTGCAACATGTACATTGCTTAGAGCATATCGTGACACAAATCTACCATGCCCTGGAAAGCATAAGAATTTATTTGTTTGATTCTTATTCTAGTAGATTTTTATATGTAAGAATATTATTCTTCTTACATCTTATATTAAGTCACTACATAATTTCAGTTTCTTTTTAATGAAACCTATAAACATCAATTTTACTTCAGTCGATTAAATGAACAATTTTCTAAGTCAATATAAACAAATCCGGCAAGTATAGCAGGTGATCCATTAGTCCAAGGTGAATATTCAGTTTTTATACCTTCAATGCACATTGCGATAATGGAAATTTCACGATTTTAAGAAATCACAGTAGGTGACTACATTTCGATCGCCTCATGAAGTGGGGGTGTAATATGGAAGTAAGCTACTGTGATTTCTTTTATGTGTGTTTTTTTTGTTAATCTAGTTTATTTAGTTGGTGGAATAGTTTGATGTAATTGATTATATATATATACGAGTATATAGGTGTATAGGTGTGTCCTCTAATCGGGATTAGGTCAATTTTCTAGGATAAATAATCACTCTCGTTTCCAACGTTCCGGTTTTATGTAAAACCTTTTTCATAGGTAGAAGTAAGCATTATTTAATTAAGAAAATGAAATTTACATTATTTAAAGCAACAACAATGTTAACCGGAAAAAACCTTCGACTAGATTTAGAGAATGACAAGAGAACACACCTATTCTATCAAACGGTCGATATAATATTGAATATGTTATATATATATATATATATATATATATCAATGATCAAACCACAATAAGAAAATGGGAAAACAACTCTAAGATCTTTCAACCGTAACAAGCGGTCTTCGTCAGAGTCAAAAACCCAACTGAGTCAGTTTTCCCATTTTCTTATTGTGGTTTGATCATTGATTGTTATTTCACGTGTTCATGTGAAATCTATATATGTATATATATACACTCGTATCTGCACCACTCTAGAGCAGAAACGGTCTAGAGAAACTTAATAATTTAAGTAAATTATCCTTTACTTATTCTAAAATAATTCTTGTCTGTTCTATTTTTTTTTTGTAACCGGTCTGCGTTATACAACATTATTGGTCACCAACCGTCTCTGCTCCAGTTTGCTTACTATGTATATCTGTTCTGCTGACACTTCAAGCTGAATATCAGAGACTTTAAGGGAGTATTTTTAATTTAACTATTTTTCATTATTTACATTGAACTGTATATATTTACACTATATATATATATATATATATATATTTAAACAGTATACTATAATATATACTATTTATTTCATAAATGATTGCTTTTATATTTTCTTTGTCTTAATCCGTTCTTGATTATTACTTTAAGCAGATATATAACTGTTCAACATCAACCCTTCAACTCTTATAAAGTAAGAGAATATACGAGTACGGGTGTTTACACTGGCCTTTATGGTGTACGGGGATTGAATTAGTCTGAGTGGATGATTTACGAGACCACTGAAGTGAATTCTTTTTGGGGTACGATAAGGAAGTGAGTGTTGAGAGGGTCTCAGTCGGTTGGTCCATTGTGTTCAGATCTGTTCTTGGCAGCTCGATTGGTTCAGCCAACGTCGGCTATTTCTACAATTTACAGTCGAGCAATTCATTTTATTTTGTGAGTATAAATTAAATTAGAATCATATCAAAATAATTTAACAATGCCAATTAAATATGATTGATTATATTTTATATTTATTTAATTTAAAAGTTTCATAAACTATAACAATCTCTAAAGATTTATTTTTGTTGATTGATTGTCCTAACAGGGAAGGAAAAGTGGTTAGTATGTTTTGAAGACTAATAGTGCTGGTGTAAAGGAGTATATATTGTGATTAGCTTGATCTGAGTATGTTGTGCAGGCCTTGATCACATAACATTGCAGAATTCTTGATTACAGTATATCAATATATTATGAAGATTTCGATTATAGTACGTTGTGGAAAGCTTCATTACTTTGACGGGTTTGATTGTCGTACCTTGTAAAGTAGCTCATTACAGCGCATTGTAAAGTGCTTGATAACAGTATTTTACTTTAGTACGTTGTGGAAAGCTTCATTAGTTTGACGGGTTTGATTGTCTTACCTTGTAAAGTAGCTCATTACAGTGCATTGCAAAGTGCTTGATAACAGTACTTTACTTTAGTACGTTGTGGAAAGCTTCATTACATTGACGGGTTTGATTGTCGTACCTTGCATAGTAGCTCATTACAGCGCATTGTAAAGTGCTTGATAACAGTACTTTACAGTACTTTACTTTAGTACGTTGTGGAAAGCTTTATTACTTTGAAGGGTTTGATTGTCGTACCTTGTAAAGAACCCCATTACAGTGCATTGTAAAGTGCTTGATAACAGTACTTTACAGTACTTTACTTTAGTACGTTGTGGAAAGCTTTATTACTTTGAAGGGTTTGATTGTCGTAACTTGTAAAGTACCTCATTACAGAGCATTGTAAAGTGCTTGATAACAGTACTTTATCAAGAGTTTTATTAAATTAACGAAACCTAGAATGCAGTATATTGTCAAAGTTTGAGTAATGCTGCATGAAGTGCATTATGAAGAGCTTGATTACATTATATTGTGATTGCTGTGATAAAATTGCATTGTAAATAGCTTGTTTGCAGTACACTGCCTAGCAAGAGTTCCAAACTTATTTGAGCAAAAAGTTTGCTCAAAAGCAGGCAAAACTGCTCAATCGGTTTGCGGCTTACTCAAATAGTCTCATTCCCTCTATCCTCAAATTATGAAATAACACTAGTAATATTCAGTAGTATAATCTCGATTTGAAAAATGTATTTCATTGCAGTAGCTACCATTATGAAAATGAAGTTACAGCATTTTTTTATAAAAAAATACAAATGACACAGTTTTCATGATAATCAGTAAAAAATGCCTATTTCGTATTTTTTTCACATTTTTAACTATTGCAAAGTGAAAATCAAGATATGTTTCACTCTTTTTTTTAAAATATTCAATTGTCAATAATTTTTTTCCGTAACAAATTCATAGAAAAAAAAATACTGTTATACAGATATGAAATCTCATTTTTCACTAATAAATGGTTCATTTATATTTGAAAAAAAATAATATTTTTTAAAAATTGATTGGAAAGCAAATCTCAAGTTCTATTAGCAAATCTCAATGGGTCTCAGTATTTCTTACCAGTCCAAATGGGAAAAAACATTTCTGATGGTTAGGTTAGGTTGCAGTGGCAGTCCCACAAGCGAACACACTTAGGCCGAGCATTGGCCCTTTGTGATACGACACAATGAAGATTGATTTACAGTGGGAGTCCTAAATTTTGCCAAACTCAAGTGTATTTAGAGTAGGGATCTTTAACGAGTACCTGACATCTTACAGGCTCGGGACCGACAGTTGAACATCCTTCTCCGAGGGATGATGTGCTCAGATTTATTCACCTCCCGCGTGAATAAATCGAGGGCCAGGTGGGAATCGAACCCCGGTTCTATCAGTTCAGAGGCGAGCACGTAACCACTTTGTAGTAGTAGAGGCGAGCCTGACCCCTTTCTGGTGGTTAAGATATCCAGTAACACCTTATTAATTTACTTGGTGATGGTTTTAACTATATGACCAATGTTAGGTGTCTTTCAACTTAAAAGTCCTTGAGTATATTGTAAAGAAAGAATTGTACACTTTGTTCCTAAAGAAGTTACATTTCACCTCAAACAAGAGGTATATTTATTTATAATCAAATACATATTATCTTATATTGATGAAAAATTGTAAGATTTTTTATTAGACCAAGGTTTGGGTTTTTGGATCAGTTTTAACTTGAAGCAGCTGGCACTGAAAATAATTTGAATAGCAATATAAAAAATATAACTTCTGAAAAAATAACCAAGTCTCTTATTTATCCTCAGGAAAGTGGTAAAAAATCAACGAGGAAAATTATCAAAATATTTGGAAAAAACAGGTTATTAAGCAAAATTGTATTTTATTTGATACAGTTATAATTGAATAAACCTACTTAATTTTGTTTTTTAATATAATACAAATATTTAGTATCATATTTAATATATTTTTATTGTAATTTGCAGTTATAACTCCAGTTATATTAATAATTTATGGAATGTTCTTCAGTATTTAAGCTCACTTAGTCCTAATTTTTATATACTTCTTGGGGCTTGAGATCTAAACGTACAATCTTTCTTTTTGCACAGCTAGTCCACATTTTAATAGAGATTAAAAACAGGTTAGACTTTCAGAATCTCTTGAAGAGATGTTTATCTGTGAGTTTGAATTTGTACTTTGACTTATTCAAGTTCATCGTGGAATCAGGCTTTATACACACAAAATTTGTCCCCACAAAAAGCATAGTATTTCAAAATATTCTGAAGAACTCCGATTTAAGAAATGTGGGTGGCATTTGGTTCAAAAGTTTCTTAACTTGTCTACTTTTCTATTCACTAACCTAAATTTCATGCATTACATCATGCCATTTAGCTGTGTTTAAGACTGAGTAATGCCATTTTGCTTAACAAAGGGAAAGTTAGCAGCATATATTTGAAACATGTTTTTTCTTTTTCATTAACTTCATTGAGAAATTATTATCGAATCTCCCTTGCAGATTCGATATAAAGTTAGTTGCAATGACAACTTTTTCTCAGAATCAAATGATGTGCTTCTTTCTTTGAGTATTTTGTAGTTGGGAAATAGTAGAGATTTGTTTGAAGTACGAGTAGCTGCGATTTTTATAATAATAATGTTATAAAGAATGCTTTCTCATGTAATCATAAAAATGGGTCAAACTCATTCACGTGGACTTACATCATCTTGCTCAGTGTATACAGCGCTGACATTTCTCTGTACGAAGTCAATAAAGAACACTAAATTCATGAGCCATTTAGGATCATTTAGGATGGAACTGCTAATAACTCCTTATTAGGAGTTTTAACTCAGAAAACCTCTTTAAAATAGATACTCTGCTTAGTACATTAATGTAGCTTGGTAAGGTAGTCAGATCTTTAAATGATAAATATATATCAATTAAAAAAGTCAAAACATTCGGTGAACAATATGATATGATTGATTGTGTTCTGAACTGCAGAAAACACGTTGTCAATCATGGGGTGAATATTGAAATGGTGTTTCTGCTGAATAATGTATTTTCACTTTCTTTTTGTTTTTATCATGATTCATGATTTCGTTTTTCCTGTGGTTCACTGAGGGGCTGTGGCATAGATGATACCTAACATTGACCTATCATGTAACAATAGATATAATGCCAGACGATAGTAATGATAATAACATGCCAAATTGATTAAAAATTTCAAACTTTATATTATTGCTTCAATGGTTGTTGTCAAATTTAAGCAAATTATATCATTATTCACTGTCAATAACATTGCTTTTACGTCTATACGTTAGCCACATTAAAATAAGAACAAAAAATTAATGAGTTGTTAACTAGTTTGATATTATGGTTACTTATAGTAAATTATTAAATTACATAATAATTTTCAAATAAATTGTAACGTATCTCAGTCGAAATCTTTGGTTCTAATATGCAGCATCAGAAGGTCATCAACTTACCTACGAACTCTATATCAAATTATATATATATAACAAAATTAAAGTTAATCAGAACTCAGTGAGTTCTTCAGGTTCAAATTAAACACTCCTTGAAAACGATTCAGTTTTTATTTAAAAACCTTTTTCATAAGCTTACAAAACAGAGGAAGCATAAGAAATAATTCAATCATTCAAAAACATATTTGTGTTTGATTATCAAACATTATGTTTGATCCATGAATGATTGAATTATTTCTTATATTTCCCCTGTGTTTTAGGCGTATGAAAAAGGTTTTAAATAAAAACTGAAACGTTCGTAATGAGTGTTCATTTTGAACCTGAAGAACTCAGTAAGTCCTAATTAATTTTATTTTTGTTTTTTATCTCACAGTCGATACTTTCATCAATATATATAAATATATATATATATATATAAGTGAAGGTTGGTAGCAATCCTTCTTGCAAACAAGTTTCTAAAAATTGTATGCCAATTTTATGCTTGGTTACCTTTTTTGAGAGTTTGTTTAATGTCTTACAGGCTCTTCTCAGTTCCTCGGGGAATAAAAAAATCAACTGGCCCAAACTTTCCTTTTCATAACTACACACATTAACACTATTTATATCTAACACTATTTAAGAACTAACTAATATTATTTTCAATAAAACAACGACATGTTTCGGTCTTGTAGACCATCATCAGGCTAAGCTTACGACTAAAGTATAGGGTGTATTACAATGTAATGTCACATCGTGTGAGAGTCAATGCACAAACTGAACTATTCCTGGTTGGAGTTGAGACATCTGTCTATATATATATATATATATACAATTAAAAGAAACGGTCCAGCGGACTTTTTTAAAATAAAATAAATTCAAAACGAAGGAAACACACAGAAAGACACAGACATAACTCACATCGATATTTCGACCATCGTCGTCATCAGGAGGTGTGAAGAGCGCAGTTCCTGCGGGACTTTTCGCTCTTCGCTCTTCACACCTCCTGATGACGACGATGGTCGAAATATCGATGTGAGTTATGTCTGTGTCTTTCTGTGTGTTTCCTTCGTTTTGAATTTATTTTATTATATATATATATATATATATATATATATGTGTGTGTGTGTTTATGCCCTCATTTGTGATTATTTGACCATGAGAGGGATATACCAACACCATTCGCATTTAAGTTTTTGTGAGCGCTGAGAACACAACAGGAGCTCTCAAACAACGTTTCACTTACTTTGGAATTACAATAAGTTATTTATACAGCCAATTCAGCTGTATGGGATACTACAGTAGCCCTTCCACACAATTTTGGATAAAACTGCTCTGGGTTTTGTTTATTGACTGATAAATATTATCCGCAAGGCCCAATCTCGGTGAACTTGTACTTTTATGTCAGAAGTTTATAATAATGTCCTGGCATAAAGATAAATTATTTTTTTTATGAGTTGTGACTAAATTTATTATATACAAATGAATTTAGAATATGGACTATAGAATATTAGTGAATATAAAATTTGATATTTATCCGATCTGTATTTACTCAATATTATTATCAAAGAACCAACACGATTCTTTGCAAATGATCTTCACTTGCAGGCTGTATAACTGTAAATAAATGCAAAGAAAAATATTTTTTGTATTTACGTTTTATCAACAGTGGGAATACAGGATCTCTGCATCGTTAAACAACTAAAACTTATTAAAACACAAACTTATAATGAGGTAAATAAAACTTATGTGTTATCTTATCTGGCATTTTTTCTTCTAAACCAATTTGAACTATGATATATTTGTATTAATTGAAAAAATTATTTATGATTTTTTTTATTAGATTGATCAATCGAATATTTATTTATTTACCATTTACAATTACTTTTTATGAACAAAAATATTTTTACTGCTTCTTTTTATTGAATGAATATTCATATAATACGACCACATAGAATTAATTGGGGTGTTTTTAGAAAAACCAATTCGTATGAATTGCTTCAAATAATCTGATCTTTAAGTATACTCTTAAAATGCTATATTCATGCAACCTCCTTAATATTCTAATAATAATTCATTCCTCTTGGCTACTATAGAAGCAATCTCAATATACCTTAATTCAATGATAATCATCCACTTTTAAATAATGACACACTTTTACTCCAGAAACATGTTTTACCATAATTGTTACTATTAGGGTATGTTTTAAGAAAGGCATGTAATTAGATTGTATCAGTTTCAAATATAAGAAGTGACAAAATATATATTTCATATAACTTTCATGAGAATTATTTTTAAAGAATATAAAATTGGGAGAATTAATTGAAAATTTACAATATTAAATAGCTTAAACAACATCAATAATCCCTATTATTTGTTTTGAATAATATTAAGGGAGTTATATGAATTTTGGAGTGATTATTTCTTCGCAACCAAATCATTCAGTTTTTTTTTCTTTTATTGGTGCTAGAGGAAACCATTGTTTATTTTCCAGTTCATACATGACATAGTAATAGTTGAAACACACCAATAGAACATTACAGAATTATGCGTGAATAAGTAGTACCCTGCTACCTCCCACTTTGACAACCCATTTCCAAGTGGTTGGCTTAACCTCGATTATTCCTCAGGGAGGTAATAAAGGGGACTTAACCTATAAGTGAAGTTTATTGCCAAAGAGTTGTATTGATTATTTAATAATCATATCAACATTACAGATGGCATTATTATTATCTAAGTTGACATTCATATTCTATATTTTACTTTCATATGCTTATTACCAAATTTAGTCAGAATTCATTGAATGTTAATTTTCCTTATCCCAGGGCATTTTGATAAACATCTGACACGAAAGAACAAATTCCACAGGGATTGGGCCTTGCAGATATTAAATATCAACCAATAAACGAAAAGAGCGGTATTATCCAAAATTGCGTGAAAATGTTTCTGGAATATCGCAAAAGAGTGAATTGTCTGCATATACAGATTGTGCAAGACAGTTAAATGTTGTTGGTCAGCTAGTGTTGTGTTCACAGCGCTCACAAGAACTTAAATATGAATTGTGTTAATATATCCCTCTCATGGTCAAATAAACACGAGTTCATGCATGCATGCACACACACACACACACACACACACACACACACACACACACACATACAAACAAACATCAATGTGAAGATTCACACATACACAACGTACAGACATACTATAAAAATTTATTATTAGACATAAACTGTAATCGAAACATATAATTCCTTTGAAAACTTCCTATCATTATTTTGACCAAACGCAATATTTCTTTGATTTAATTTCATATTTAATAAAGTATAAACTGAAATAACAAATAAAAATACTGAAGTTATGTATTATGTAATAGATAAATAACAGGAAATATATAACATAACATTTATTATTGAAGAAATAAAACTTAGACATACTCGTAAAAATAATATCTAAATTGGTGATTAAAATTGAACTCAGGTTAAACAATAATGAAAAGCATATTATTCTTGATAATAGTAGTTTCACTTTTCACAGTGTTCACGTGAGTGAGTTGTGTATTGTTAGTACATGTTCTTTTTTTGTAAATGCTTGACATTCTTTTTACTGTATCTTATCTTCATTCAATTAAATTATTCTTTCATTTGACTTTTGTCTAACTAAACTTTGGAAAAATTCACATTTTTGTGGATGAGCCAGTCATCAATTTATTTATCAAAAAGTTTTTTTTTTTTTTTTTTTTTGGGGGGTAGCCAGTAGTGTGAGGCATTGTATATTTAAGGTAGTAAAAAAAATAATGACATATATTGAATGAAAATAAAATAAACATCAGTTGAAAAATATATTGTTTTCAAAAAAAAAAACATAAATTACTTTCTTCATGTTTTAACTTTATTTTGAACAATAAACATATTTATGAGTAAAACCATTTGAGAATTCAATTGAATGATTGCAACCTACAACAAAGTTGTTTTTGAAACCTACACATTTTGTTTTTTATTTTGAATTTATATTAACCAATATCACAACACTTCTATTATTTCAACACTTGTATAATTTTTATTTCTTTAAAAACATTCTTTTTTTGCTAAATTTGATATTAATGAGAACCAGGTGAAAACATTGAAAAACAATGACTGACAAGTTTTCTCAAATTATATAAAATTATAAGCTGTTTTCACAAAGTCACTAAATTTAGTATGGTAAGTATCCAAGCTTAAACATGTTATCTTGATGAGATAGCAACAGCTGCTTTCAAACAGTAATTTTCCAGTTCTTGCAAGGTTAATGACTCTCGAAACTCTTGCAAACACTTGATACCGCTCTTCGGAAAGTGTTCAAGATTTAAACTAAACTTTAACCATATATATATATATATATATATATATATATATATATATCAATGATCAGACCACAATAAGAAATGGGAAAACAAGACTAAGACACCAGATGTTTTCTGCATCTAGTGTTCAGTTGGGTTTTTGACTCTGACGAAGACCGCTTGTAAAGGTTGAAAGATCTTAGTCTTGTTTTCCCATTTCTTATTGTGGTTTGATCAAGGAAACAATTTTTTTTGGTATACTTATGGGTAAAAGTAAAAAAAAGTGTTGCATTAGGTAATAGAGGGCAATCTTTTATATTTATAAAACTCAGGATGAAGCTAAATTTTCAAGCCGCCATTCTTATGGTGATAATTTGCATTAAGGCTATTCTAAAAGCAATTGGTTTTGACAGGTGAGGATATATAATTTATAAGTGTCAGACAAACTGAAGGATTTTAAACTTCATATTTATTAATTCATTACTATATAAATCTATGATTATGCCTATTTGGACTTACGGTATTGAAATATGGGGAGCAACAAAATCTAGCAATGCCCAGAAGATACAAGCTCTTCAGTCAAAAATTCTTAGAAAAATTCTTCATTGTCCCTTTTACATACCAAATCAAACAATCTATTCAGACCTTAGGATTTCAACAGTTCATCAAGTAGCAATATCTCGCTACAAAGCCTTCCATAAAAATCTTTGTAGCAATAACAATCCCTTAGTCCAAAACATCTCCTCAACAAATATCCCAGGAAATCCCCAACGGCACCTGAAGAGAAACTGGCCAAGAGACTTATTAGTGTGAATTACTCTAGTGACTTGTAAATTTAATCTAAGTTTCATAACTTATTTCTCACTCCAGGATGTATAATTACTGAATTATTTCTTCCCTCCTGCCTCCATGTGTAATGTATATATTTCCTTCATAATTGTCACTGGTAATGTTACATTTGCATTGTTGTGACTATGTAAAATAAAATAAAAAAAAAATATTTATTAATTCAAAAATACTTTGTTAACTTTGTTATTTTAACGTTTAAAGAAAACGGTTCCTTGAGGGACACATTTTGACAAAAGATCTATTTGGGAATAAAAGGGCATCTTGTGTAGAGTTGAAAATCTGTATTTATAAAATAGTGAGAGATAATAAGAAAGAGTTGGGAAGTTGGACTGGACAGGATGACCAAAAGAGTTCATGAATTGATGAGGAGCACTATCTGCTACATGATGAAACCCTCTAGCAGGGAATTATCCTCAGTGTAATTTGATATACTAATAATACAATAATTATTATTGTATGTATAATAGGATGCCTATTGAATATAATTGATGGTAATTTGATGTTATTTCGGTTCAATATTGACCATTCATGAATGGACATTGTTTTCTCGTCGAATGCATGTCCTGATCTAATTATTTATATACAAAACGGAAAGAGCTACGTTATTTTGAAATAAATATTTAGTAATTGATACATTATAAATTACAACGGTCCACATTCAACTTTTCTATAAGTACACATATCATCAAACTCGTTTGGAAGTAGCTAAAATAATTGATGTTTTTTAATGTGAATATCGTTTACACCTAGATGAAATTCTATAGTACGGTGAAACTATAACAAAACTCATTAACAATAAATAAAATTACTAAATTTATTTTAATCTAGCTATATCTATAAAGTTACATAGCAAAAAAGAGGGAATAGTATTAATTTTTTTGCATAATTACTATGCTTTTAGTTAAGGAAAAGCTAAAGTTTTAGGCTTCGTTATAAAAATAATAAATACGTAAAGTATTAAAAAAATGTAAATTACAAATAGTTAGAGTATAAATTGATAAAAAATATACTATGGATGAAAACAGTAAAAGCTAATTTACAGAGCACGATTGGGAAGTTTTTCGTTTATGTTGTTTTAATGGTTGTATATACAGACATATACGTTACAGTAATATGTATTTATGCTCACAGTATTACTAAAACTGTGGTGATATTCTTTTGGTTTTATTAATGATTAAATTGTCTAAATAATAAGAATATAGTGCAGGCTAGTTTTAAAGTTGGGAGTATATTGGATTTAGTTTGTTGCAAGGGAGGCTAAAACGATATCTTTGTATTTACCCCGTTCTAACAGAAAATAGTTTTTTAATGTTAAGTGCAACAGGCGGGTGATTTTATAAAGTCATTGGGGACTAAACTCGACAAAGACCCCCTGAAGACATTTAATATTCTGCCTTCTGCATGTCAGTGTATCATTATTAAAGTTAGCAGTGTATGCTGAACGGGAAAAGTTAAAGCAGTGTTCACTACTTTCAAACTTATAATAATGAAATAAGAAAAAAATATAATAAAAGATAAAAGTTAAAGAAGACACGTACATTTAACTTGAGAACTACTTTTAAGGGGTAACTTGTTGAGGACTTTTGTGAGACAAACATGCCCCCTCTGTTCATCTTGACTAAGCAGCTTTTTACTTCCCTAACTCCTTTAGATGATTATAAAAATATACCTCACTCATCTCTCTTTACCCTTTTCACATTACTTTTTTCTCATTATTTTAATTTTGTTAGTCTTTATGCTGTATATCTTCTTATGTTTCAAAATAATTTTTAATTTAGATAGTAAATACAATTACCTTAAATCTAAAGGAGCATGATAACATTTTAAACAAAAGTCTACTGAAAAAAATTACAAAATAAAAGAAATATTTTGGTATATTGGTTCAAGCTTTAATTTTGTTTTTATGCAAGATGTGATACTAAAGATGTGTACTAAACTTCATCAATATCAGAAGTCACACCCATTAAAATGGCAAAAATTTTTGACATTAATTTAATGGCAAAAATAGTAGAAGTAACTTATTTAAAAATCAAAACTTATACTGAAATAGAAAAAAGGTTAAATGAATAAATGTTGCAAATTATATAATAGGATTAGTGCAGAATGGGAGATGAATTATTTCATCTCTGTATAGAGAGAGATTTCAGAATTACGAGGGATAAATGTATTGAAATGCCTGTTGCAGCAAAAACTGTAAAGTGATAGCTGCGAAAGATATCGTTAGTATGTCACAGAAACAATATGTGTTTTAATTACAATTATGAAAGAGTTTAACTTTAGTATTAACTTTGATTATATTCGATGGCAAAATTTACAAGTAATTTTTTTAAATAATTGAAAGCAAATTATTTAATAATATAAGCAACCAGAAATCTCTTGAAAGGTAGAACTTTTGCAGTAGTGCCGGGCTGGGGTTTGTTTCATTCTTGTATTTTAATATATCTATAAAGTCTCAAAAGGAGCCGAAAGAGATATAAATTAGCTGTGAGATAGACATTTTTCTTAATAGCTCAGTAATTTAGTTTCTATGATATTAAAACATTTTTTCATTTCTGGTTTAGAGTTAATCGAACTTGATCTCATGTCTTGCTTGATCATCTTTTCAATTTTAATGCAATCTAACATCACGTTTTGACTTAGAAAGTAACTTTCCCTTGATATGATTTCTCTCAAAATCAATATGACGCATCTCATGATAGGATATTATTTTCTGTGTAAAATGTAATTAATAAATCAAAAATGAGTCTTATAGCGTTGCTAGAAATTGTTGGATACACACTCATCCTTCCATATGCACAGACATCATTACAAAAAAAAGTACAAAACGGACATTGGAAAACTCAAAACATGTAGATTTATCAAAATCAAGAAATCGATTTGTGGATCATCACTATATCTTAATTATAAAGAAATAAAAATGTTCGTCCAGAGATCACTATTTGGAATAACTAACAATACTAATAACATTGATATAGCTTCTCGACCACTGGTATTTCGAATTCGCACAAGGGGAGAAATTAAGGGGAAAAAACAAAAACCTTACAAACATTATTACCTTGATTTAGAAGAAACACCATTTACCAAAAAATTTCTTTTAATTTTTTGACTCTTTTTTCATAGTTTTGTAATTTTCTGTGTTTGTTACTGTCTGTGTGTTGTTTTGCTGTTTGAAAATCGGGTTTTTTGATGTTCTGAATAATTAATAACAGGTAATTCGGTTTAAACTACAAATGTCTGTTTTTAAATAATAATAATAACACTAGGTATTTTATGATTTTTGTGGTTCTGTTGTTACAAAATTGTTGATTGTGTTGTTTGTTTTCTGTATGGTGGTGTCCGGTGATGTATTTATCTTGCTTTACTTATGTCGTTAATAAATTGTTTTTTAGCCTTGAAAATGCCAAACAACTTTTGGCAAAACATCGGTTTATAATCAGCAGTTGTATGTTTTATGACCAAAATCCTCAAGAATCCGTTGTGTGAATACTAATAACTATGATTCTAAAATTATAATAGTTTACTTAGTGAATAAAACACTTACGTATTCACAACAATATTATGTTAGAAGCCTTACGCATGTATATGCACCCACATACTCGTAAAGACCAATTTGCCATTTAGATGACTTTGAAATATGTATTTCTGTTGAATAATTGATGAAAAAATTTGGCCTAAACGCATGATTTATATGTTTATACCTCTATATTTTATAAACTGAATAAAAAAAGAAATTTTGAAGTTTATGTCACCAGATATTTAATTGCTTCCTAAACAAGAGAGGTTACTACTGTAACAGAATACTGAACGTTCTTGTAATACTTGAGATTTTTCTAATTGAAACTTATCAATAGAGGAAGCCTAGTTGAAGAACCAGGATGTAGAAATACATCAGTTACTAGGATATAATACTGAAACAGAAAACATGAAGAGTACAAAAAAACAGTTTTCAAAAGGAAGAAACTATGTGATGAGGATATCGATAATCCTGATTAACTGATAAGAACTACCAAAAGATTTGCCTGACCAAGACAAAGTGATCTAATCTGTTTGCGAGATGGGCAAGCGTTACTGGGAAGTGTAGGCTCGGCGTGGAATTACTGATGACTGGGAATGCGTGAGACAACCTAACCGAGTACGGATGTAAGCTAAAGCAGGGAATCAAGAAATACACAAAAGTGTAAAACGAGATACTCAGTTTATTGTGCATAATTAGCCTTTATTAAATGTGTGTATAACTCAGTTTTAGGTGTCATAGCTAACAAGAGCAATAATATATTATTGATTAGGCTGATAATAATAGTGTCCTCTTGTAGTGTCAATATAATATTTAATTTATCACAATATATAATTACATGTTAATGAAGAGTCATTATTTTTTTACTTGATAGTTATAAACATTGAATGAAACTGATCTACTTTTACATTACAGATATGGTCTTCAATGGAACATCCATGGCGCTCTTAAAGATCTGCTCTAAATGAAGAATCTGTAAGTAGTATGAGTATTTTCAGAAATTTATATTTATTGTTTCATCATTTTATAAGAACAAAGTGTACTACCTATGTTAATATTTATCAGGGGTAGTAATGGAGTGATTAAGTGCCTCTAATAGCCTCAAACACTCAACTTCAGTAGCCACTCGGCCTTCACGAGGCTACCCTGTTAACCTACTATATGCAGGGACAAACCAAAGAGGAGGAGAAAGTGATCAGGGGCTGGGCCTGACCACTTCGTTTCCCATCCTTTCTAGTCCCCAAATCCCCTTCTTTTATCCCAGCCTCAATCTAAAGTGTTATGCGATCCGTGCCGAAAGATGGATGATCCAGGGATTCTGTATTATGAACGGAGCCTAAAGGGCACTTGGCGACCCCCTTGAGAGTAAATAGCCTTATTCCTGTATGCGATGCTCTGCCGGACCGGACAAAATACCACCGATAGAGCTTCAGGGATTTTTCTCTGCAAGGAGAAGGAAGTCTGGAGACCGCTGGAACAAGCAAAAGTGCTGAGCTTCTTGGAGGCGTTGAAGCTAACTGCTGGTGTACTTTTGTACAGAATAGAGGAAGTACAATAGTTTCTTTTTTTAAGACGCAATGCTATAGTCACCCTCAAATAATAAAAATAATATAAAATAAAAATAATATTTAGCAATATTAAATATTTTTTTTTCTATATAATTGAAATATTAGGCACCAAATTATAAACAGTGCAATGGTATTTTTCCAAAGATTGTCGTAATCAATAGTGATGAATGCAACCTCAGGATGTAGGTTTTAGTTCTCTGAGTTAGTAAGTCGTTTTAGTGCAAAGCCAATGACTGGTTATGCTTGAAGAAACCCTAATAAGAAGCAACTAATTCAACTCTAATATCTTTACTTTATACTAGTTATTGTTATACTTATACTATTGTTATACATTAAAACCACAGTTGAAGAAATGTACTCGTATATATGCGACCATTTGGAATTTAGCCATCACCTTATGAATAAATTCCGAAAATAACTTCCTGTACTGAAATAATTAATTTACAACCTACTACAAAAATTCTAGAGCCTTTAAATATTACATGACCGGGCTTTGAAAATATAGAGTTTATGGCTTTATGAATTTTTCTGACACTTAGTAAATCTCTCATCTGTCCATATTTGTTGTACGTTGATATAGTCTAGTCTTCTACGTTAGTATGATTTGTTTCACCACAAAACAAAAGTCAAAACTTGAACATTCAAAAGGGACCAGGTACTCAGTTTAAATAAATCGAGGTCTAGAGTGTGTATTGAACTCCAGACCAACCAGTTGTAAGGTGGGCACGTTGCCATTGTACTAACCTGTCCCCCTGATGAATGGCATAAATGATAAATTAGATTAATTGAATACCAGTTATACATCATTATTAAAACATTAGTGGTAAATTAGTTGTATTAAACTTCTATTAGAGGTAATAGATCTCTAATTGACAAAACGAAAGGTATTCTGTAATTTAAGGAAAGCTTTTGCTTAAATTATTATTGGAAACAACAGGCTTAAAGAATTTATTCTTACCTATATTACGGTGACGAAAAGGCGTTTGATTTCATATATATATATATATATTCACAGGTCATCCGTTGGCAAACGCAGTGACCTTCCCGTTGCTACTCATGCCAGTTCTCACGGACTCAGTTTTAATGACTGTTTCCGTGTACAGGTCTTGAGGCAGATTGATCAGACTAATTCGAAAGTTACTCTGAGAGCTTCAGAAGAAGCACTTATTAGTCTTCTGGGCGGTAGATCGGCTCCTGGGCTTAACCTCAATCGTTGATTTTTTTTTTTTTTTTTTTAAGTTGTTATCAGCTTTTAATTTTATTTTAGTTAAATGTTTTCATTTTTTAATTTTTATTTGGCTTTTATCTCTTTATCTTCCTTGTCTACCTTTCCTCCGAAAGTTGGCTACACTGTTTGAGTGCTTCAGTTCGAACGCCAAGTCAGTCGTTATCAGCGATTCACTTCTTTTCCTGAAGACGAGGACATCGAAATATAGTAGTGAGTTCAGTGGTTTCCTTTCTATGTGTTCTTTTTTAAATTCTAGTTTATATATATATATATATATATATATATATATATAGACTTTTTTTTTTGGAGTAAGAAACACACGGTAAATCAGTTATTAACCTAATTAATAACTTATTTAGAGAGTTTTATCTAGATAACAAAATTCTAATATAATAGTTGTTAATACAAGACTGTTGATTCCACTGCTGGAACCAGAGTAAAAATTTTTTTACTAGTTTAAATTACCAAACCTATAAAATATAAACAAAATCAAAGGTTTTAATGACTAGTTACAGATTAATTAATGTTAAAAAATTCATAAAAAGAATAAATAAATACATATATTTTATTTAAATATTTTTAAATTAATAATTATAACTTCTAAATATTAATTCAATTGTCGGCGTGGTAAGTTTCACTTTAACAAGCCAACTGCATTTTTGGGATCAATAGTAAACGGAAGGACAACAAGTTGTGGAAACTGTAAATTGGAGAAATTTCTCATTAATCCGAACGTGTTGGAATAACAGTTAAATTCATAACTGAAAGTTGTCGCTCATATTCAGCTTTGGAATTCCTATTTGTAGATATTGCTGTTAAAAGTTTGTTTTATTGGTTCAATTTTCTGGTAGCAATATTTAAAGAATGTTAAAAAATCTTTCATTGTAGTGGTTTAATAATATTTTCAATTTTTTTTTTTAATAGAAATTTTGCTTTTTCATCGAAATCTAACTTCCTTTAACAGAATTCTGGTAGAAATTAAATTCAACTGTGAGTGAACATTTTTGTGGGCCCTCCATATATCCTCATGGCAAGCCTATATGAATGTTCTTGATTCAAATTTCTTGCGCACTTCTAAGTGTTATGAGTATTAATAGCTCATGAAAGAACAAATGAACCATCTTGCAAGTAAGGTTCTTTCATCCATCCAGCATTCTTCAATATTTAAGAATCGTTCAAAAAAAAAACAACCACTATTTGAAAAGTTCGTGACTAAGATATATTTTTCTCTCTTTTTAATTAATGGCCAATTAAAAATGTCAAAATCTGATTAGCCTGCACACAACTTTGCTCTAAGTAAAATCCTTGCTGAAATAATGAAAAATTAATTATTGCTATAAGTTTGCCCTATATTTTTTCAACCATAATTAAAATATAATTGCCATGTAAGTCTATGTTTAGAAAAGTTTGAGGACAATACAAGATATATATCTATTTAATTACTATGATTCAATCAACAAATGGAGGGGATAGTATTTATTAATTAATTAAAACTAATTGATGATAAATGAAGCAAAAAAACAATAACTAATTTTAATGATATAATTAATGTCATATCTTAGGTTGGCTTGAAGTGGCTTTTCCACAAGGGAACATTCATAAGCTGAACATTCGCCCTTTGTGACATCACCCAAGGAATATTCTGTATTAGTAGACCTACATTTTTGCCTAACTGAAATGGATTTGTAGTACAGATCTTTAATGGATACTTGACATCGTGCAGGCTCGAGACTGAGAGCTAACGTCTCGAAGGTACGACATACTCAGATTAAATAAATCGAGATACAGAATAGGTATTGAACTCCGGACCCATCAGTTCTAAGGCGGCCTCCTAATGACTGTGATAAATGATAAATTAGGTTAATTGAATACCAGTTATATGTCATTATTAAAATGTTAGTGTTAAATTGGTTGTATTAAACCTTTAATTAAATAAGGAAAAAGTAAAAAAAATAACAATTCGTTACTGATAGAACAAATGTTATTATTAAAATGAATTTTTTTTTTATGGCAAAATCCAAAATTCGTGAAAATTTTTCTGAGACTACTTATAAAAAGACAGTATTTATTGAGTAGTTTAGATAACTAATATATTTTACAAAAGATATAAGAAGTTTGTCGTCAGTTTCATACAAAGGATATTGCCTTTCGTGTAAATTAATATTTCCCAGTAGGAGATTTTTCAACACAAAAGACCATATATCAGAAAAAATTTCATCAATATTTCTCAAATGTTTTGATTTATAGAAAGGTTCAAAAATTTGGATAGATGGTCATGCTCTCACTCACAGCCAGTCAGAGATTTTAATAACATCAAAAAAGAATTGAGGGGAAAATCAAACACTTAATTACATAAAAATCTTGAAATAGATTTATTTCAGGTAGTTGCAAGTTACTTAGAGTAATGTGAAAATTTGTATTGGCTTACAGCCAACTTTACTGTAAGTAATCATACTCATTGATTATCAAGTAAGTTTGTTAATAGTCTCTATGATAAAATTCAGTTGGAAACTTTTTTAAACTAAGATACGGTTTTTGTACCCAACAAAGTTATTCTAATGTTCACTACCTTATTCCTCTGTATTTTCATGTTTTCAGGTACTCTCATCTGAGTTAATTTATTTTTAGTGTAATATTATTATAAATGCCTGTTTTTTTTACTTTTTGTTCTTTTGGTTTTACGCGTTGTGGATCTTCAAGAGAGACTGATATTATTTTATTGAAGATGAAAAAAATACTATTAGATTTTCTTCGAATAGTTTTAAAATGCTCTAGAGAGCTGAGTAAGATGTGTTCAAATTTATTCCGTTTACGATATATACCTGATTGATCAGACAAATCTTTGTAAATTGTATCAGGCATGTAGCATGAAGCTAAAAAAAATTAATAAATCACATGCATTTTAATCTATATTAAATTTGGAACACCAATTTGTCAATAAGCGCTATTATTGTTTGAGAATTGGTAAAGTAGATTCAAAAATAACTTATTTCAGTTTTAAGCGTAAGTCTTGTCAAACAAACATACAGAAATATTAGATTTATTTGTTTACTGAGGGATTAGAGTTTTGTTATTTAGCCTTTTTAATGACGTAATATACTTGTTCTTTGGGATAGAATCGTTTTAAAGAGACGTTCATTCATCTGAAGTCTGTTTTACGAATATTTGGTGGAAGTGAGGAAAGTCAACTAACCTGTCGTCATTAAATAATATATATATGAGGGAGGTCCTGTGATAACAACTTCAGTGTTTTAAAAGGAAACAGGATTATATCCTCTCTATACAATGTCTGCTTTGAATAAAGGAGAGGAACTTTTAGTATTCCATTCGAGCCATGTTGCTCTAGTAGTGGTTGGTTTCCTACACTAATTCTTTTAGGTGTTTATCTTTTGTTCTGTAGAATAGAGGGAAATGTGCATATTTTGTTAATAAATATTTATTTTAGCATGATTCAGCTTCAGTACCATTCGATTCTATATAAACAGTTGTAAGTTAGTAATATGGATTTATTACTGCAGAGATTTTTGAAGAATACCTTAAATCGAATATGTTTTGTCCTTAATCCAATTGTTTTAATCCATTCATAGGTCCTAAATTAATTCCTCTATAAATTATTTATAAACCACTAGTTTCTATAGCATGCTAACAAAAGCTACTTCAATGCCTAAGGAGAAGCCTAGAGAAGACTTAAGAAGTTGTTTACTTTGTTAATCAATATTTTTTGAACTAACTAACTGTTCAATTAGTTCAATCCGGGATCAGGAAACGCCACTGTTCGAATCAAGACATAACACGCTCACAGATATTAGATTATATTACTTCGTATTTAATTATAAAGTTGGATTAAAGTTGAGCTATAGTCACATTAATATGTTTATTCAACATTATCTCGCTAAGGTTATCTTGTATGCTTTGGACAAATCCAACATATGTTATTCTTCGTAAGTTAGCTGTACTACAGTTTTCTTCTTATAGATAAAAAAATAAGCATCATGCTCAAATCTTAAGTATTCTAGAAGGTAACTAGAGGTAAGCTGATTACTAAACAACTTCTGACACTAACATGTTTTATATCTACCATATTAACTATTTCGGTTCAATTTTTTTAGGAATTACTGTAGACTCCCTTAATATAATCTGAGATAATGTTATCAATCGGTTAATTTTATCAGGATTACTGATCCTCAACCCAACTGCAGTATGCATTACCAATATATCAATTATGGTAAACAGAACATCTGTAATTGTTATCAATTTTTTTCCTAACCTGTGGACTCTTTTCGTTGAGTTCAGTTCCAACTAAATGCTCAGTGTAAAGTTGTTGTTCTGATAATCCAGAGTTTATCTCTGGCAAAGCAAGAGATAAGATTTCCTTATTTCAATGTTCTTTGGTTATCTGCTTTTTTTAACTGTCACCTAAATCACTCAGTTCCAGTTAAGGCTACCAGACTACCAGTTGTGACAAGAGCTCCGTGACAGTGACCTTTTTGATTTAATTGATTTTCAATCAACCTCACCCCTTCAAGAAAAGCAGAGATTTAAGCATCAAAGAAAAAGCTGCAATTTTTGACAGCTATGGGGCAACGTAAGATTGCTGCAAAACTGCATACTTTAAAATGCTAGGCATGCTTTGAGAATGACATTAAAGTTATCCAAAATTTGTTGTGCAAAAGAAAACACTAAACTCAAATTCGCTTTAAAAAAATGTTTTTTTCCAAATGTCCCAGGTTTTGCAACAAATGTCCGAGGTAGTATAGCGAATGTCTGAGGTAAATGTATTAACTACTAGTGTACAATCCAACAAATAAGGAAATGTGGGAAGCTCTTCGCGCGTTACGACTTGCAGTGCAAAATAGATTATCTGAGTTTGAACTTCATTATGAATACGAGTCCTTTATACACGATCTACTGCGAGATGACATGAAAGAAAAAAATATGGACGATTTATTAAATAAATAACTTTTAGTAATGCTTATAGTTTAAATAGTATAACTATAATTTATAGTTGTACTATTTATTACATATTTCATTTATTTGGGTTTTCTTTACTACATATTCAGCTTTAGTTGGCCTCGTGAACGGTAAAATGGTAATTTCTATTTCTTCGGTTGATGTTATCAATTGGCTATTGTTATAACTTTTGGTGTTTACAAAATTAAATACATTAAGTGGTATCCACTGTATTACTAAGTGGTATACAATATGTCCAATGCTACAAATAGAAATTAATCTATTTGATTTGGTTTATGAACCTTATTTGAACTCCTCATGACTAGGCAAATAATATTTGTTAACATAATTAACAATAACAATAATATAACAAAGTGATAGAAATTCTCACACAGCTGGGGGGCCAGTTAGCAGAGTGCTCGCTCCTGTATAGGTAGATCCAGGGTTCAATACCCATTCTAGGCCTTGATTTATTCATGAGAGAAGTGAATAAATCTGAGGATGTTAAACCTTTGGTCTCGAGTTTTTCCGCTGTCGGATATTCGTTAATGATGCATACTTTAAATACATTTGAGTTAAACAATATTTAAAACTCCCAATGTAGAATCAACAGGTAAAGTGACTCACTATTACTAGAAATGGGTGCCAAATAATACTTCATTCGCAGTTTACGCCCCTAGAATAGCTCTAAAAGGTAAAAGCTGTATACGTGTGGACGTTAAAAACAACACAGCTTTAGAGCTTCAATTTCTGAAGAGACAACTCTCCCTTAAAGTAATTACAGACTTACTAATTAGTCGTAAATAGCATTACTGCTTAGTTACAGGCACCCGGGAACTTCTTAACACTCTCCAAGATCATGGGAAGGTCATGGACGAAAGCACATTTACGAACAGACGGAAATAAAAGAACTGATCACATTGCTAAGCAAATGAGCAGCTTAAATAAATGAAATGCACAATGGATAGATCGTGCCCTTGGCTTCTTAACAGAAACAGTTTTTCCCAACGGTTGAACATAGCATCAGTCTTACGGTTTCAGCCTAAGATACACGGTTTCCCAGTTCATGACAGGCCTTTGAAGACTTCGTCAATATCTACATAAAATAAATATAGTTACCTCCCTGAGATGCCCTTTAGGACAAGATAATCAGCATAGTGATAATTTAATATTTGACTGCTCTATAGTACAAAGAAGCAGATAGAGCAGAAAATTAAACGAATAACGACAATTGGTAAAGTATTGCCACCAACAAAACAGGAGCTGTTACTAAATAACAGTTGTGACGTTTTATTAATTTTATAAATCAAATTCAATTGGACTTACAGTAAATATTTAAACACTGGACTGAATGTACTCAGATGTTATACTATATTTTGTAAAATTAGTGTAATCAAACTGATTGTGCATTAAGTATTAGTTATATGCCAATGTAACTTATTTTGTTATTGTATTAGCAGACGTATAAATTATAGTATATACTTATATTATAGCCATAGGTATAAATAAGTATAAATAAGGACTTCATTTCTAAGCAAATGAACAGTTTAAATAAGTGGAACGCACAATGGATGGATAGTGCCATTGGCTCCTTAATATACAAACGTCAATTTAAATTTGTATCAACTATCAAACTTAAATCATACAATTTAACAATATTGTATGATTGTATATATTGCAATTATCAGAATAAATTGGTGGATGTTGAAAGATAAAAACTCTTCTTTTGAAGTGACAATAATCACTGGTATAATTGCTTTGCTATATATTTATATATAAATGTTTAATTGTCCTTGAAGGAGAAATATGACATCCTTGATTCTAAAGCATATTACGTTTAATGCATTTGTATTGAATTTGTTAAATTTTCCATTGCGTTCCATTAAGAGCGTTGCAATTAATTTAAGCTTATGTCTGTAGAGAAGGTTCATTCATGCAAAAATTTCTCTGTTTGTTCCTGAACAATTCATCACTACTCTAGGGTAATATCCCTCTAATGCATGAGTGGCTGTATTTCTCGTAAAATAAATGACGTGGCAAACTAATTACTCCTCTTTCTTTTTCAAGCGGGAAAGCAATTAATTTTAAAATCTAAAGTAGGACGCTTTGTCAAGAATAAAAAAAAAAAAACTTTTAACTTCAAGAGTGGTATTTATGAAATGTACAGAAATGTATATCAAAAAAAGGAAATTTTCTACACAATTGATAAACTTGCAGCAAGAATCAAAGAGGGATAATAGGTAATTTCAGTTTAAAAATTCCATTACAACCATAAATATAAATCTATCCTTAAATAATGTGAGAAGTCCAAATGAATTGATTTTCATTTTAACAAAGGTAAAAAATGTATCTTCATAATGAAATTAACTTTTTTTATCACTGACAAACAAAAGTCATTTATAGTGAAATTAATTGGCAAAATTGACATGCAATGGTAAAATAGTGTATTACAGCTTCTGTGCTGTATACATTCATGGTGAAAGGGGAATTAAGGTACATTTCTAAAAGCTAAATGCATTTTTTTATATTTCTTGTTGTTGTTTTAATATCCAACTAAAATTCGAGTTATCGGAGAAAATGTTAAAGATTTCTGACAGTTCGAAGAAGGAATAAGAGACATATAAGCGTGAACTTACTCATATTGTGAATAATCCTCAACTTGTTGCATTTGTTTACATTACCATTGAACATCTTTCCATCAGGCTTAAAAAAATGAATGTACTCGTATTTGACTTGAAACATTTTTAGCAATATTTTCAAATGATTTTAGCGAGTTACATTGAAATGAAAAGTTTACCATTTTTTATTAACCATTACCATTTTTTATTTTATTTAAGTTTACCATGTGTGCAAGGCTTCTTATACTGCTTCTCTGTTCCTGTTCTATATGTTCCTTCCATATGTTATTAATTACGGCTAGCTCAGTGGTTACTTGCTCACCTCTGAACTGATAGGACCGGGGTTCAATCCTCACCTGGTCCTCGATTTATTCACAAGGGAGGTGAATAAATCTGAGCACGTCATCCCTCGGAGAAGGACGTTAAACCGTCGGTCCCGAGCCTGTACGATGTCAGGTACTCGTTAAAGATCCCTACTCTAAATACATTTGAGTTAGGCAAAATTTAGGACTCCCACTGTAGAATCAATCTTCATTGTGTGGTATCACAAAGGGCCAATGCTTGGCCTACGTGTGTTCCCTTGTGGTACAGCCACTGCAACCTAACCTAACCTAACCCATGTGGCACAGTGCTCACTCCTAGACTGAGGAACCCCAGGTTTAATACCCACTCTGGTCTTCAATTTATTCACGAGAGAGGTGAATAAATCTGAGCACGTCGTTCCTCGGAACAAATGTTAAGCCATCGGTCCCAAGCCTGTACTCCTTAAAATACTAAATGCCTGCCATATTCAAAATATATTTGAGTCAGGTAAAATTTATGACTCGCAATGTAGAATCAATCATGATTGTGGGGTATCACAAAGGGAAGATGTTTGACCAATGTGTGTTCCACTACAGTGGGAGTGCTACTACAACCTAATCAAACTATTATTATTAACAAACATTGAACCATTCTTGTTACAATTAGTTTTCTCATCCTGAGCGTTTTATAAATGATCGATAAAATTCGATAATAAAGATAAATTCATTAATCAAAAGTTTCTCTTTCCAAAATTCTACCTTCATACTCAATCAACACTTGCTGCTAATTGATTTGAGCTCTGCTAACCTTCAGTAACAGAATAATACAATATGTATGAAATCATAAATCAATTAGCTGGGGAAACTGTACTTTATTAGAGCGAAAAGAAAAGGATCTGAACTGTCAAGAAACGATTTCATTTAACTCTATCCATTTTGTATGAGGCAGAGCAGCTATTTCCGGAGAGTAAACCATATTTCTGTTAGATTTTTGTAAACTTGGTCACATGACAGCATTAAGTTAACAGATGTAGGTTATTGTTCTATTCAAAGGTTGTATTATTTCTAAGTCAATTACTGAGAATGCTCTGCGGAGTTTTTTTTTCATTTAGATTTTGCATTAGACTGAATAACAAGGTGCCATAATGTCTTTATTTATTTTTTTTTTTTGACGCTCTATGGGGGTTTCCTCTTTCTTTTGAGGATATATGGTTGATTTATCCATTACGAGATACAATGCTGGTAGAATTTCAAATTTTCGTCGACAAGTCATTGAGCAGTGATTACTCCCAAGTTTTCTCTGCTCCACTTGATTAGTCGAAAAAAGTAATAAGAACTGTTCCTTGTTACCCATGAAATAAAGAAAACAAAATCACCGAGATGGTCATAATCAAATGAGATTAATTTAATGAATTATACTCGTATATCATTTCTTCATAAAACTATACAAAGTTTATGAACACCAATAATTTCATAAATCAAACCATTGATTTATCAATTTATCATCCGTTTCATATATAATAAAATGAAAAAAAAATTTTTCATTTTTTTTATTTTAAAAATTGTACAGGTTATTTTAATTGAGTACCGTATTTAAATATTTCCATATTATAATATTGAATACTTTTGGGCTGTTTAATTATTATAGAGAGATACTGTTTTCAAATGGTAAAGCTGTCACTGATAATTTAACTCCCTCAAACTTCTGTAAACCTAGCAATTCGCACATATTTAATAAATTGTTATTTTCTCATGTGGAATATATGAGATTGATTATTCTTTTTTTTTATAGATCAGTTCAAAGATTCAGTTAGAAACTGCTATTGGAAATGTAATCAATAACCCAAGCACGTTTGAAACAATCATATTTTACAGTTATGGTCCAGTTTTAATATTCCACCACAGAGAGACCACTGAAACGAAGTCACGTTTTAATGGGGTCCACCTGCAGAGAAACAAAACTGAAATTTTGTTCATACAATAGAAAAAAATTGTTTCAAACATCATTTCTTTCTAGTTTTACCATTGATCTATATATCTTACATCTATTCAAAAATACAACGAAATACTTTTTCGTTTATATAGTTTGTTAATCACTATTACAAAAGAATTTCTGGAACTAAAGAATAATTTATGTTTCAAACGTATTTCATGAATATTAAATCTCATCTATAAGCAATAATTACAGCGATTTTGATTAATGAAAAATTCTATTTTTTTCTTTTAAAATGCGTTCTAATTTATTGGTTTGGTGTCACTAGAAGGAAATGGATAATTAAATTTGTGTTAATAACACAAATTATTTTTTGAGATATTCTATTAGTACACAAACACTGACATATACATGCACACATACAAACACATTTGGCTAAATGAATGCACTAACACTCACACATTAAGAAAGAAATATAACAGCACACAAACATTGATGAACAATCTGTTACACCCCTAAGCAAACTGTTTACAAGTAATATAGATTTGTAGTAAAAATTATGTAAGTTACATAAAACATAACTAAATCTCTCATGCTTCATTATATTTTGCAGAAACTAAATTCATCAGGTATCAGTTTGTTTTCTATGTCCGTGAGGTGTATTTCACTAAATATTTTCATTTTAGCTTCTTATAATAAATATGAAATAATAATATTATTTTCAAAAAATTTTCAGTTTTAATCATAAAAAAAAATGAAATAAAACTTGATCATTTGAATGTTAGAGTTTTGATTGATATAATCTAAAAAGAGCCAAATGAGGAGAAAAAGACAAAATTGCAAACACAACATATTCATCAACCTCTCTGACTCATATAATTTGATACTTTAATAATCCGGACAAAATATGGTTGGCTGGTTTACTGTATAAATCCGATAGGTTAATCAATTATACCTTAAGGAACATTTGGAAAAAAAAATCATAGAAAATAAAGCCCAAATGGTGTTTGAGTAACGGGAATAATACTAGTGAATGTATATAATAAATAATGGTATTACACATTTATAAGAAAATTATAGTGAAAACAATAATTAATACAACTATATAATACAATAAGAAAAATAATAAAAGCTTAATATATTAAAAATAAACATTTAATATTAAAATTAATAAATAGATATCAAATAAATCAATAACACTGAATAAATAAAAATATTATAAGAATAAAATTTAGGCCCGGAGAGAATTGAGTAACCTGAAGGTCAATATGTTTTTCTGAAGCTCTTAAAGTAACCTGAGTGTTGGAAACACTGATCTGCTTAAGGTATATTGTGATCAGATCCCCTTTTGAACACTCGCCTTACCATAAGAGCTTTATAAGAATCAAATATTAACATTCTTGCTTCATTGTGCTCCGAGACTCCATCTTTATCATTAAATTTGTTTATTTATTTATTTTATTTTCGTTCTTTCCATTATTTGGTTAATGCATTTTTTATTATTTTTTGTTGTATATTATATATTTATTTCAGACTTATTTGTTGATAAATGTTATTGATATTCGAAAAATGAAGTATCTCGGCTGATAGCTAATCTACGGGTATCTCGGTTGAATATAATACAAACAGTCTTCCATAATAAATATTAAAATATAACGAAGCAACTCTTCATTTCTGTAATTCAACTCATTCAAATCCATTATGATTACAAGAAGAAGTGATCAGCTTATGACCTGTAGCCCTAATGTATTTAAACCAAATTTTAGAGAAGCTTATTTAGATTAGGGAAAAATTTTTCTCAATTTACTAAGAAAAATTAATTTCGTTTTCAAGGGTTTAATTTGATTTATTAAAAAAAATATATAAAAAGAATAATTAAAGCTTTGTTTGATGATACAGTAAATTTACGATGCTTTGAAATTTATTTACTCCGTATCATTTCTGCTGAATTATTGAGTAATGTAGGAATTTTGAAAGGAGCATGGACTTTTCAGTTACTTTAATATTTTGCATTAAGCGCAATTATTTTTTTTTCAAATTCCTGGTAAGTCATATATTTTAAGAGTTTTTAGGTTAATATTAAAGGAAGTAATCCTCCAGTTGTTTTCAAGTAATGAAATTGGGGTTTAGTTTATTTCATATATATTTCTCTTAACATAAACGTAATTTTTGTTTTTCAAAAGTGACAAGGATTTTTCCTAATATAGTATTAATAGTGGTATTGTTTGTACTGTTATTAGCACTACTGGTACCTAAGAGCTGTCCTAAAGACTAAATCAGGCATGGTCCACCTTTTGTGAACCAAGTGCCGAATTATATGATTTCCAAGTGACTGCGGGCCGCATGGTAATTTTTCTGGTATTTTGATATATACAGCTTAATATATATAAATAGAGAACCATAATCAGTTAAATAATTATTTAACTTTTTATTATTCTTGTAATGAAAGGTATTATTCATATCTCACTATATCATAATGATAACGAAGGAATTATCACAACATAACCTCCGAGAAAGATTAGTAGCGGCATATAAAAACATAACTAAAGCAATTTGTTGCTACTGAACCTTATCTCTCTCTTTAATGTAATTTTGTTCCAAAAATCTCGATATGCTTTAGTTAATAAGCAGAAAAACAAGAAATTTTGTAATAATATGACTGAATTCTAGATAATCTCCGAGGGCCGCACAAAAACACGTGTTGGGTCTCATGTGGCCGCGGGCCGCACAAAACACGTGTTGGGCCTCATGTGGCCCGCGGGCCGCACAAAACACGTTTGGGCCTCATGTGGCCCGCGGGCCGCACAAAACACGTTTGGGCCTCATGTGGCCCGCGGGCCGCAGGTTGCCCATGCCTGGACTAAATGATGAGCAGTAAGTCAGATATCCAACAAAGTAATTAACTTTTCATTATTCTGTAGCAGATGCACTAAAAGACAAGCCCGGTGTCCTCATGCCTGTTGAGAATAATACACATTTGGATCGTGACTTACATGCGAATGATTTGAGCATCCTCTTGGAATTCACCACACCCAAATACACAACTTCTCTGACCACTAGCATTTCATTACAATTAAGCTAAATAAAACATCTTTAATGGTTTCAAGAACAATGGTTAAACAATGATTTTTAATAGTAGTTCATGAAATGAGACTGCGAGGTTCTCATTTGCTTTTTTATTACATTCTCTTTAAAGATTAATGGCATTTCTTAACCTAATATTATAAATTTTTTTTTAAAATAATATTTCTTTGCAATGTCGTAAAACAACTTCATTCTAAGTAAAGTCATTACCTACTTAACCATATACTATCTAACATAATAAAAGTCAATTGTTTTTCCTCTACCTTAAGTCTGACCAAACTTAACTAGAGTGGGCACAAAGTTTAATCAATTGCCAATCAATAAAATACGATCAAACTGTTGCAATTAAACAGAAGACAAGCATCAATATTAGTCAAAATAACTATTATTTCAATTTCCTTCTCTTTAAATTAAAGTAATATGAATTTAAGTTTCACAAATGCTTCTTACTGTTATTCACTTTCTTATTGACTACTAACTATTAATATAAGAAAGGGAGGTGCAACTATTGGGGGCAAAGAAGAAAAATTAAAAGATGATATTAACAGTAAATCTGTGCCTTTGATGCTCTCAAAGATCATCACAACAAAGGTCAGATGATATCTGAATATCATATCAGTGTGTAAATCATCGCATTAATGTGATGAAATGAGCACACAATAAGATAATTCACCTAATTCTTACTTATAATGAGATTCAGGGTAGGTTAAGTTAGATAAGGTTATAGTGGTCGTTCAAAGAGAACACACATAAGGCTCTCTGTCATATCACATAATGAACATTTTACATTGGGAGTCATAAATTTGCTTAACTCAAGTGTAGTTGGATTAGGAATTTTTAACGAGTAGTATGAATCGTACTGGCTTGGTACAGACAGATTAAATTTCTTTCCAAGGAGAAAAATACTCAGATAAATTCATCTTCAGGTGAAAAAATCGAGAGGAGATTGAGTATTGAAACTCGTATCAACCAATCCTTGGGAATGCATGCGAGCCATTGGTCTACCCTAATCTCTCACTTCAGTGTAGCATAGTTTTGTTCACAGGATCAGTAGCAGTATAATATTTAGCTTGCTTGTCTTTAATACTGCAGATTTGAGGTAAGAATCTTGCTAATGACTCTCAATTTTTGGGATATTAGTTATTTTGTAGATGCTATCCATCAAAGAAGATGTAAAGCTATCTTGAGCCACTATCATGCCTGGTGTTCAATGTCATTATTTCATTTTCAAGGTCTTCACTATAATATATTTAAGTGAGGCAATTTAGGCCTTCCGATGTAAAATGAATCCTGTAATTTGAAATGCTAATACGTAAAATGTTGGTCAAAAGACAAATGAACCACAATTCTGCCCTGGAATTATACAATAGGTCATAGCCCATAATAATTTTGGTTTCAAACAAATAGTATCTAAACATTTGTTCTAAAATCAACGGGTAATTACAACCCACTCATCACTAATATTGGATCCAGTCAAGCGTGTTATCCATATTTAACTTCAAGTAGCACTGAAGTGGAATTTCATAAATGTGAATATTGGATAAACACTGTTAAATTTTAATGATTGAAAAAAAAACTGTGTGTGACGCAAGTTCTCATATCATGTAGCCATATAGTTGAATTAGGGATTTTGAAAAGGAATTAAAATCTTTTCTAATTAGGATAGTGTACAAATTAAAATAAGCATGAAAATGGATATTCTTCAATTATAATAACGGAAAAGAAATACTTAGTGTAACTACTTAAGTCAAAGGTTGAGAGGAGTCATTTAATTAGCCCGCAATCAAACAGGCTAATTTCTTTAAAACACAAGAAAATAGTTGTTAATTTTAGTCAGTATTCATTAATTTTGCATTCATTTAAACAGGGATTTACAAAGAAATGGTGTTTTATTTTAATTAAACCAAACAAATATGGGAGAAAAGCTTTGTCTTTGTCTTTCTAAATACTTTGTTATTTATTTCAGCTACCCTTCACTTAAATCTCTTGCAAATATTTTATTAAAATATTTCTTTACTTACAGTGGTTGCAAAACTTTTTGCATCTTGTTCATTTTCATTTTTGTTGTATTTTTCAATTAGTCATTTTTGTGAGATTATCCTAATAACGGTTAATACCTGATTTGTAACAGTTACATGTCCGTAAACAATTATAAGGAGACGAATTCATAATTATAAGAAGACAATTAATGCCATTTATGGGCAAAGAAATTTGGTAAGGAATTATTGCGTTATTTGAGAATAAAAACGAGTTACATCTAGTATGTAATGTCACCTCAATTCTGTGAATGGAATGAGGACTATGGGATATTTTTAAGAAATGAGAAATGAAAGGAGAAGTAAAGAGAAATATTAGCAATACGATATTCTGTTTTTGACAGAAATCATTTAAAATAACAAGTAGAATTATATTATTAATCAGATCAAACATATTATCCAGATTTGAAATTCCATAAAAATTCAGAATATTACTATGGTTTAACAAAAGTATTTTTAACATAACCATAGTATTTTTTTTATGTCTCTTTAAGTCAGAAGCTACAAGTCAATGGTGCTGCATCAACTGAAGATTTTTATCGCTTTTATGTAGCTAACATTAGTTAATTGTACTCAGCTGTGAAAATGAGACAAATTACGTAATTTAAAATGTTGCCATTCTAATTTCAACTAATATAACTTTTATGTAGCTAACATTAGTTAATTGTACTCAGCTGTGAAAATGAGACAAATTACGTAATTTAAAATGTTGCCATTCTAATTTCAACTAATATAACTTTTATGTAGCTAACATTAGTTAATTGTACTCAGCTGTGAAAATGAGACAAATTACGTAATTTAAAATGTTGCCATTCTAATTTCAACTAATATAACTTTTATGTAGCTAACATTAGTTAATTGTACTCAGCTGTGAAAATGAGACAAATTACGTAATTTAAAATGTTGCCATTCTAATTTCAACTAATATAACTTTTATGTAGCTATCATTAGTTAATTGTACTCAGCTGTGAAAATGAGACAAATTACGTAATTTAAAATGTTGCCATTCTAATTTCAACTAATATAACTTTGATGTAGATAACATTAGTTAATTGTTCTCAGCTGTGAAAATGAGACAAATTACGTAATTTAAAACGTTGCCATTCTAATTTCAACTAATATAACTTTTATGTAGCTAACATTAGTTAATTGTACTCAGCTGTGAAAATGAGACAAATTACGTAATTTAAAATGTTGCCATTCTAATTTCAACAAATATAACTATTTCTCATAATGTAGATTCCTATGGTTATCTGATTCCTATATATTCTCTAGAAATCAAAAATATATTAACAAATAATGATTAGTAATTTCATCTGAATTTTTATCTCAGATAATTAATTTTTTACTAGTTCAGTTTAAATATTATTTAAATAGCTTTTTGTTTCAAAGCATGCTTATATGTGAATGTTACAGTAGTGTTTCCGAACAGACAACAGCTGAGTGGATGGTTAGTTGCTTTAAAGTAACTAACGATTTAAATACGATATTCAACGTAACTTTCATCCATTCAGTAATACTTTGATCATCAGCACTGAAGGTAAATGACGTCATGTGTACAAATGGCTTCAGATGCCTTGGTCCATGCAATAAGCAGTAACGTAGGAAGGTGGGGAGCTTAATCCAGGAATACAAATAACTAATTAACCATTTCTACTAATTACCAAGACTAAAAAATATGTTGATGCGAAATTGGATTACTAAATTTAGCGAATCAAATTGACTTAAAACAATAGACACTAACATGTACTTGACAATGTACATACTTGGGTGATTGTATACATTTTAAATTGAATTGATTTGAAATTTCAAAATTAATCTTTTTGATTTTGTTAAAAGTCAGATATAACATTTACGCAGTAGGAAATAAATATTATTATTATTATGTAAAAATGAGTCATGTGAAAATGCTCAAGGAGAGAAATGCAGAAACAGCCTACAGGTCTCTCTCTAGATTTCAGTTGGTGGCAAAACTACTTCTATGCATTACAATGAGATACCATAGTGCCAGTCATTACATCAAAGAACTGCAAGCATCTTCTATTACCTACTGTGCAGAGACAGATATATGAGAACAAAGAGTTCATTAAAACATTTGCAACTTTCTTAAATGGTAGATTATTTACTTACTCGTATCTCGAATTCTAATGAGAATTGCGAGAAAACCAAAGAAGGAAGGATAAAGTTTTGGTGAGAATAAAAACTTTAAACCTTAAAGTAAATGAATAAAATTATTTATTCATTATCAATTAATGAATGAAAGAGCTATGTTTGTCTTCTATTTAGAGAGGCTATTGTTGTATTAAGCTTCAAACACTTTTAATTCTCTATTAGGGAATAGTAGAATGAATAAAACTTATTTGTGAAGCTAACATTGTTATTGAGAGAGATCTTTTTCCTTGCGGTAGATTCAGTCTCCCCAGGTGACTAAATCACAATTACTTAATCAACGCCAAGAAGAATCCACCTTTCTAAATGTATTCTAAATTCTATGCAGCATCCCGATTGTTCTTATAATAATTAGAGAACAATGTACTTTTTTTTGTTTTTATATTTGTTCCTCTGATTACCCGTTTTAAGATCTACTTTATCTTTACATATAAACAGATAAGAGTTTACAGCAGATCTTTTGCATTTATAACTATTCTGTGTACATGGTTTCCCTTTAACTGATATCTTATTATCTATTCCATTAATATTTGAAATATGTAATATATTCATCTACTTTATATTCATTGCTAAAACTTTATTTATTTTAAGCGTTTCTTTAGTTTTTATCTTTTTGTGTTGTTCGTTTCTTGAATATTCATTTGTTTTTTTGTTTAAATATGACTGGTTTTCAATGATTTAAATATAAGTAGACAATAATATAAGTACTAATCTGTCTCACTGGATTAGTTTCCTACAATATAATGTGAAATTATTATAAATATTATAGTAAAACCACAGATACTGCTGGTAAAACTTGTTAATCTTTAACTGCTGGTTAATCTCTTTTTTTTATTTATTTTATTGTTTAAACCGATCCCTTAACGGGTGAAACGTCTGCCGTTTACCGGTTTTTTGTTTGATCGGTGACTCTACAGATTCTAAATTGGGAGTCCTAACGAGACTCTATTGGGGATCTTTAACGAGTACCTGACATCGTACAGGTTCGGGACCGACGGCTTAAAGTCCTCCCTGAGGGATGACATACTGATATTTATTCACCTCTCACGTGAATAAATCGAAGGCCAGGTGGGGATCCAACCCCGGACTACCAGCCAGAGGCGAGTACATTAACCATTGAACTAAGCTTGTTAATATATAGTGAAACTATTTACAAGAGAAGAAAATGTAAAAGGTATGATGTTTAACTATTATTTAAAAGTTTTCAAGTTTAAATATTTCTCACGCTACTGTATTGTGTGTCTTAGTCATTTATGGAGTCAACTTATCTACTTATTCCTATGACCACCTTCAGGTCTTTGTCTTGATTAGTGATTTCCAAAATTATGTTTAATTTTTTTACTAGTTACTAAAGAAATGTGCTTGTTACATGGCTTTTTTTTTGTCTACAATGTTCGTTTGATGAAATTCTCATTAGGTTTTTGAAGATGAACGAGTTGAATCTCGTCAAATATGGAAAACATTTTGGAAGTATGATGAAAAATTGCCTTTAAATTCGTATGAACAGCGCCAATGTTTCCAATAAAAATACCTAAAATTGTTATATCCGGCAAAATATTTCTTCTGATATTCATCATTTTGTTTAAAAATTTAAAAGAAAGAATATACATAAATAACATCTATTTAGTTAACATATTTACGAATAAATTAAGTGTTTTAGTAGTTAACAGTTAATCGTTCTTTTATAATTGCACAGTTACATCACTTAGCAGGTTGACAAAATTCTTATCCTAATATTCTCTTTTAAAAAAATATCCTTGAATAAACGAAGAAGCCAGTTCAAAGCTTCGAATACTTCAGTTTACTTTGAATTTATTTTGAAATTAATACTGAACTGTAGTTTTGGTTCTTAGAGTTTTATAGTTAGAGTTTTTATTAAATTTCTGTTCTATTCGTGTTTGATATATGTTCGAAAGGAAACAATAATTAAACTAGTTATTACTAAGTTATCTAGAAGTTCAATAAAATAAGTTAGACAATGTGAAAACGTAAATATATTTTCAATTTTCTTTATTTTTTTTTTTTTTAATATGATTTAGACTGGATTTGAAATAAAAACAGTGGGCTAAATTTTAAAAAGAAAATTGAAGTGTCAGAAAGAGCTAGTAAAGAAAGGATTTTGTTGGAAGGTACAAAGGGGATTCGATGACAGGGAGGATAATCTTGATTGGTTGCGCCCCCGATATGGACGACAGAGTCCACTCAGCAGACAGCCGCACAAAAGAATGGCCTCTATATGTGCTAAGGCCTAGCCTGGGCTCGGGTCTAGCCTAATGGCCGTGTTTGTTGTCTTATAGGCTTTTATATTTAATTGATTGCGTTTGCTCACTTCCAAATGACTTCTATTATTTCTTTTCCAGGCGTAAACACCTATAAAATAAATGTAAAAGTCTTTAGTTTTCTCTTGAACAATACAAAAGTACAAAGAAAAGAATACTACATTATTAGCAGTCATTGCAAATTTTTAATTATCGTCATCATAGCGTTGTTATACAAATCTTGAAGTCAAACTATAGGTTATAAGAGTCAATCACAACCATTTGTAATTAAAAGAAGGGTTGAACACATTCTTATGGAGATTGTATTATTGATAAGGTAGCATGATTTCATTGTCAGTCCAATAACCAACTTTGTTCTTGTTTTTTTGACAGATTTTATTGTAGTTATAAATAAATAAATTAATTTTATAAGTTTCATGATCACAATATATAAAGAATAACAGCAAGAAAAAGAAATTTTGAAGGTTCGTCAAAATGTACACATCACATAGGCAACTATTCCGTTATATTTCTACAGTACACATATATAAAATACAAAATTATGTCAGATTCTGTTGTCTGAGCTCTGATGATGGAGCACAAATATAGCGAAACTTTGGTCTAAGTGATATCTGTTTGAATTTCGACAAAACTTCTACTTCGTGCTATTATTACTAAATAAATAGGCAACTAACAGGTAAAAATAGTAAAAAAAAAAACAGAAAAAAAAAGAAAATATATTCTTTCGACATTTTTATTTATTCTTTCGATGTGAGGATGTAGATACCAAAGACAGTGAAAATACTGCAGTACATAACCAAAAAAAAAAAAAAAAAAAAAAAACAACAAAAACTGGAGAAAAGAACAAGAAGACAAAAGAAACAGAAAGAGAAAAGTCAACAATAATCACTCCCACATTACATGAAAGTTTAATCCAACTATAGAGAGGAATGGATAAATGCAAAGGTGTTTTTACTCCGAGACCATTTTCACCATCTCTTAAAAAATCTAAACCTTTACTATGTTGTAATAACTGCAGCTGCACCTGACCAAACTGTGGCATCCACTGCTTATACTACCACCAGTGTGATATCTAATATGTTTTCATCAGCCAGATGAAATGGCTGATTTCATGATTTTGAACCCTCTCAAAATGTCGGTTCAAGTTTCTATGCTCTGTGGAGGTATATTATTATGATTTATTCAAGTCCGCCTCCGCACATCAATTTTCTTGGTTTATCCTTCCTTGTTCTTATACTAAGCTGGGCTGGATTATAATCGAGAACATTGCGAGCACATTTAGTTTCTGCCATTTTCTTAACAATTCTTGTCAAGACGACAGCTTCTCAGATTGCAAAATATTTCTTCTCAGAGTTTCATTCTCATCTTATATTTGTATTACGTTCTTTGTGTTAATCTTATTTCTTTTTTGAACAGTTTTTTTGCACTAAGTTATATATATATAACAGTTAAAAGAAACGGTCCAGCAGACTTTTTTAAATAAAATAAATTCAAAACAAAGGAAACACACAGAAAGACACAGACATAACTATGTCTGTGTCTTTCTGTGTGTTTCCTTCGTTTTGAATTTATTATATATATACATATAATATGTATTATACATAGATATATTAACAAACAGATAAACAAAATATCTGTTTCAAGCTGACAAAGACCGCTTGTTTTGGTTGAATGGATAGTCTAGGTCTTTTTTTCTGATTTTTTATGGTTTTTTTTTCTACAATATATATATATATATATATATATATATATATATATATATATATATATATATATATATCAATGATCTATGCCACAATAAGAAATGGGAAAACAAGACTATGATCTTTCAACCGTAAGTATAAACAATGAGGGAAAAACTGTATGGTATAGGTTAAGACCAGGAGGAGAGCGAGCCCCAAGGAGGCATATGAATGCCTCTTCTAAAGCTCTAAGGGTGACATGGGAGTTAGACTCGGGGATTTGTACCCTGAAACAGTCATTGAAACGGAGGTCATGGGAATTAGCATGGATGGCGTAAGTCACTACGCTGACCAACGGAACCCCTGTGATTGTTCTTACGCAGGCTGAGATTGGTTGAAGCCAAACCAACGTATATATATATATATATCCAGATTCAGAGCAAGGGTTCTCGAGGATTTTGGTCAATAAAAAATTCAGCTAGCTGAATTTTTTATTGACCAAAATCCTCGAGAACCCTTGCTCTGAATCTGGATAAATCAGTGGTTGAGAAGCTACATCAGTATATATATATATATATATGTATATATCAGGAGTGATTATTTTTCACTTTATATATTGCAAGAATTATTTATTTACTTATTCAATTTTTCGTAGAGCAAATTTATAAAAGTTCTTTGAACCAAACACATAATTTTATTAAGAGTAAAGATATATGAGTAAGATCAAAATTTAATGATTAAGTTGTGTATAAATAAGTGTATTGATGGGTAAATTGATATTAAAGAATCAATAATTCTGGTTTGTCGACTTCAGGGTTTTTCTACATGACTGCTCTTAGCTTGTTTGCAATGCTTTGTATCCCTTTCCAGTTGAGTAAAATCACAAAGATGATAGCTAACAGGTTTAAGCATCACTGCTTGTATCATAAAACGAGTAAATTTTATTAATCGGCTCATGTGAGACAAACAATTTGTCTTTTCAATATTCACATGATGCATCATAAGCATTTCTATTTACTGATATTTATATTTGCACCTTTCAATATTATGGTCGAGTTAACCATTAATAAATATCAAAAAATCAGTCTTCAGTTTTCATCTTTCTCTTTGTTTTTGATATTCTCTTTCTTTCTTTAGCTTTTTTTTAAAGGTTTTTTTGATTGTGCCCGTGTACCTTGTGTGTGTGTGTGTGTGTGTGTGCGTCTGTGTATGTGCGTGGTGTGTTTGTGTGAACAGGTGTGAAAAACATTTCTTTGCATGTTCTAAGCGTTATTACCATTAATAGTTTCAAGTTAATTTCAAATATTTCATTCAGTAAATTTAGAAATGAACTATTCCAACAGAAGTAAGGTTATAAAATGTATGGTACGTTTGGTAATGATTGACGCAGAATTGGCAATCACTTGTACAGTATCATGTTGACATTGATGGGAAATAGCCATCAGTATTTTACGGTAGATCTTACTTAATACATAATTGAACTCCCTCATTCTAAAATTTTACATACCGGAACAAGTTTTCAAGAGATAAATTTCAAGTTCTAAATTAAATTTAGTTAAACGTTAATAAAATTGTGTCAAATTAACAAAAACAGGGCAAGAAATTCCTTTGTATATAGCATGCTAAAATTGAATTATCGTTACTGACGATTTAAAAATATCATAACATTTTTAAAAGTGAAAATATTAAGAAAGACGTTCGTGAAGCTATTCATTTTTATTTTACTATAAGCTGTAGTTATACTGATGATATTATATGCACCAGTGGTGTGAAATCCAAAAATAACCATATATATTGATAAATGATCAGACCACAATAAGAAATGGGAAAATAAGACTAAGATCTTTCAACCGTAACATATATATTTGTTTTATATATTGATAAATGAATGAATCACGATCTGTACTACCTCCAGGAATGAAAGACTAATAATCATTTCCCATTTAGACATTTATATGATCCATAAATGGAACATTATACATTATATACCCAAAAAGTATGATATTTTTACTTATAGTAAAGTTGAGTGTAAACCACTCCAGATTTTTAGTATATCAAATGCGTGGTGTCTGCAATTTATACCATCAGAATATTTTACATTATTTATTTGTATTATGGATTAAAAAAACGACTAGCTTGGCATTAATAACAACAATTGTACATATAACGGGGGACAGTATTGCTATGTTTGTATCAGATATCAGAGTGCCTACAAATACTATCACCAAATACCAGAGACGAGATGAGAGATATTTCACTATCCGAATGTTTTAATTAAAATGAGATATTTTCTAGAGTCAAAGTTAGTATTCGATTACTAACCAAGTAATCATTGCTTATTTTTGTTACATGCAGACTAGAACATTGTAATTCTATTTTATTCCAGTTCAAGTATTTTATAGAATCTACCCAAAAGAATAACAATTTTTTTGCTCACAATTTTTGTTATAATAAACTTGCGTAATTCAGTTGAATTTGAAAAAAAAATTAAGATATTTTGAATAATCAGGTTTGGTTAGTTCATAGAATCAACAAACGTAAAAGTAGTTTATTGTTTTTTTTATATTATTCGATCAAGAATTGTGCTTCGTATTACTTACATTAGGTGATGTTTTGCATCATTACTGTAACAGGTGAATTTGACTATGTTGTAAAATGTAAAAAGCCCGTTATGCAAAAATTTAATTGGGAATTGAAGAAAATCTTAATTTCAAGAGCCCTAAACGACGGACGTCGAATCCACATGCAAGACTGAAACAACAGGAATTAATGAGATGATATAAGATACTATCTAGACTTCTGGATAAAAGATCAAATTAGACTCTACACATCAAATGACTGACATATACTTACTACAATACATAAACCTATTTGGATTTACGGATTTGAAAAGTGGCAATCAACCGAGTGTACCAATATCTAAAGAATCCATAATCCATAATCCTTCGAAAAATTGTAGAAGCTTCCTTTTGTGTTTATAATAATACCATTCATAACGATTTGAAAATTTCTTTTATCCACCATGAGATCACAATACCACAAATGTCATGAATCTTTACCCTTCAACCTGTACCGTTTAATTTAGCAATTATCATCCCACCAGATTCGTATCAATCTTATTAGAAGGCTAAAAAGATATTGACCCCGATATATACTCAGCAACGCTAACCAATACATAGATTATTGTATGGAGTACTACCAATGGGTGGTTTCTCCACTCTTTAATTTCATTTTTTTTATGAATCATGTATCATTATTACATGTTACCCTTCTAAGGTTATCTGTACTGGCGAGAGAAAGGGAGGCCATTTACAGAAGAAAGGAAGAAATTGGTAGAGAAAATGCTCGCCCAGAAGAGAGGAGACGTACCTTCGACAGATGGCAAGAGGCGTGGGAGAATGACACTAGAGGACGCTGGACCTTCAAACTAATTAGAGATGTCCAATCATGGATTGAGAGAGGTCTGTTGAGGTGGGGTATTACCTCACGCAATTTCTGAGTGGACATGGTTACTTCCGCGCCGACCTGTGCAAGATAGGGAAGCACCAAACATCCGAGTACCTGTATTGTCCAGCGTTAGATGATGTGGAAGACACATTCTTTTCTTGTCCCAAATTAAACAGCCAGAGGAGAGACTTGATACAAAGAATAGGCATATTCTCCCCAGAAACAATCATTGAAAAAATGATCCGGAATTCTGGGGCATGGAATATGGTAGATGGCCTAGTCAGAACGATATTGACTACGAAAAAGCGATACTTGGAAGATCTAGAAGAATAATAAAGTAAGTATGTCTCACCTAAGGTAAGCTACGACCAAGCCTGAAGTAATGTGGAAAACAGTTCCAGGCTAGGTCCTAGGTGAAAAAGTTGGTAGTCTGGTTTATCTGGGAGCCCAGCGCTATGTGCGTAAATGCATTTCACCTCCTTACCCCCCCCCCCCCCCCAAAAAAAGGTTATCTGTAATATAATAATAAATAAATACAAGACTCCTGTGTAGGGATGATATTTGCATAACTTATTTCTAAAGCTGGCTAAGTTAAACTTAAAAGATTAACTAGTATATCGAGGGAAGGATTTGACTGAGCTAATATTTCCTTAAGTGTTCAAGAGATTCTGTGAAATATGAATTATTTAATTTGGGTTGATTTAGGATTGCGCGGCAAAGCATGACCTGTAGAGACTACGGGGTCAAGTTATTAGACTTGAGTAATGATTAACTTACTGAAGTTAGCATTAAGTATTAGGCTAACTTGATTTATCCCAGCAAAGGGCCAGCTAGTTTGATTGCCAGAATAAATAAAACAGCTAGCTTATTCCATTGTTACTCGCTATTTAAAACTGATTTTTATTTTTATGTTTCTTAAACAGTGAAAGCAATATTATTTAATAAAATTGATATGAAATTAAAAACAAAGATGTAAAGAATTATTAAAATTCACAAACTTTAAAGGCTAACATAAAACAATTTTTATAATTCTTCATCTAACTTAGCAATTATTTTAATGCTGCAAGCCATTGGAAACTTCCAAGAAAATCATATTATTAATTTAGTGGTGAAATAGCTGAAAGTGTGACAGTCTACTGTTACTTACACGGTACACAAGCAATTCCGAACTTGGAATTAGCAAGAAGAAACTTATATAAACTATATATAAGTTTAGATTCATATAATTACAAAAGATAAAGAGTACTCTAACGTAGTGCAATAAGTTATTATGTGGTGTTTACCCATTGTAGGGTAAAAATCTAATGAAATGGTCTCCACATAAAAAAAATTAACTGTATAAACAACGCGTTTCGAACACGTAGTGTTCTTCCTCAGACATTAACTAAAAAATACAATGACATCAGAGAGTTATCTATAGTACAAAGAAAATATAGTACAAAATAAAATAAAATAAGGAAGAGAGTACGAACCTAAGGGTGAGTGTCTGTAGTATAACTGACTGTGAATAGGATGGACGTGGTTGAGGGTATGGGGTACATTTGTTTCATATTAGAAGGCAGGTACATTTCACTGTCATTTTTTTCCCTAAAGGTTGGCTGAACCTTTATATTTACTCTAAAACTAAGTGTAGGAAGCATATTGAAAATATGTTTTCACTTGATGTTATCTAGTGAAAACAAATACAAGGAGATCCAAAGTATAAAAACCATAGCCAAAAACAACGGGTATTCCACAGATTTAATTAACAAACTAATTAGAAGGAAAGAGAAAAATAAAATAGTCAGCCAGGCATTCCTCCTAATCAGCTCTTTTACAAAAATCACACAAACCTGGGTGGCGATCCCATATATTGGTAATGTATCCTTTCCCCTTTCCCTTAGTGCTGTATATAAATTGTCGTGCGCTAATTGCCCTTCACATTATATAGGCATGACACTAAGATCATTTAACAAAAGAATAAAAGAACATGTACAAGAAGTTAAACAGAAAACCAAATCCCCCAACAGTAATCGATTCATATCCCAATTTGCCAAACATTTAGTCACCAAGAACCACCAATTTTTCCCAGACCAAACTATGCAAATATTACATAGAAACAATGAATTCCGTTAAATAACTATTTTAGAAGGGTATGAAATTAACAAATTAGTGCACCATAATTCTTCTACTTGCCTCAACGAACAAATTCCCAAGTGTACAACATTTCTTAATTTATTTATATAATAAAAAAAAAGTTCTCTTTTGTCCTTATTCCTATATTTGTACGTATTTCGTTATAGTTTTCTGTGTTATATTTTCAATATGTTCCCTACACTTAGACCTAGAGCAAACGTAAAAGGCTCAGCCTTACCTTTAGGAAAAAAATAACAATGAAATGTACCTGCCTTCTAATATGAAACAGATGTTTCATACCCCATACTCGCACCCACGTCCATCCTATTCCCAGTCAGTTGTACCACAGACACTCACCCTTAGGTTTATCCTCTCTTCTTTATTTTATTTTATTTTTATTTTGTACTATGTTTACTTTGTACTATAGATAACCTCTCTGGTGTCATTATATTTTTTAGTTAATGCCTGAGGAAGAACACTATATGTTCGAAATGCGTTGTTTATACCATTAAATTTTTATATGTGGAGACCATTTCATTAGCTCTTTACCCTACAATGAAATGAAGAGTAATATAGAAAAAATCGTTTGTTTCTTAATGTTTTTTCAAAGTTCATTCCTACGAAGTGAAAAGATAAATGACTGGCAAAAACACCCTTGATAGAGATCATTACAGATATATCATGAACAGAGAATACTAACATCCAAAATAATAAGTTTCTCATATTCAGAAAAAAAATCATACTAATGGAATGCTCAATATATTTGAAATGTATTAAGTAAAATTTTAATTGACGCTTTGATTTTTCATTGTGTAATCAGTTACTTTCTGGTGCTTGCTTATAATGAGAAACTTAACAATAAGAGTTTTGAAAGAGAAAAATGTGCTGGATCGAGGAATCTCCCTTCTCTGGTTAGTTATATTGCCGCATTATGTATTCTCGCATACATCATGCGACAATAAAAGTCAGCATCATTATATCATCTAACTGTTATAATTATTATAGTTAGAAAGCAACCATGTTCTTTACTGTCTTACAGAAGGGGGTCAGGCTAGCTCAGTGGTTACGTGTTCGCCTCTGATCTGATAGGACCGGGGTTCGATCCCCACTTGGCCCTCGATTTATTCATGCGGGAGGTGAATAAATCTGAGCACGTCGTCCCTCGGAGAAGGACGTTAAACTGTCGGTCCCGAGCCTGTACGATGTCAACTACTCGTTAAAGATCCCTACTCTAAATACACTTGAGTTAGGCAAAATTTAGAACTCCCACTGTAGAATCAATATTCATTGTGTGATATCACAAAGGGCCAATGCTCGACCTAAGTGTGTTCCCTTGTGGAACTGCCACTGCAGCCTAACCTAACCTAACCTACTGTCTTACAGTCCTATAAAATCCAATCTGGCATAGTCTTTGTTTCATACAGTGCAATTTGAATTCAAAATAAACCTTGTTTTATACTTATTGAAGAAGAAACAATTTTATAAGTAAAAGTTTTAAGAAAAACCTTTTTTTTTGGGATTGTGGGTGAAATAATTTTGGAAGTAAACCTTCAAGGATACAATGAATACTGTAGTTTACATACTCGTATTTAAAGAAAATTAATCTGGAAAACTAAAGTGTACTCTTATTTATAGGTATTTGTTTATCAAAAATGGTCACTTAAATCCTATATTCTGTAATCAATATTTAAAAGTAGACGCTGGTTAGATGTTAGTGCATTCATAATAATTAGTACATGCTTATAGTAGAATCATTGCTACAAAATCAAGGTAGATATAAGGCCTTCCTGCACATATGAGATCTATGGATTCTTTGGGGATTTTGCTTTGACTTTTAGTAATGTAGAGCAGCAGAAATTTTTATTCAGCTTCCATTTCAACTGGAAACATTTACATCAATATCCTCACTTACTTTTAAAATCTTGGCCTTTGGTGTGGTATAGGGGTCGCATCTTCTCTCATAGGACCTGATTAAAGAAACCACTCTCAACACAAAAAAAGAATTAGATCCTAACATCGAAACCTTCCTTCCTTATTATTACAACTTGAATTTACACTATCATCGGTTTCAGGATAGTGTCCTAGAAGAAAAGGGAGTGTTTTAGTTGGTAGTGTGATTTAACTGGGAGCCCAGTACTATGTGCGTAAATGCATTTCACCTCCTTACCAAAAAAACAAAAAGAGTCTTATCGCAATGTTTTTTCATAAAACAAGTCCGAAAGTTAGTTACCTTAATTTTCACTTCATGATTAATGTGCCACTTTTTTTTAAATTTTATTGTACACTAAAATTTAGCTTGGAATATGTGTTTATTAGATACTCTTTCACATAATTAAAACGAAACAACATTCTTGTAAGTTGGAAACAACAGTATATTCTCAAGAAAAAAGTTGGGTCGAAAATTAGGACCTTAAATTATTGTTGAATATGCATGGTAATAGAAGTATTTCGAATAGAGGGATATGAATAGATGTGCATGTTAATTAAGCATGTAATAATTTAAATTAATTATAAGTAGTAAATTATATTTCTAATATGCTTCATATGAGATCTATTACGAACATTTTAGAATGTTTAATTTTGGTTATTCTTTGATAAAGGTGAAGTAAGACTAAAACAGAAATATTGGGAAAACTGTTTAATACTCGTCTATCCCTCGTGCAATAGGAGCTGAGCCATTGCATTGAAAAGACCCACTTCCATTGATGAACTACACTCTTTATAACCAATCCCTGCATTCTTAGCATTTTCTTAAAAAAAATCTCTCATCAGTTCTTGAAAATAAATTACACCTTCTTAAAATTACGTTTAAACTTTTGGTGCACTAATTCACTTTTAATAACTCATTTCTCTATCTCCTTATAGAAATCCTTCCAATATAGTTAGGAAGGATTATAGGAAAAACCCTAATAATAATATCTTATTATTCATGATTTCATAAAACTTGTTATTATATCCCTAAGATAGAGTAATAATTATCTTATATAATATTCAAATAAGATAACAATAAAGTTACCATCTAACATAAAAATGTTTAAAATACAATATTACAACCGTATTGAATTGTATGGAATTACTTCTGTGAATCTATATTAACACAGAAATGTACTACATACTCATAAAATGACATAGCTGATCGTGTTCAGTCACCGCCCTGCCTTACTGCGGGACTCTTTCATCTCCTGATGAAAAAGATCGTCGAAATATAGAAGTCTCTGTTTTAAAAAATTCGTTTATATACATGTAAAAGTTGGAAGCAGTCCTTCATTTAACATATATTGTTAAATAACGAACAATATTTGGCTTGTATTTGTTTCCTACATAATTTCTCCAATTTTTGCAATTCCTACCTTGTCTCTTTATTGAAACTTTAAAGCTTATACCAAATTACTAGTCGACATGTTTAGTTAGGATGAATTCATGAATTGGGATGAAAATTAGAATAATAGTGAGTTAGTCAGTTTATTCTGTCGGGAATCAGATAGATTCCAAATATGGGGCGTTATTTAACAATGTATATATATATATATATATATATAGGTGTGTTCTCTAATCGGGGTTCGGTCAATTTTCCAGGATAAAAAATCAAACTCTCGTTGCCAACGTTTCGGTTTTATTTAAAACCTTTTTCATAGGCCTACAAACAAAGGATAATAAGAAATCACATATCAACATCAGACATATACACAATATGAAAATGGATTGTTACAACTCATGAATATTACAAGCAGAAATATTTCAGAGATACATAAAACAATATTACTTACAGAAGTAAGAATTTTTTAACTAAGAAAATGAAATTTACATTATTTAAAGGAACAACAATGTTAGCCGGACAAAACCTTCGACTAGACTAATAAGATAACATTACAAATAACCTCAACACTGTTCACTCAAGGGAACTAAATAAATCAAATTTCACTAAACCTCAGCACAACACTCCAGAATAAATATTACTTAAATTAGTAATATCACTTCTATGATTAATTGAACTTAGATCCTTTTTAATATATAACATCTCAAGTGTCTTCCTTCTTTGCTCATCTTTTTCTTTTTCTATTATAGTTGTATCTTCAAAATCGAACGTGTGACCTTCATTTATTGCATGCCCAGCTAAGGCTGTTGCGTTACTTTTATTTGTTCTTATGGAATAATTATGTTGGTACAACCTTTCTTTGAGAAAACGACTAGTTTCACCATAGTAACACTTGTCACAGTCTTTATATTTGATGGCATAAATGAGGTTAAAAAAGGCATTAAAAAAGTTATTGAAATAAGTAGTCCATGTTTTCTAAATGAAAATAAGAAAAGGGTGAAATTATCGTTACAGAAAAATTGTTATCCGAAGAACTTAGTTGAACGATATTGGTTAAGATATTTAAGACAGCAACCAGCACATTCAAATGAAGATCATGCTGAACTGGAAGTTATAAATAGGAAGTATTTCAAATTTCCTTATGTTGAGGGCTTATCACAATCAATTAGAAAAGTGTTCAAACGAAATGTACCTGATGTTACACTGGCATTTTATAATAAAAGAAAAAATAAATCTTTATTTTCAAATTTGAAAGAAAAAATACCGAAGGAGTTACAAAGTAACCTCATTTATGCCATCAAATGTAAAGACTGTGACAAGTGTTACTATGGTGAAACTAGTCGTTTTCTCAAAGAAAGGTTGTACCAACATAATTATTCCATAAGAACAAATAAAAGTAACGCAACAGCCTTAGCTGGGCATGCAATAAACGAAGGTCACACGTTCGATTTTGAAGATACAACTATAATAGAAAAAAAAAAGATGAGCAAAGAAGGAAGACACTTGAGATGTTATATATTAAAAAGGATCTAAGTTCGATTAATCATAGAAGTGATATTACTAATTTAAGTAATATTTATTCTGGAGTGTTGTGCTGAGGTTTAGTGAAATTTGATTTATTTAGTTCCCTTGAGTGAACAGTGTTGAGGTTATTTGTAATGTTATCTTATTAGTCTAGTCGAAGGTTTTGTCCGGCTAACATTGTTGTTCCTTTAAATAATGTAAATTTCATTTTCTTAGTTAAAAAATTCTTACTTCTGTAAGTAATATTGTTTTATGTATCTCTGTAATATTTCTGCTTGTAATATTCATGAGTTGTAACAATCCATTTTCATATTGTGTATATGTTTGATGTTGATATGTGATTTCTTATTATCCTTTGTTTGTAGGCCTATGAAAAAGGTTTTAAATAAAACCGAAACGTTGGCAACGAGAGTTTGATTTTTTATCCTGGAAAATTGACCGAACCCCGATTAGAGAACACACCTATTCTATCAAACGGTCGATATATTATTGAATCTGTTATATACATATATATATATATATATATATATATATATATATGTAGAGAGAAAGAGAGAGAGAGAGAGAGAGAGAGAGAGAGAGAGAGAGAGAGAGAGAGAGAGAGAGAGAGAGAGAAACATAAAACTCACCCAAAAAAGACTCACAGCGATATTTCAACATTCATCGTCATCGGGCAGAAGTAGTCCCTTCGAGTAGTTGAAGCTAACATGAGACAACTATATTATATATATATATATATATGTAGAGAGAGAGAGAGAGAGAGAGAGAGAGAGAGAGAGAAACATAAAAACTCACCCAAAAAAGACTCACAGCGATATTTCAACATTCATCGTCATCGGGCAGAAGTAGTCCCTTCGAGTAGTTGAAGCTAACATGAGACAACTATATTATATATATAATATATATATATATATTAGTAATTAAATGAAACGGTCCAGCGGACTTTTAAGTAACCAATTAAAAGGAAGATAGCACACAGATAGAGAGAGGAATAACTCACTTCGATATTTTGACCATCGTCGTCATCAGGAGGCGAAGAGTCTCCCAGGAAGGAAGAGCGACGACTCTTCGCCTCCTGATGACGACGATGGTCGATATATAGAAGTGAGTTATCCCTGTGTCTATCTGTGTGCTACCTTCATTTTAATTGGTTTATTATATATATATTAGTGTATTTCGGCAGCATGTCCTCTTATAAACATATTGTATTGAATTGAAAAGCAGATTCTGTATCCACAACATTTTTACTTATAGGTCATTCTTGATAAAACTGCCTTTTAACCAGTTAAAAAAAAGTCAAAATGCATAGTCTGCATTCTGTGGTTTGAACATTGATTGTTGTTTCACGTGTTTGTTGTGAAATTGTGTTATCTATATATATATATATATATATATATATATATACAAAATAGATCCAGTTATGATCAAATGAGAGTTCAATAATAGGAAAAGATTCACTTTCTTTTTAATATATGTATATTTTGCGTTAGTAACCCTTTATAAACAACTATCGATGCAACAATGTCACTTGATTGAATGTCATTATTTTTCAATTGTAACTATTTCTTTATAACCCTTAATTGAACAATAGTTTTTGATTGAATTTACTTCATTCCAGTCCAACTCTTTCTAAAGACCTCTCAGTTATGCAACTCAAATGGTATAATTAAAATTAAAATTAAGTTGTCAGAATTACATTTTTTCATTTTTTTAACTCAGAAAATAATATCCAAGTTTTTGTCAGATTTACACATTTGAGGTTGCCAGAGACGAATACTAAATGAAAATAATAAACATCAGAGTTTAAAAATTTGTTTGAGCGTTATATTAAATTGAAAATTATATTCTAAAATAATTAGGAATATTAAGAGTTAATCAATAAGCTGCTCAGTTGATTTACTTATACAACTAATTGTAGAGATTTTTTGGCAATAATGCAGGATTCCTTGGTAGATGTACATACAACGATAGATAACGGTAGATGTTTTCCTCGTTAATAAGATTTGAGAGTTTGAAGTAAGGCGCAATTTCACACATGAATTGAATTCCTCAAAATTATCACTCTTTTGCGATGTTTATTTCAACATGAATACCTAAGTCTCTTTTGATTTTGTCCTATTGACTATTTTTGTCTATTTTATTATGGTCATAAAGGAAATAGTCTAAGTTAATTCAATATTTATTATCCATGAAATATTAAAGTTATTTAGAATATATCGTTATATTTATAATTATAGAAACGATTTCATAATGTCATCCATATTTCAGTATATCAATTGTATAATTGACAATTAGATCGCACAAAGTGATATTAGGCTTATGGTAGAGTAATTAAATTAAAGTTTTCAATAAAGAAAGAAAAAATGCTGCCTGTTTCGATTGGCACAATGCCTGCAACGTTCAAATGCAGGCCTACTTTGTTTTGATTTGTTATTTCAGTGTTGCCAGATACCAGATTCCTTATTGAGTTTCTGATTGATGATTCAAAACAAAACACTCTATACTTAAACCACTCTTCAATCATTAACTTTTGATCATTTCTTTAAATCTGCTTTTTACTATTTTATTTAAACTTTTCTGAGTATTTATTTCTGAGAAAATTATATTACATTAAATTTTGAAAATGTTGAAGTCAAAGTAAAAATGATAAAGTTTCGTAATATTTTTACTAATGATTTTTGAAATAAAAATGTTTTGAGCGCTGATTATGATAGAAATTTAGAACGAGATATTACTTTATGGCTGAGAGTTTCATAGTGTGTCCTAGTACAGTATATTAATGATCAAACCACAATAAGAAAAGGGAAAAGAAGACTAAGATCTTTCAGCCGTAACAAGCGGTCTTCGTCAGAGTCATTTCTTATTGTGGTTTGATCATTGATTATTATTTCACAATAATCTTTTTTATGTGAAATTTACGTTTATGTGAAATCTTTTTACAGTATATTAAATGACTTATCAATCTGCACGTCTTCTAACATCATTCGTGATCTCCTATTAACTGGAGCATTTCCAGTTCTGTTTCTCAATAACTATCATGAAATAAATAATTTATGCTAAAAAATCAATATTGAAACAAAAAATACCAGGCATGACACATTCAAAGAAGCTCCTTTACTATCAACAATGTAAGAGAGGTGGCTTTATCATATGCTGAGGCCTTGCTTGGAAATAGTGTACCTCCTCCGCATTTAATGAGACTAGAGTTAATCGCGTCTAAAATTGATCCAAATATTGTTCTCTTAAAACTTATCATGTAAATAGCACCCATAAATGCTCAGAAATAAATAAAAGAACAATTTACAAGAAAAACAGTAACTAATCTCACATTGATAATGATTAAATGAATAATGACATTAAATGATTTAAAAAGAAGTATTGTAAGAAATTGAAGGAAGAAGAGTTGAATGGTGTTTTACTCTGAGTGATATTGAGACACAAACTGAAAAGGAAACGTAGACACAAAAGAAGCTACAGTGTAGTAAGATTACTCATTGCTTCCTGTTGTGTGCCATTGTGTCTTTGTCGGTCTTGTCAGCACAATGATAGCTTCTTGCTGTCTTTCTCGACCAACTCTCCAATTACTTTTAGTAATTTCAAAAAAAAAACATTAATACAAATATTACATTTATTTATAATTTATATAGTTTTCAAAATATTGATAATGAAGACATATTTCATACATTTTAACATGGATAATTAACCTTCCACACCAAAATAGTTAATGAAAGGGACACTAATTAAATATACTTTGTGCTAATAACTTTTTTCTTTCTAAATGATATTTCAAATTTCTTCTTGTTTTTTTTTAAATTTATATTTCTATTACCATTCCCTTTGCTAATCCATAGTTATAAAAATCCGTTCTATTTCCACGTTTAATCATTAAATATAAGTTTAAATCAATCAAGGTTGAAGGGTTGTATGCATTGAATCACGTGTGTTAGTGTAAAAAATCACAATAAAACCGTTGAACTCTATATATAAAGCTCCTGAGTTTGTTTGCTTGTTCACCCATTTTCCGTGGATATATAAAACTGAAATTAAAAATATATCATTTATTACCTGAATAATATTAAATAAAAGAAAATTATCACTATATTCCCCAAAACTGGAGCCAAGGTAGCAACTATCTTGCGTGATCGCCGATGACAGTAGTGCAAATGTATTATTATATAAATGTAACAATTTTTTTTTTAATTTAATATTTGTGTAATATAAACACTGGTAATAAATTAAAAGCATGAAGCCAGATTAGCCTTTGTATATTAAATAAAAAGTATTAAAAATAAATGTAACACAAACATTTTTACTTTAAAATTTGCGAAATATAAACTCTAGTAATAAAATAAAGGCATGGAGCTAGAGCAGCCCAGAGGATTGTGTGCTCGCTTGTGACAGCAGTGCAAATGTATTTTAAATAAATGTAACAAATATATAATAAACTACTAAATTAGAGGTTAAAAAAGAATAATTTTGAAACAAACTTGAACACAACTATCAGATAAAATACGAATGTTCTACAAAGACACATTCCTTTCATTTATGTTATTTTATGTTAGGTAAATAAATCGAATATTTCAACTTACATGTTTTGTTTATTTAAATATATTTCATTGTTTATATAACCTGAATTGATGTTTTATTTGTTTCATGATAAAATAAATAATTTTTTTTTACTTTTAAATTATTTTTATTTAGCTAAATATATTTACTGTGTATATAACTTGAATCATGTTAGGAATCCTATATCAAAAGCTTTTTAACAGAGGAGAAGATATCTATGACATTATGGATACATGGGTGAGATCGGAATAGAAAATTTATTGCAGTTACTATTATAGAACTTAATATGTTTAGTGTTGCTGGTATAACAAAGTGACAGTGTATGGAACATATCAGATATTAAAGTAACAAAAATTAATTAAAAAATCATTTGTTAGATCTCACACAGGTGATGGTCTGAGATCTAACTATTTTATACATTTATAGTTTTTTTTATAATTATGACTTTGGAAGATATAACAGAGACAAAATTACAAATAAAAGTTGTTAAATAAATTTGTAATCGAATATATGTTTATCAGATTTTCTATAAAATGATTATTTCTTAAAATACAATAATTAAATATTTTATCAATTTTTTACATCTTTTAAGTCTAAGAACTTTATAGAATTAAACTATACAGTTGCATGTATAGCAACACTATACATGTTTGCTTGCATGTATAGTTCCATATTTCAGAGGTATAGTGTGGTTGTGTATAGGTATATGCGTGTGTGAGCTTGCATGTATAGTGTTATATATAGGAGGTATAGTGTGGTTGTGTATAGGTATATATGTGTGTGAGCTTGCACGTGTAGTGTTATAGGGAGGAGGTATACTGTGGTTGTGTATGGGTATGTGTGTGTGTGAGCTTGCATGTATAGTTTTATATGTAGGAGGTATAGTGTGGTTGTGTATAGGTATATATGTGTGTGAGCTTGCACGTGTAATGTTATATGTAGGGGGTATACTGTGGTTGTGTATAGGTATATGCGTGTGTGAGCTTGCGCGTGTAGTGTTATAGGGAGGAGGTATACTGTGGTTGTGTATGGGTATGTGTGTTTGTGAGCTTGCATGTATAGTTTCATATGTAGGAGGTATAGTGTGGTTGTGTATAGGTATATATGTGTGTGAGCTTGCACGTGTAATGTTATATGTAGGGGGTGTAGTGTGATTGTGTATAGGTATGTGTGTGTGTGAGCTTGCACGTGTAGTGCTATATGTAGGGGGTATACTGTGGTTGTGTATGGGTATGTGTGTGTGTGTGAGCTTGCATGTATAATGTTATATGTAGGGGGTATAGTGTGATTGTGTATGGGCATATGTGTGTGTGAGCTTGCACGTATAGCGTTATATGTAGGAGGTATAGTGTGATTGTGTATGGGTATATGCGTGTGTGAGCTTGCACGTATAGCGTTATATGTAAGGGGTATAGTGTGGTTGTGTATGGGTATATGTGTGTGAGAGAACACAGGAGTTCTGAGTTTTCCATTAGATTATCTGAATAAGTTATAGGCTTTCCCATTGTTCAGCTTTTGCTTTGCAGTTTCCACCAACAAATAAATCTTTAAATATTCTACTTTGTCAATACGTGTTTTTTATTTTATTAAGACTCTTGTTAACAAAATCCCTCTATTAATAGGTGGAGTACTAAAATTGTTCCTAAGGCTTAAAACATGTAACAACATACAATTGTTTCAGTATAATTTCAAAAAAACCTTTAATTTGTATTATAAAAAAAAGTATTGAAAATAATCATTTACTCTCAGCTATTAATTTTTTTTCATTTCAGACACAGATTTTACAAAATATAATCACTTAACATTCACTTGACTTGTTTAATTCTTTTAAATATATTAATTTATGATAGCATAATTAAAAAAACACAAACAGTTCCAAACTACACACACTTCAAAATTTTGATATTCCTTCTTCTAATGCGATAAAGTGTTAACCCTAAATAAATTTATCCAGTTAAGCATAACTGAATGAACTAGTTAGTATAGTTGAAAGCTGTTGGTACTATTTCTAAATCTCATAGTTTGGTTTAACAGTTGATTATTTTGCTATTAATTATTTTATGTATTTCAAATTATTTTATTGCTTACAACCAACAATGTACGCTATAAATAAGCATACATAAAACATATTTATGTTATGTGTTTGTTTAAGTGACGATACGTATATGACATACATATAATGTATCACCAGTATTGAAAAACTTGAAACAAAATAATCGCTTACCACTAGATCGTTGCAATTATATGGTTGTATTGTTAATAGAAGGATGATATAGACCCAGAAAAACTAAAATGGTGACATAAGAAATATTGATATTGCTACGAACATCCTTGATTCTTCCATAAATTCAAAAGTTAAAAACTATAAGGATTTGTAATGATTTAAAAAAAAATATTAGTGTCTGTGTACAAGCATAGACAGATTGATGACACTAAAGCAATATTTTTTGATATATCACAGGATTTATTTTGAAAAATAGTGAAGTAACACGACAATAACAACATATAATTCTTATACAAATTTTACTCAGACATGAATGACAGTTTCAAAATTACAATGTAAAAGGTGGTCAGGAGCTTTCCTTTTGAATTTGCAAGAGAGACTCAAGGACTAATAAGCGCCATCAGAGGGGATTAGTGAAGTAGAGTAGCACTCGAGTGCTGAGTCTCTGAAATCTCCCGCCTCCAGATCATTCTAAGCTGTTTGGCTTATATTCTTTGTCTTTAATGATGCAGTTACGGTTTCTGTTTTCTCCTTTCATATTTTCTACAATATTTTGTATAACTTTCATGCATTTTGTATAAAACTAGAATATGTACTTATCATTTTAGAAGAAAAACCAACATATATGAATTACATACAGTAATTACTTATGTATGTACATGTAATTACATACATAAGAACAAAATCATTTTTTTTTAATTATATTAAAATTAGGAAAAAAATAATGCATCTTATCAGGTGAATTGAAATAAAAGTCCAACTAAAAATATCATTGAAAAATTCTTCTGATTTTTTTCTGTGCAACAAGACAAAACATTTGTTTACATGATAAATCTCAACAATTTTGTAAATATTTCTTCCATGTATATATCCGTTAATGGGGTGTTTTACTGTTCAGGTTAACGCTTTCAGTTTTCAGTTTTACGCTTTCATTCTAACTGAAACATGCAGCTTGTTCCATGTGAAATTGAAAGTTTAATATAGTGAAGTGCAACAAACACGAAGCACCATTTCGGTTGTAGAGATTTTCCCTGTTTACGAGTGCAAGAGACAAGTTAGTATTCATGTTTTGAGAGAGTTTATTAAATTTCTATTTTTGCCTCCAAGTTAATTATTTCTAATTACGGAATTTATTCCCTTCTAACTATAAATTCTGGTTCTTGTTACTTATGACCAGAATAAATCATAATTAATGTAGCTGGAAACACTTTTATTCTTCTGTTCGCATAGACATACAAATGGTCAAGGCATAAGACTTGGAATTACAGGACAATGTCAACATCACTGTAATCAATTACAATTTTTACAAAACTCTAATGCCTGATTTCAAATAATTGTTTGTAAAATATTTTCAAACTTTCTATATGAAATACAGAGAAAATTGGGAGTATGACATTCTGACAACAATTTAAATAACGAGTTATCAACCTAAAGATACAGTTTAAAATGTACTGAACCCAATAAATATAAGATTTAAAATTGTTGTTTGGCAAAATTCTAAAAAAAAAAACTGAGTTATTGACATTAGATTTCATATTTAAAAGTACTATTTTCTGAGTAACAGCAAGCTTGATACGTTATTACTTTTATATGGTAATTTACTGCACTTTTGGGGGCAATTTTTGTAAGAAAAACTAATGTTTTGGTGATTTACAGCAGAATCTTATTTTTGCGTAATTAGCCAATGTATCTGTTACATAGCTTTGCAATTAATGTGAAGAAACTCTAAAGTATTTGCATGAATGTGACAGTTCTGGTTCAGTATTTTAGTGACAATTTGTCTGAAAACTACTTTCTTTCTTCATGAAAAGGGTAAAGCTAAAAAAAAAAAACATTTTAGCTGGACTTATATTCAGACCTTTCAACTTCACATAGCGTTCAACAATTTGTAGAGTCTGCTGGTACCATCAAGCCTTTTTGTTCTTACAAAAACACCATTATCGTATCCTTGGCAACGCTTGTTCACTATCTAAAAGAAATGACTACAACTAAGTTGATAAACCACTTCCTTAAATACAACGTTTATCAATCATCATATTTTCTTAAACTAATTACTGTTTCGTAAGAGTTGTTTTTCTCCAATCTAGATTGAAATTTTATCCTTTGTATTTAACACACAATAAACATGTTACAATAATTACGTGAAATCCATGATGTCTTGTTGACGTAAAGAAGCTTGATATGTAAACTGTATTTGTAATTAATGGTGGTATAAAATATTTTTATGTTTGTTAATTTTCTAGTATTCATCTTAATTACTTTAAGTTAATTACTTTCATGGATTGTCCATGATCTCTATTTATTAATATACTCGTATGATGAGGTCATGTTACTATAACATCTGAAAATAATAAAATTATGTTTCACAATAGAATGTTCATGGGATTAAATGTTTTGATACCCTTGAGAGGTCATGTTATTCTTAATTTAATAGTCTAGGTTTCTTCTTGTAGAAAAAATGATTTAAAAAATGATAATCATCTGTGTTATCAGTGTCACTTGTAATGTAACACTTACATTGTTGTGACTTTAAACAAATAAAATTTAAAAAAAAAATGATAATAAGAAAATACATTTGATAAAATAAATAAATACATTTCTTCTTTTAGCCCTTTCATAACTTTAATAGTATGATTACATTGAAATATTCATTCTCGTACGAATATTCTGTCGTTATTGTTATAACAATAATTATAGCTGTTGTTAAAGGAAATCATATTACAATTCCTGAAGTTATTGTAAGGCTTCAATTGATCCAGTTAAAGATCTTAGATGTACTAGTAGGGGGGGTCGATTCATTAATCATGATGAACAAAATCATATGTTTTTAATTATTGCAACAGCTACTTCAAATATTTACTAATAACATTTTTACCATTATAACTGCAATAATAGTATTGTTTCTTAATTAGTTACATTATTTCCTAATAATTTTAATAGATGTACTGCAATTATATTTCCCATTAATCTTACTGATAATGAACTTGATCCAATTATATTTCTGATTGTTTTAATGCAAACTATAAATGATATTAATATTCTTGCTGTTCTTGTTGAAAATAAATGTGTGAATATTATTTTGTTTTTTGAATTCATCTGAATAATATTATTGATACTTTAAATTACACAAAGCACGACACAGAAAAGAGAACAAAAAGAACACTTACAGAATTCTATATTTCGAACTGTTGTTCGTCATCAGGAGAGTAGACTAGAAGAGAGGACGAAGTGGAGATCTCTCTCACTTCGTCCTCTCTTCTAGTCTACTAGTCCTTGTAGACCGTTTCTTATATTTAGTAATATTATTGATATTCATATAGGTAGTACTAAACATAGTGTGAATGGTTAGCTATCGTCATCTAGTAAAAATGTATGATACTAGTCCCATTATGTTGTTAATTAGAATTATTAGAAATATTCCTGTCCTTATTACAGTCATTTCTTTGCTTTTTTTTAACAGTATTTTGAATTCTTTGCGAATATTAATTATAATAGATTCAATTATTTTTTAACTTTGTGATGTTAATATTTAAAATAGGCATGATATAATTATAATAAATATAATTGTTCTTATTGAGTTTATCGAATGTGTGTTACATGTTTCTGGGTCGAATGTTGAAAACTAGGAAGTTAGTTTAAACTCATATTTACAGTTAAAACAAACCTTTTATATTGTCTTTATATATATATATATATATATATATATATATATATTGTCTTGAAAATAATGAGTCAGTTTATGTACAAAAAACATATCCTTTATATAAATATACTCATAGTTTAACAATGGAGTTAAATAAGAATAATGGATTTGTGGGTAATATATGTTACTCACTTTCATGGGTTGCTTTTACATGGAATTCATTGAGGTAGACAGATATATATATATATATATATATATATATATATATATATATATATAACTTTAAATTACACAAAGCACGACACAGAAAAAAAAATAAAGAGAACACTTACAGAATTCAATATTTCGATATGTTGTTCGTCATCAGGAGTAGACTAGAAGAGAGGACGAAGTGAGAGAGATCTCCCCACGTTGAAAAACGAAACGCGAATCATATATATATATATATATATATATATATATATATATATATATATATATATATATATATATATATATATCTTCACTCAAAATTCGAAAAAACGATCCAAACTGGACGCAAATTAGTTCAAAAATGAAGGAAAGCAACACACAGAGAAAGAGACACAGGTTGTTGTGTTTCCAGCATGTTTGGTCGCCCATTCTCTTTTCTCCTGAAGACTGATCATCCGTAAATTTGAGGTTGTAAAGTGTGTCTCTTTCTCTGTGTGTTGCTTTTCTTCATTTTTTGAACTGATATATATATATATATATATATATATATATATATATATATAATAAAGCTTTCACATAAACACGTGAAAATAACAATCAATGAGTGTTGAATGAATCAGTTGGGTTTTTGACTCTGACGAAGACCGCTTGTTACGGTTGAAAGATCTTAGTCTTGTTTTCCCATTTCTTATTGTGGATTTGATCATTGATATATATATATATATATATATATATAAAACACTAATAAATTCTCGACCGTGTGACAGATATACAACTAAAAAATGATTGATCGGGATGCGGTCAGTTTCTTCCACTTTCAATTCAAACTTTCATTGCCGACGTTTCGATTTTATTTAAAATCTTTTTCCAAAGGCCTACAAACAGAGGAAAACAGGAATTTTATTACGTACATTTTTTAAAACACAAACAAAAGAAGTACACTATGAAAAATTAAATACAATCTTGAGTATTAGGATAACAATGACAGAATAATAAAAAGAGAAAAAGATGGAGTCTAACTATAAAAACAAAGTTTTTTACAATGTACTTACACAAGTAAGTAGTGCCAATACTCCTATTTGTGTAAGTACATTGTAAAAAACTTTGTTTTTATAGTTAAACTCCATCTTTTTCTCTTTTTTATTATTCTGTCATTGTTATTCTAATACTCAAGATTGTATTTAATTTTTCATAGTGTACTTCTTTTGTTTGTGTTTTAAAAAAATGTACGTATTAAAATCCCTGTTTTCCTCTGTTTGTAGGCCTTTGGAAAAAGATTTTAAATAAAATCGAAACGTCGGCAATCAAAGTTTGAATTGAAAGTGGAAGAAACTGACCGCATCCCGATCAATCATTTTTTAGTTATATATATATATATATATATATATATAACAAATTCAATAATATATCAACCGTTGGATAGAATAGGTGTATAATGTAATCGGGATTCGGTCAATTTTCCAGGATCAAAATCAAACTCTCAATGCCGACGTTTCGGTTTTATTTAAAACCTTTTTCATAGGCCTACAAACAAAGGATGACAAGAAATCATATATAAACATCAACATATAACTAACATCAAAATGGAATATTACAGTTGTGAAAAAACAAAAATATATATACAAGTAGAAGTAATAGAAAAGCAATAAACATTTTTATGAACTTACAGAAGTCAGAATTTTTGAATTAGAAAAATGATGAAATTTACATTATATAAAATGAAGTAACAATAGATAGTTAGTGAACTAACATCTTAACTGGTCAAAAACTTGGACCAGACTAACTGATTACAATTAATGTAAACCGAACACTGTTCACTCAAAGAACACAAAAGGAACTAAGGAAATTAAATTTCACTAAAATCAACTTAACACTCCTGAATAAATAGTGTTCAAATTGGTAATGCCACTTCTATGATTAACTGAACTTAGATCTTTTTTAATATATAGCATTTCGAGGGTCTTTCTTCTTTGCTCATCTTGTTCTTTATCTACTATAATTGCTTCTTCAAAATCGAACATGTGACCTTCGTTTAAGGCATGGAATGCTAAAGCAGTGGCGTTACTTTTATTAGTTCTTATTGAATAAGAATGTTGATAAAGTCTTTCTTTTAAAAAAACGACTTGTTTCTCCGTAATAACGCTTGTCGCAGTCTTTACATTTGATCGCATAAATGAGGTTACTTTGTAACTCCTTTGGTATTTTTTGTTTCAAATTTGAAAATAAAGACTTGACTTTTCTTTTGTTATAAAATGCCAATGTAACTTCAGGTACATTTCGTTTGAAAACTTTTCTAATTGATTGTGATAAGCCCTCAACATACGGAAATTTGAAATACTTTTTATTTAAAACTTCAAGTTCAGCATGATTTTGATTGGAATGTTCTGGTTGTTCTCTTGTATATTTAAACCAATAACGTTCAATTAAGTTGTTTGGATAACAATTTTTCTGCAACAATGACTTTACCCTTTTCTTATTTTCTTTTAGAAAACATGGACTACTAATTTCAACAACCTTCTTAACTAAATTTTGAACGCAATTCAATTTTTGGTTTATAGAATGAGAGGAGTGATAGTTCAGTATTCTTCCTGCACTGGTAGGCTTTCTATACCAATCCGTTAAAATAATGCCATTTTCACCTCTTATAACTTTTACATCTAAAAATGGCAGATTTCCGTCTTTTTCTATTTCATAGGTAAATTGTAGACGATTATGAAAAGAATTAAACGTATTTAATACATACTCTTCTTCTCCTCTTTCAATAATTAAAAAAAAATCGTCTACATATAATTTAATAAATTTCACCTTCGTACCTAATTTATTAATACAGTCTTCTAATAACTCAATCATAACTATATTAGCAAGGATTGGTGAAATTGGAGATCCCATAGGTAGTCCAAATTTTTGTTTATAAATAATATCATCAAAGGTGAAATACCTTGCTTCACATATAAGATCTAGTATGGATAGGAAAACCTTCTTTGACATTCCAACCTGTGATTTTATCTTATTCCATTGCTTATTTACTAAATTAAATGCTAAATCCAAAGGAATGTTAGTGAATAATGATTGAACATCTAGTGAAATCATAATTACATTATCAGTTAGCACTTGGTTTGACAGCGCTTGTTTGAATTCTGAAGAATTTTTTACGTTCAACTCATTTTTGCTTGTAATATAGCTAAGATATTTTTCCATATATTTAGAAAGTTCGTAAGTTGGACTACCGATGAATGATACAATAGGACGGAGAGGAAAGCCTTGCTTGTGTAGTTTTACTAACCCATATATTCTTGGTGCTATTCCATTATAAGATTTCAAAATTGATGCTTGACGTAGATCAATGCATAGTGTCTTTTTTAATTCATCAACAATCTTATTTACTTTATTACGTAAAGTTGATGAAGGATCTCTTCTTGTGATTGAGTATGTATCATTATCTTCCAATAGAGTTTTCATCTTTGCTTTATACTCTGCTTCTACTATACTAAATTACTTCTACTTGTATATATATTTTTGTTTTTTCACAACTGTAATATTCCATTTTGATGTTAGTTATATGTTGATGTTTATATATGATTTCTTGTCATCCTTTGTTTGTAGGCCTATGAAAAAGGTTTTAAATAAAACCGAAACGTCGGCATTGAGAGTTTGATTTTGATCCTGGAAAATTGACCGAATCCCGATTACATTATACACCTATATATATATATATATATATATATATATATATATATAGAGAGAGAGAGAGAGAGAGAGAATCGTAGAAGAGAGATGGTGATAGAGCAGAGGAGGAAGAGGTAATAGAGAGCGGGAGATACAGATTAAAAATCAGAATCAAAGTATAGGCGGTAGGGGGGGGGGGGGGGGGTGTTAGATAGAGGGAGTGTTAGTTTGGATAAAAAGAGGTAGACCCTCACTGGGGAAAGAATGGAATGAAAAAGGTTTAAATTGGGTGAAAAGTGTGTACGAGAGAGAAAGATATAATAACATTTAATTAACTTAAATGCTTTCCTAATTATCTACTTAATTTTAAATGTACCCTGTGATTAATCCCTTAGCTTTCGCGATGAGACCTTAATGTGTAATCAGTCACTTGGAGACGTAGGAGCCCTGTCATGCACCCCCGATAGCAACTAATTAACTAGGATTACACACCAATCTATAATAATCTTGTAAGAGCCCTAACTAAGGATACAGGCTTCATCATTTACCTTTAGAACAGCAATTTATATTCTCCTTGCCCACTTATATCTTTATTTATTTAAAAAAAAATATTCTACACATTATTAGTAGAAGATTATAAGCAAGCACTTAAAAAAAATATTTGGCACAAGTAAAATAAAAAGAAACTCAGTTTTGTTAGTCATAAAAACTGACAATTTAGAATGCAATATATTGAAGAGTTATCACAGTGGTAGACAAAACATATTTTACTTTGTTTTCTATCTAATTGCATGTATAGAAAATCGAAAATCCAATAGTATATTAAAATATATTCCAGAATTACATTAATGAATTATAATGTATTAATTGTACTGGGAGTAGAACAACAATATATGCATACTATTACCTAAAATAGGGCAGTACAAATACATATTAAGTTCATTAACGTGATTCAATTTCACGTTAATGAACTTAATTAATGTGATTTAATTGTAATTGTTATTACAAACGTAACAACTTTATATGTTTGCGCTCTTTAAACACTAATATTTAAATTTACGAGCTAATAATAATAATTAATACTAGAGTATATTTGTATAACAGATCAGGACACCATCTTATTATTAATGTGCACACTTAATGAATTAATTAAGAACGTAATTAAACTGATGTTATATAGATAATATTGTGGAAAATATGTCAGTAATTTAATTTATATTTTGATTAACCATGAATTATTTTGGACATGATTTATATTCATTATTTGATATGAATATAAATCATGTGATTTAAAACATCACATTTGATATGTGATTTTAAAAAAAAAATAATACACATATCATTTTTGTGGAGTGATTTTCTATGGGATCATTGAGGAAGGGAACGAAGGAGTGAGAAAAAGTGAGAGAGAGTTAAAAAATGAGAAAGAGTATCAAATATGAATAAATGTATGAATTTATAAAGGACCAGTAATATATTTCCACTTTTGTAACTAATATTTTAACAAAGTAGATAACGCACTGAATGTGCAACGTATGCTGGTATATAATATCCTAATAACTTTATAATATGAATTTCAGAAAAGAAAATTACTTCTTATTATTCATTAGCAGTACAATTCTAACCAGTTCTGGTTTATTAATTAAAATTAATTTTTTGTTATTTGTATGTTGAAATAACTGTTATTTAATTTTATTCAAATGATTCTTTCATAGCATTGTGACTGTTTAATTCAATTTTGTATTGGATGCGTGACCCCAGGTATTGATTACTTGATTTTTTTTTTGCAAGACATTCTAGAATGTGATTAGAATGGTCTCCCAGGAAAAAAAAAAGTTATAAATGTGTCTTGATTAGAGAGTTCGTTGTGTAAATTACTAATAATGGTTCTATAAACAAATTAGGAAAGTTAGATTTTAGAGTAGCGTGTGCAATGCTATGGTGAGATGACATTAGTTCACCGATGAAATGCTTTCGTGCAGTTGTTTTATCTGCATTCATTGGAAGATAGCCTGAAATGACAGGAAATTAAAATTTAACTACATGATCAAACAACTTGATGCAAATAGAGTAGACATGTAAGAATGGCTTTAATTTTTTAACATCTTGTTATTGACAATACAATGTTATTTATGTTCTGATTAGACTAATCAGGCTCTTAGAAGATATAAATTATTTTCTAAATTGTTAAATTTAGTTAAAAAATTGTTAAATTTCTTGTTAATAAATTAACAAGAAGATTAATTGTTGTTTTAGAAGATATAATAATATATTATTATAATGGTACCTTTTATGGTAAAAGAGATCCGGAAATCTGTTGTTGAGTCATTATATTATAATGGTACTGAATTATATTATACTGAAGAATGCAAAGAAGTAAGAATTTGCAGTACTTATTTTAAGTAATACGCTATGGGTTAATGAAAATACTGAATGAACTTAAATTGCAATTTAAACAGGTTCAGCATATCTAAGATTTAATAGATTCAACAACAGATTTATGGATCTCTTATACCATAAAAATTATCAGAAAAAATCAGGTTGAGGATATATGACCTGATACCATAATGGTATTTCTACAAAACCAAAAGTTATTAATAAAAAAGAGTTATCTTAATTATAATGAAATTGTACATATGTATTTAATATTTAACTGAAAAATTTTGGCACTGGCCACAAAAGTAGGTCACTTTTCCTAATATAATTCCTGAGTAACAAGCAATGTTTACTAACAGAATAGTATAAAAATAGCCCAAAGAACTGTTTTTATAAGATTATTGCTATGGTTGTTAGCTTAAATAGTTAATTAGAGATGTTTATTTGATTTCGTTGAAGATGCAAAAAATTAATAAACCTCTAGATTACCATCAGTAATCAGATCTCTCAGTGATGTGAGATTTTTATGGTACGTGGAAATGATATGAGAAAAATCAAGAATTAAGATTTTCAAAATACCTTCGAGTTAGAATATATTAAGCAATCCAACACTTGATTAGTGACTAATATACAAAAATCTTATCGGATTCTAAGGCACCAGTACAAAACTATCTCCAAGAATTCAATTAGCATATTTTTTGCAAAATTAGCTGCCTGGACGACAAACTAAACCCAGTATAGGGTGAAAATTCTTTAAATGGGTCAATGACTTGTTATTGTATGGCCAAATGACCACGTATGTGACATCTACTATTTAACCAGAAAAAACACAACTTTCAGAAAGTCACTGACCTTATATTGAGAGTGGCACACATCAGTCAGCAGCAGGGTGACAGTGATTGTCACAGCTAATTATGCAATGTGATTGACGACAATCAGCTATTACCAACCAGCAAACTCCTTAACCACAAAACCACATTCATCAGCTGTAGATTTGACTTAAAAAGAGGTATTTGAATATTATATCTGAATTGACTCCAATTCAGGATAGCGCTGTAAGTACTTCAAATAATATGAAATATTTCAATAAGTGTTGAAACAGTAGCAGAAAAACAAACATTAATGGCGAAACAACCAAAAAACACGTAAACTGTAAATAGATTTAAATAAGTAAATGGTAAAACCCTCGTAATAGTTCGCTCATATCGTCATTACTTTGGACAAAATGTTGTTCCTGTGACCATGAACGGAGAATGGAAGTATTGAATAAGACTCCAGTGATACAAAAAAAACAGGCGTACTGTAAAGGTTGTTTAAAGATTTACTGACTTTTATTCGTGTAGTTTGGTTGTGGAAACTATTTGCTTGACTGAACATGGTGATTTTTACAAAAATGTACGTCATGCTTGCTTAGAGATTTGCATAATAAAAAATGCAATGAACTTATTAAGAACATCTTGCTTATAAAACTGTTTAAAAAAAAAAAGAAGGAAACTAGTGTGCTTTCCTACTTAAGATGGAGATGCCTGGGATTTGAAGTTTAGCTAATGCAGTTGCTAATCGATTGGGACTTGATTTCTCGAGATTTCTTGTTACTGGTTAGCGTCCTTCAGTCGTCCAGTGAATTATTTAGGAGTAAAATTAAGGGGCTCTTGTGATGGAATAATTCATCATCTAGAAAGGGAACGCTCGATCTTCCGATTTAGCCACGCACATTTGCCATTCTAAACTACTATATACCTTCTCCAGACATGCATTTTACATATTTATTCCATGCATGAGTCTACTGTTTCTTTTCAATAAGTACGTCACAGGAATTCATCATTCGATTTTGGTCTCATACATGTACCTTTTAAGAGTTAAAACTCTGTACATTTACTTCTTGATATGCGAACTGCGGCATTACATCTTGATGACTGAGCTACTAACAATCACATCTCACAAACACAGATATTTACCAATACTTATTTCAACCATTACATTCAAATCTCAATACACAAAATACCAACATTTATTTATAATATTCTACATTTTTAATAAAAACTTTCATCTAGAATAATTTAGGTTCTGTAATTTCACTGCTCATAATGAAATGATTATTTTTGTTTCAGAAGTTTTGTGTTGAGATTAATCGATATGACGGCTAACCTGCTTGATATGAAGCCGAAAGGCAACTAAGAAGGTATGTAATGCACCCTATTCTTGAATCATTTTACTATTATTATTTTTAATTTTCTATTCTGCATATTTATTGTATTACTGTTTGAACAAATTGTACAACAGTTCTACCAACATTTGGTTGACCCAAAGTTGGAAAATAGTGTATTACATTGAATTCTTACTTATTATATATTACTTATTCACAGTGTATTATAGAAGTTGCTTACTCTATTCTGTTGGTAAGCATAGGTCTAGAAACTTTTTTTATGAAAACATGCTTACTTACTAAGAGACAGGGTAGATTTTACGTAAAGTCAAATATTTATTCTTATTATATTAAATAATGTATAGTGATCACAAAAAAATTTCCTACCCAAAATTTTGACAAATGAATATGTTTTGAGGTCTCTAAAGTCTAATTTGACGTCTTTCCGATGGTGAGAGAGTGGGTGGATGCGTATTTAAAAGTAGGCACGCTATCAGCCACGCAGTTTGATAGATAAAATTTATATTTTCCGTAAAGGTGGGTCTTTAAATTTAAAGCGTATGTGTTTTAAAGTCATTGGGTAGTGTTACATGATAAAAAAAATATTTTTATTGAGCTATTTATTGATATAGTGCTGCTCAGTGAAACTCACTTAGCACCACAACACAAGTTCAGTCTGCCGGGTTTCTCAATCAGCAGAACTGATAGAAAGTCCTATCCTCGAACGGCACAAAAGAGTCATGGAGGAACTCTAATAGCTATCAGAACGGACATACCACATACAACACTTCCAGCTAACCTAGATGTTAAGTTGGAAAACTCCACTATACAAATACAACAGAGTGGAAAGGCACTGCGTCTGGTGTCTGTGTATAACACACCGAACACAGTCATACCTCAGAAAACCTTGAAAAAGTTCATGGTGACGTCCACACTCATGATCATGGTAGGGGACTTTAACACTCAACATGCGATGTGGCACTGTACGAGGGATAGGAAGGTGGGTAAGGCCCTAATAAGGGCGTGTGATAGGCTTAACCTAAACATCTACTATCCAGCAGTTCCCACGTACATAACAGCAAGAGCAGCTAGTACGATCGACTTAGCTTTAGCCAACTCTAGGGCTTTGGTGGTGAAACTGGAAACGATAAAAGAGCTATTTTCAGATCACTATCCGGTTCTCATGGAGTTGACTGGCTCGGTGGTCAAATGCTCCCACACCAAGTCCGTCGTTACAGACTGGGTGAAGTTCAAAAGGACACTAGGTCAAATGTTCGATGCAACAGAGGTTACTACAAGGGCAGAAATAGACAGAAAGGTTTAGAACCTCACTGACTCTATTCACGAGGCCCTTCAAATTTCACAAGCAGCTTCGGATGGGAGAAACCTCTAGACAAACAAATAACTAATCTTATTTCATACAGGAATAAGGTTCGAAAACTTTGGAACAAGTCTAAACTACCATCACTAAAGCTGTAGTGAATAAGCTTAACAAGCAAATTCGCTACTGATTACAAGTTATACGAGATGAGACTTTCAATAAAAAGCTCGAAGCTATAGACAAAGCCTGGCAGTTTCTGAGGGTGTTGAGAGGGACCAATTGAACGACGGTGGCCTTCAAGCACAAAGACCGACTCTGCATTGACATTGATGTGACATTTTAATATACCCTACACCTTAGTCGTAAGCTTAGCCTGATGATGGTCTACGAGACCAAATGTCGTTGTTTTATTGAAAGTAATATTTAGTTAGTTATTAAATATTAGTTAAATATTAGTTAGATATAAATAATGTCAGAATGTGAATTTATGAAAGGAAAAGTTTGAGCCAGTTGATTGTTTTATTCCCTGAGCAACTGAGAAGAGCCTGTAGGAGATTAGAGAAACTCTCTAAGAAGGTAACCAAGCATGAAATTGGCATAACATGTTTAGAAATATATATTTATATATATATATATATATATATATATATATATATATATATATATATATATATATATGTGAGATTAAATTTTCTGCCCACTTTTGTCTTAATTAGTTTTTTGGATTTCTTTTCCAAATCTCTAAGTCTTACTTTAATTTCTTTGGGAACTAGGTGTAATAACTCACCATATGTTTTGTTGTCCATTTTTTTATTTTTACCAAAATTATTTATTATTTTTACCTACACATGGAGGTATATACTTAAATGCAAAAGGTGAATGCCCGCAACGTTATAAGGATGGAACAGTCAAAGCCCTAATCCATAGAGCCTATAAGACTTCATCCAATTGGAACATATTTCATAAAGAAACTCAAAGAATACAGCAAGTCCTGGTTAACAACGGATACAGTAATAGGCAATTCGACACCATTGTGAAGAAATATTTAAACAATTTTAATAAAAGGTGTGAAGACAAGGAGAAACAAGATGCAGGAAGACAAGGAGAGACACACACCATATTTTATAAAAATCAATATTCAAGTGCCTACAAAACAGATGAACGCATATTGAAAGAAATCATCAAGGCCAACACTGCATGCGTAAAAACCCACGACAGACTGAAAATCAGCATATACTACAAGCATTTAAGTACAACTAATTTAATCTTAAAAAATAACCTTTCTGTGAAACCACAATTGCAGCGCACCAATGTAGTGTATAGATATCACTGCAAAATAGGAGACTGCGAACTCCTAAACTCCACTTACATTGGTGCAACAACCACAACTTTATCCAGACGCCTCACGATGCACCTAGCTGCAGGAGGACCTAAGGACCACACAGAAAGGTTACATAAAGTGAAGCTGACCAGGGAAATGCTTACAAACAATACCGAAATACTATATCAAGAACGCGATCACAGCAGATTAGGTATTGTAGAGGCCCTGAATATTTTGGAAAAGAGACCCAGTATCAATAATCAAACTGCAAGTTTTGCAAACATATTGAAGTTGCACATGGGACAATTCCAACCTCTACATATAGGAAATTCAACAAGGAATGAAGAAACTGAAGACACACCTGTCTGTGTGTAACAGGAATTGCAACCTGCCAGTTTAATTGTTTACATTTTTATTTTGTTAGTCGAGCGTTAAAATTTAGTTTTTGTTAAAAATGTTAAATTTGTTAAAATAGTATGTGTTCTAAAATCACCCAGTAGATGGTCGAAGAAGACCGAAACGTCGGTAAAAATAAAAAAATGGACAACAAAACATATGGTGAGTTATTACACCTAGTTCCCAAAGAAATTAAAGTAAGACTTAGAGATTTGGAAAGAAATCCAAAAAACTAATTAAGACAAAAGTGGGCAGAAAATTTAATCTCACATGTATAAATGAAGGACTGTTCCCCAAATATACGAATTTCAAACTATATGACCCAACAGTCGGAAAAGAAGAATTTACTTTGAAATATAGAAAGAGTCTTCTATACCATGAACTTAACAAGCAAGAAAAAGAAATTATTGAGATAGAGAAAGAAATTTCACATATTAATAATGAACTGGAGAAATGGACAGATAACACAACCCTAAAAAACGAACTGTACAAAAGATTAGAAGAAATTAAGTGTCAAGAACATAGAATAGTATGTAGCAGAACAACAAGTAAACTTAATAGATTATATGGTGGTAGGATTTGTGTACCTGAGGAAAAAGAAGCGTACCTTAATTTATCAAAATATAAGTTAACAGACAATGAAGCCGAACTGTTATCCCTAGGAACAAAGTGCTTTATTAAAAGTAAGTTTAATAAGTTAAAGAAAAAAGCCGAGCTAGAAGTTATGTACAATTCCTTACTGAAGTTGCAAGGGCAGAACCTTATAACAATTAGAACTGATTTACAACAACAACTAAAATCTGAAGCCACCAAACAGAGGGATTTCAGTGGAAGTCATTTACTTACGAAAGAACTTAAAGAAGCCGCTAAAGGACTTAGAAATAACAAAGAAATAATTATAAGAAGAGCAGATAAGGCCAATAAATTTGTCATCATGGATTTCAATGAATATAAGGAAAAATTGAACCTTTTATTAAGTGATACAACCAAATTTCAAAGAATAACTAAAAACCCGACAAATAAACTTAAAGTGGAAATTAATAAACTCATCAAGGAAGCTAATAAAGAAAAAGAGGTAAAGGTTCTAAATCCAGTCATAGGTGAATTCAGTCCTGGCTACATCTATGGAAACGTGAAGACGCATAAGGAAGGCTATCCCCTGCGCCCCATCATTTCGCAAGTAACAACTCCCACATACAAGGTTGCTAAAAGTCTGAATAACATGATATCCCAATACCTACCAGCAAAGTACCTAATTAAATCTACAGACGAATTTCTAGAAATTTTAAAAGCAAACAAACCTAAAGGATTAATGGCATCCCTAGATGTAGAAAATTTATTCACAAATATACCGATCAAAGAAACCATAGACATCATTTGTGAAGCAGCCTATAACCATACGGAACTACCCCCTCCACCGATGAATAGATCAACAATGGAAAAACTGCTGACCAGTTGCACCATGAAAAATCCGTTCGCACACATAGACGGTACCTTATATTACCAGATTGACGGTGTCGCTATGGGGTCACCACTAGGAGTGACATTTGCCAACTACTATATGTGTCATATCGAAAATAAGGTTCTAACCGACGAATCATTATACAAGCCTAAAGTATATTGCAGGTATGTTGATGACTGCTTCCTAGTAGTAGAAGAGCCCAACCAAATTACCCAACTAAAAACTGCCCTAGAATTGGCTTCGGTACTGAAGTTCACCCAAGAACTGTCTTTTAATAAGAGCATAAATTTCCTAGATGTTACAATAGTTGAAAGGAACAATGACTTAACAACTTCAATTTATGTGAAACCTACACATGGAGGTATATACTTAAATGCAAAAGGTGAATGCCCGCAACGTTATAAGGATGGAACAGTCAAAGCCCTAATCCATAGAGCCTATAAGACTTCATCCAATTGGAACATATTTCATAAAGAAACTCAAAGAATACAGCAAGTCCTGGTTAACAACGGATACAGTAATAGGCAATTCGACACCATTGTGAAGAAATATTTAAACAATTTTAATAAAAGGTGTGAAGACAAGGAGAAACAAGATGCAGGAAGACAAGGAGAGACACACACCATATTTTATAAAAATCAATATTCAAGTGCCTACAAAACAGATGAACGCATATTGAAAGAAATCATCAAGGCCAACACTGCATGCGTAAAAACCCACGACAGACTGAAAATCAGCATATACTACAAGCATTTAAGTACAACTAATTTAATCTTAAAAAAAAAAAAAAAAAAAAAAAATAACCTTTCTGTGAAACCACAATTGCAGCGCACCAATGTAGTGTATAGATATCACTGCAAAATAGGAGACTGCGAACTCCTAAACTCCACTTACATTGGTGCAACAACCACAACATTATCCAGACGCCTCACGATGCACCTAGCTGCAGGAGGACCTAAGGACCACACAGAAAGGTTACATAAAGTGAAGCTGACCAGGGAAATGCTTACAAACAATACCGAAATACTATATCAAGAACGCGATCACAGCAGATTAGGTATTGTAGAGGCCCTGAATATTTTGGAAAAGAGACCCAGTATCAATAATCAAACTGCAAGTTTTGCAAACATATTGAAGTTGCACATGGGACAATTCCAACCTCTACATATAGGAAATTCAACAAGGAATGAAGAAACTGAAGACACACCTGTCTGTGTGTAACAGGAATTGCAACCTGCCAGTTTAATTGTTTACATTTTTATTTTGTTAGTCGAGCGTTAAAATTTAGTTTTTGTTAAAAATGTTAAATTTGTTAAAATAGTATGTGTTCTAAAATCACCCAGTAGATGGTCGAAGAAGACCGAAACGTCGGTAAAAATAAAAAAATGGACAACAAAACATATGGTGAGTTATTACACCTAGTTCCCAAAGAAATTAAAGTAAGACTTAGAGATTTGGAAAAGAAATCCAAAAAACTAATTAAGACAAAAGTGGGCAGAAAATTTAATCTCACATGTATAAATGAAGGACTGTTCCCCAAATATATATATATATATATATAACACATAGGAAAAAACAGAGAAAGTCACTACAGACCTTACTTTGATATTTCAACATTCGTCGTCATCAGGAAGAAGATGTTTTAAAATACAGTGACGTTATAATATTTCTCAACTCACAAGATAATTGTGAGTTTTAAATAATTTTTTAAAAATGTTTAAACTGTGATTTAACAGAAATCATGGAAAACTTTGTTTAGTCTTTGTGATCCTTATTTTAGAGTTAACTCTTCAAAACAAATAAAAGATATAAACAAACAGTTTGTTTCCAACTTTATATAAATCTGCCAAACTTTGGAAAAAAGCAGAGGCTTAACAGAATTCTCTTTTAACTCTCTTTGAATCTAAGTTTAATTTTTTAAATGTTCTTTAAAACTTATTAATTCATTTTTTGACTATATTTCTTTATTTACCGATATTGTTTCTACTGTACAAAAGAAACTTAGTTTTACCGTTGATATATAAGATGTTAGACAATTAATATTTTACTTTAATATCCTAAGTAACATTGATATTATATGATGAGTGAATTTATAATATATGATTATGTTTTGGCATTACACTTTCAAACATAATATATCTATTGTAATAGTTATTGTTTAATTCACACTTTCATTTGAGCAAATTTGTGATATAAATACATAAATCTTTTAAAAATTTTTTAATAATTGTTTATTTGGTGCATATTAAAGTGCACACTGAGTATTATCAATGTAGATTTATCATATTTCTAGTGATTATTTGTTAGCCTCAAAAATGGTCAAAATCCATAAATTTACTTTTGGGTGATAATAAGTTAAAGGATAAGAGGTGGCTGAATAATAACTCACTACTCTGCGACCTGTAAGAAGAAAATTAAATCTTCCTATAGGTGTTTAATCCTACTTATGACTGTCTGACAAAACAGTACAGTGGGTCAAAATAGTCTCCATTCATCCAAAAGTAGTGCACAGCAAAAGCCTGAAGCTGTAGTGATTGTGCGAGGTACAGTCGGCCAGACCTCTCTCGTCGTATAAACATTCCAGACGTCTTTAAATAAACAGGACTTACACTAAAAAGTTCTGTAGTTTTATAGCAAAACTTGAGAAAATAGTCGGAAATAATTTGCAAACTCTACAAAATAATACTTCTCTCATGATGCACAATTACTCAGGAACAATATTCTGAATTTTGTCACAATAGTCTATATCTATCGATCTGTATAATATTTGTCAAACAGTACAAATTTTAAAATGATTACAATACTTTTGAAACAATTTTTGCGTAAAACTGGGCAAACATCTACCTTTATGAATGAAGAAACCTAATGGTTCTATTGGGTCCTCTATTGAGACAGATTCTAGTAAAAAATCTCCCGGAGGAAAAAACCCCCGAGGAAAAAAATCCTTCCTCAAAAAATATTTAAAAGATAAATTAATACTAATTTTTTCTCATTATGAATGTATGTATATAATTTACCATTCGGCGATTCAAACCAAAGAAAAAAGAATATGACTACTTGATCTAGGATTTTTTGCATTTTCAGTAATGATTTGAGACTTGGTATTACCAATTTAGTCAATTCCATATAGACATGTCGATATGTCATGGAAACTTATGTCTTCAGTGACGATGGAACTTTACTCATTTTCTTCGTTTTTATTTTCGTGGATGCTAGTGAGTCCAAGAATCCTCACGAGATCACGTTTAATTCTTGTAGCTGATCTACCTTGGATAAACCATCCTACACCAGAATAGATCCAAAATAAAATAAATGTTAAAGTTTTTTTTTAAAATTCATAACAGCTAATCTGCTACCGGTTAAGATGAACACAACTTTTATGTTTATCTTTTAGCTAGACATTTTAATATCCAAAGTTGTAACGTGTGTATTTCTGTCTTGATTACAAGGGTCTGGAAATCAATTGAAGCAGCAATGCTACTCTTAGAGCATTAACTCCACATCCAACCTGGCTGTTCATTTTGAATACAATACAAATAAGCTGCCGAGAAGAAATGTTCATTCAAAATTTATACCTTTTATCATTTCACTGAGGATGTAATGTGTGCATGATAGTCAGCGTATGTATATTGAGTTTTTTCTAGATCATGGTGTCCTATGAATGTCCATGAAGTATCTTGAAATCCCTTTCAAAGTCTAAGAAAAAAAGAGAACAATTGATGATTACCTTAAATGCGACAATAAAATTTATGGTACAGTTCTTCTGATAGTGAGATCATCTAGTTTTTCTGATTTCCTTATGCGGGTTTGGGCAGTACCTGACCTCAGGTTAGTTTATCACATCAAGGACCTGCAGCTGACAATAGCATTATACATAAGAGTTTTATATGGTCGTTATATGAAGTTTACCCCTAAAGATGTCAAAATGATTAAAATTATATATATGCATTTTTCACTGTGCTGAATGTATCAATTCAATTAAAGTTAAATACATAACTTTAATAATATACAATTATTTTACAATATTAATGAATATAATTAAATTTCTTGAATTGAAACATTAATAACTTACACTATGATACGGTTAAACCGTCTTAATACTAGTGGTGGAATCTCCTAAGCCAGTCTTACCTTAATAATCTGATGTAATAATGCTACTTGAGCTGGGCTTTGTAATAATAACAATATTTATTTATGTAATTGTGAGCGTTATAGAGTTTAAGACAAAGTATTATGTGCTAAAACCAGTTGATCTAAGGAATCTACTTAGAAAAAATAACACATTATTTATCAACTTTTCATTGTGCGTTGTTCTCCAAATTATTGATTGAAGTCCAAATTATTACCGCAATCACGATACTGATATTTTCAACTGGTTAGAATTAAGGAGTAATACTTTAGTTCTTAAAGAAAGTGAAAAGAAATCGTCCTTCAAGTTTTAAATTTATCGCTTAAATCCATTTAAACTACCACAATCAATAATGACATTAATTAACGGAATCCATTATTTTCACCGTTTTTCTCAAATGCAGTAACGATCTGCCAAAAAAAAAAAATAGCCAAAATTCATCAGACAACGTCTACTGCCACCAGCCTATTTATTTCTATCGGATTGATTAATTACTTATCATGATTAATTAATTTTTGATAAAAGACACTATAAAATAATGTAACTATATTTTTATTCTAAAAGTTAATTATTTATAGAAGTTAATGTAAATAATGTGATAATAATGAATTAGATTCATATCATATTTTACGTTTTCTTATCGATGTTAGCTTTTTAACTTGTTAATAACGCAGGAAATAAATATAAATTGACCTATAATTCAGCAGATAATATGTAGTGTTTCTCATACTCCAAAGGGGTATATTTTATCTTAATAATATCCAATGTAAAAATCATAAAATAATAGATAACAACTTCTTAGAGCCTAACGTTATTTATTGAAATATCCATGGCCCATGAAATATATTTTTTTTTGTTATCGAGAAGGCATAAATGAGTATAGGCATAGCGAGATAAACGTTAATGAGTCAGGTGGATAACGACAAGTCAGATAGGAAGGAGCAGATAATTCATGAAAGAGTTTAAAATTACAATCAAAACAGAATAAAAAGAGAGACAGTTTTGGAATGTCTCTCCAATTTTAGCTGCCGTCTACTTTAATAAAATATATATACATACATACATATATATATAGGGTCTCAGTTTAAATGGAAACCCTACACTATTTTGACAGATGAAATCCGTCAATTACGATTACCACCTCTCCTCATTCCAAAAAGTCTTTGAGATTCCTGTAACATTCTCATTTCTACCTGCTCACTACAAGTAAACGCGCTCTTAACAAAAATATTGCAATTCATATATTTACATTATTTAATAAATCATCAGAGCATTATAGTTTTTATTGTAGAGAACCATACTGAAATACATTGTTTCCTTAAATAACTTTATGTGGAGATTCAAGTAACTTTATATACTTTTCAAGTAACATTGAAATATATTTTTTTAAATAGTATGGTTTACTGTTAATAGTTTGCCAGAAAAGATATTTTCTCCAAAATAAGATAGTATTAATGTCAGAAGACAAATGTTCTGGTCAAATCACTCAAATTGCAGAGAATTTCCCATAACCTGTGTTCCTCAGTTGAACGATTTTGAGCTCATTTCATTCTCTACGGCAGGACTCTTCAACCTGGGGGTCCCGAACCCCAGGGGGGTCGCGATAGTGTACAGCCACAATCAACATCTCATTAAAGGTAATGCCACTGTTCTGTTTTTTATCTACATAATTTCTGTTATAATAAACTCTACTAAATTTTAAGTTTGGTCCCTAGGTGTCGCAAAAAATTTAGGGAATGCAAAGTGGGTCAAGATCAAAAATTTTGAAGAGCACTGCTCCACAGTTCACTGCAACACATTTTGGACTATTTCTGACTGCTATGTTGTATTGATGTTTATCTCAAAAATGAGATATGTATTTTTCTTTTAAACGTTGATAATTACTGATATTACTACCAATATAATTGCATGAATTTATTTTTTTTATAATTCCTTAATTTTGTGCCCGCATTGTTGTCATTTGTTTCATGTTCATCTTTTTTGTGTAGTACAAAATATCTCATATACTTCGATCCTCTATTAGTTGCCTAATGTGTGCTTCATCTAATTGTTTAATATACATTTGAGAAAAGTGTTTAGTTTAATAATTTTGATGTTTCTTTTATTGTCTGTCCTAACCGTTATTTCGCTTTAAAAACATATTTCAATTGTTAGATTTTATAACATCATATTGCTTTTGAAATATATAGATTATATTTTGATGAGTTAAAAGGTAATGTAGTTCTTTATCATGTGAATATTATAATTATTTGGTTATCAGTTGTGAATTGAGTGTCTGAATAAGTGTATGCATGATTTACTATGAAGTCAAGCCGAAAGAGTGTTACTTTGGGGTAGTTACGGGGTAACCATTTGTCTTGAAGGGAAAAGAAGGTCCATTTGGTATGGGTGCAATAGGCCGACTGAGAGGCAGGTAGCAGTTTCAGATTAATGGACTCTCTTTCAGGTTTCGTTCGCAATGCACCAGTCACTTCATTATTCCTCTTTCACTGATCCCTCGCTCACTGACATTTTTGTTTTCAAAAGAAACTTTCTAAACTACTTCATCTACATTTCATCTTCGACTTATTTCAAGCAAAATCTAACCTCCTTATTCCAACTTGAGCCTTTGTTTGATTACACTCTTAGTTTTAAAAATAATATCAATTCGTTCCATCGTATTTTTATGTCTTTCTAGTTTATTCTATTATAACTGAATGTTATCACATGTTTTTTTTTTCAAAAATTTAACTACAAACTAATATTTTAATAAGGAACTAATCTATAAGACAATTAATGTTATTTTCTTAGCTTCAGATTAATAACTAATTTTAGACGTGGAATAGATCAGATGTCTCAAACATGCGGGCTGCGACGCATTTTTTCGTGGCTGGCGAACAGTGGTATTTTTGCTAACTAAATTCATTAAATGCCACTTGCGTTTACATATTTTACTAACTCATGTTAATTAGTAAAAAAGGCCAAAATATTTAATGGTACCGTCACCTCTACAGTTTTTGTAACTACTGCGAAGGTTTTAGAAAGGTTAGGAAGTATACGAGTATATATGAATGTGAACAATTTTTCTGAGCGAAACAGATTAAGAAGTCTACACTAAGGTCACGTCTTACTGATGAACTGATGAATGATTTGCAAGCATCGCAGAGATTGATTTCTCTTAATAAATTTAAGCATATTAATGACCAAGGTTTATTGAAAACATTACCAGATGAGCAGGTTTCGTATGATTAAATAAAATTTGTAAAAAAAAAAGGGTTATTATATTTTTTTATTTAGGTGCACTTATTATCATTATCTTAATTCAACCCTTGGGCTACTGTAAAAGTCCTCATTTGGCCCTCGGGATAATACTACTCCTGGAATAGATTCTTTTTGATGAAAAGTAGGATAAAGAGTCACATATGTAATCGTAATATTAAAATTAAATAATATTTCAATTAAACAATTTACTTTCCACATGATCTGGAAATGAATTTGAAAAATTAATTTATAAATAATAATAACAACAAAAATGAGACAGTGCTAATGTCCAAGTAGACGATGCACTTATCAACCTAAATATAAAAAAAAAACAACAAAAATCAGTTAAATTACATACAGTCAAAATTGATCCACTTATCTGTAGATCGTTTTTTTTATAGAATGCAACCATTGTTTAGGCGAGTTCATACTACTCTCTCTATATTTCTCCGTCCTAGTCTCCAGCCATTTTTCGACAACAGTCGAAACTACTTTACACTACGTAACACTGTGTCCCAATTGTTCCTGTTGAGTGTGTTATCTATTATCGCATTATTGCCACACAGAATCCATTAGAGTTCTTGTATCATCTCTAGGTTTTAAAGAAAACATATTTCCAGAGTCTAAATCGTCCATTTCTTCCACCATTTTGCCTGTAATACCATTACTATCAGTATCCATTTGACTGAGTATCTAGGTACGAGTATATGTTCAATCATTCTTTTTATAGTCTTATTCTTAAAAAAACACTATAAATGAATACTTCATCAGTCTGCTTAAATTCTTTGTCTATAATTTGGTAAAGGGCTGCGTTGGGAGATTGCAAACACCATAGCATTAAATATTTTATTGGAATACTTCGTATGCTGTAGTGAAGTAATTTTACACACAGGGGCCCAGACTTCTGTACATCTCCGAGAACACCTACAAATCTTAGGTAATTCAGTTTGATTATGCATGATTATAACTAAGTTATATAACATTGTATATTGAACATATTTAAGTTAAATAAAATGCTGGTCTCATGGGGGTATGTAAAGGGTATAAAAACATTTCCTAAGTGTTGTAATCAGTTACATGTTTCTTAATTGGAATGGTGTTGTAAACACAATTTCATGGAATGTTGTTAGCTAATAGGCTAAAATATGTTACTTATGCCATCTAATGGCATAAAAAATAGCATGTTAGTGGCAAAAACTTAATAATAAAAAAATAATTTGGTAGAAGAAAATCATAGCAAAAGTTGGCTTTGTAGTGAAAACGTAGAGAGAGAATGAGAGGGAGAACAAAGAGAATGAGTGAATAGAGTAGGTTGCACTCACTTAATCAATGGTTATCTGCTCTTCAGAGAAGAAAGAAACCCATTTCCTTTGAGGATACGGACTCACTTGATCTGAAACTACTGATCCTAAAGAACCTAAAGAACCTAAAGAACTAAAGATCCTAAAACAAGGGGTTTTATGTTTTTTTTAAAAAGTTGATAAAAGTCAATAACATATAATATTAATGATAGTTTAACGTACTAGTTGCTTAATTCCGTTGTTTGTTAAAGGTTTAGTAGCACTGAATCAGTTTTACCATTGAAACTGATGTGTTTTTGCCAGTATTAGAATTTGATAAAGGACTGCGGTAGGAGACTGCAAACACCACAGCTTTGCAGATTTTAAGGGGAATGCTTTGTAATGCTATTATGAAGTAATTCTAGAGACGCAGAACCCAGGGTTCTGTTCGTCTGCGATAACGCATATAAACCTGTTTCTCAAAGCTGCAGATAAAAATTACTTCTTCAGAACAATGCTACTCTACCATTCAAAACCGTATGGGATTACTTATGCTTGGCTGCAAAAAGCTCTATCCATTACTGCCAGTACACTGAGTGTCCTTTCCTTAAATAATTTACTATAACATAGCATTGCCATCTAAATGTACAAAATATTATTTATACTATATTTAGTTTGTGTTATATTATCATTACAAAACAAAGTAAAAAAAAGTCCAAGTTTCAAAGCAAGATGCATGTTTTCTATTTATTTATCATGCAACAAAAAAAAGTTATTTATTTAAAAATATTGAAAAGAAATTTGAAAAACAATTACAAATTTTATGAAAATAAATAATAAATTGAACAACTAAATGGATAACATAAATGGAAAAACTTATTATATTCTAAATAAATTCTGTTTTATTATTTTTCCATACCTTTAATATTATATAATTAGTATTTATACACTAAGTGTCCTTTCCTTAAATAATTTACTATAACATAGCATTGCCATCTAAATGTACAAAATATTATTTATACTATATTTAGTTTGTGTTATATTATCATTACAAAACAAAGTAAAAAAAAGTCCAAGTTTCAAAGCAAGATGCATGTTTTCTATTTATTTATCATGCAACAAAAAAAAGTTATTTATTTAAAAATATTGAAAAGAAATTTGAAAAACAATTACAAATTTTATGAAAATAAATAATAAATTAAACAACTAAATAGATAACAAAAATGGAAAAACTTATTATAATCTAAATAAATTCCGTTTTATTATTTTTCCATACCTTTAATGTTATATAATTAGTATTTAAACTTTTTCAATTGAATTTAGTAAAATTATTTATTACAATATAGCAAATATTCAATAAGCATTATAAATTAACTATACTTGATACATTTTTCGGTCACATAGAACTACAACGGTCGAAATAATCTCAATTTATATTTTACTATCACAGAAAATTATCTTTCTTTAACTTCTTCTGCTTATATTGTTTACTTATTGAGAAAACTCATATATTTCCATTACATGACTTCTTCATTTTCTGTCTATATATTGCTGCCTGTTTCTATTAAGTTTACTTCTATATTCAGTTTTGGTCAAATTTGAATTTGTATTATTACCTTATTATTACCATAATGGGACAAGCTTAATGACTAAACATAATTTCATATTTCTTTATTTTTTTTAACATCACATTGCCTCTTTCCTAACACATTCCAACTATATTTAAAATAATAACTTGAAATAACAACTGACTCTAAAATTTTGGATTTGTGCTTTACTTGATGAACTTGACTGTACTCTGTTAGGTAGTATAAATCCCACTTCACACATGTTTCTGAGTAAGTACACATCTGGTTACTCGGGGCGCTCAGTGCACCTGGACTTAATCTTAAAAGATATTTTTTTTTCCAATTTTTTATTGTATTTGTTATTTATACATTTTTCTTTTATTCATTTTTATTCTCTGGTATTTATTTCTTTCTTATTTCCTTTTACCTATCTTTTCAGTATATTTATTTTGCCTTTTATTCCTTACTATTAGTTAGTTTTATATTTTATTTTTCAAGACATCTTATTATTTAACTAGTTTCCTATATTCATATACTTCTACATGCACTGCTAAAAAAATTACCAAAGTTGAGATATAACTTGTATAAATAAATTTTAATGAAATATATTAGAGTTTACGATTGAGCAAAATATTCATGAAAAGTAATGGTCGGGAGTCAAATACCAAATAATATTTGCATTTACTTTTCTACTAGTTTATTTGACTGTTTATCATCAACAATTGAAATAAGGAATGTTCCTTCTGCAGGTTTTCAAGTCTACTATTCAAATTCTATGTGAAATCTGTGTAAATTAATAAATTTCTAGACCTTTTCTTGGGGATTCGTGTATGTGTGAGTATGTTGGAAAGTTTAACTAGTCCTTCTTTTGCAATGTGAGACAGAATGACCTACATACATTGACACATAGTTGTCAGGGTTGAACTGGAAATTTGAACCAATTGAAATATAAAGAATGGTACAGAACCGAGTTTTGACCATGATTATCTATTCAAATTTTTAATTGATTATTTTTTTGCAAAGTTATTTGATACTTTGGCTTTCAACAGCTATGACAGAAAACAAGTTAAATAAATTATTATATTCATGGGCAAATATTGATCCATGCAAATTACTGATCTAATCTAATTCAAGCAACAAGGACGATGATTTCTGGACCATACTTAACGAACTGGATTGCAACTTATTACTTCAAAATAGCATATTTTCTGATTGCAACTAGATGTCGACAGTTCATAGTAAAATAATTGGAAAACAGACTTGGACGTTGTCAAAGCTAGATGAATGATGGACATTATTGAATTATTCATCACTATAATTATTCAATGTTTTGAATAACACCATATTAAGAGGTGTTTTTTCTCTTCATTGGTTTGTTGAAGGTTAATCTACGAGGGTAACATTTAATTTAATTCAGGAAAATTTAACCGTGAACCAAAATCTAACCATTATAGAACATTATTATATTTCTAATTATTCATAATCAACAAAGTAAAGCAAACTTATACTACTTGAAGTATTCTTTGTTGGGCTTCTTTTTGGGTCTATCATACTTGTGTTAAATTACCTTCATACTAAACATATAAACAGAAGATTCTTGAACTTTTAACGTGTAACAAGAGGTTTCTACTAAGCATTTATATATTAATTCTGAGCTAAAATATCTTCACAGGAAACAATACGAACACACAATTTAAAGAGACATTTAATATTTCACTTGTGAAAAGTTTTCGAATAAATAAGATATGTTATGATTTCAGATGATTTAAAATCATTTAATTTTAATAGTAGATATATGTAGCAATAGACTAAAGCTCTAATTCTTCAAATAAATTGAAATTACTATCCTATTCTCTGCGTTAATAGAACTCTGAGTATAACAGAAACTAATTTTCCAACAATAGAGCGTGAACTTCTGGTAATTTGATCTGACAATATTTCTGATATATAAGCTAAAACAATAGCATCCGATCAGAAAAGTAGTTTAACATTTCAAGGTATAATGGTTCGAAGTCGTTCGTAATCACATTTAACTAAAAAGTTAAAACCTAAATTTAATTGAATTGTTTTTGATTCTATAACTAAAGCGTTTCAGAAATAATTTATAAAATTTGATTGATATAGATGTTTTTAACAAATTCAATGAGCTTTCATGAAACAATGAGCACTTAATAAACAATGTTTATTCATCCACACTGATTGGTTTCACATTTACACAGTTTCAGATAAAAATATTAGTGACTCATTCGTTGTTTCATACTTATTATTATTACTACCTCATGTATGTCACTGTACAGATATAAAATACTAAACTTTATTTTCCTCAAATCTCTTAGAGTAGGTATCTTGACAACATTTAGGCTCAGCACTAATGTCATAAGGTATTCACCAAAGACATCGTGCTGCGGATTATTCTCATCTCTACGTTCATGCATAAGATTAGAACTCCACTAATCATCAGTAATGATAAAAATCATGCTGTTTTACTCCATATATGATTCTAATTTAATGAAAACATAAAGAGTTCAAGCCCACTTCCTAACTATTCAAAAGTCAACTGCTGAGCTCTCTAGGTGAAAGGTCAAAACATTTTTTTTTTTTGAAAAACTAAGCAGTGTCAAAAATAACTATAGTAAGTCTAGTTAGCGTCTTCCTCTTGGTACCAGAGATCTCAAAATTGAAATCATTCTTACCTCTAAGCATTTTATAGGATAAATATCAAGATACTAAAAATTATATACACTGTCAATCGTTTGATTCTTTTTAGTCACATATGAGGTACTCGTCTGATGTAACTTATTAAAAAAAAGTTTGCTAATAAGACTTTTGAAAGTTCTAATATGCATCAAATAAACTGGCAGTATGATTTAATTAACTCTTAAATAAATTATTTCGATTATATATTAATCATACTGAAAAATTGATGAGATTATCATTAATTATTAGGCATTTTAGAATACATTAAAGCCATGTTTTTTTTATGTCTAATGAATGTTTTACATTCCTAAAGTACAAAACAAATAAGAAGTAATAAAAAATAAAGAGTTAACACAAACAATATTCCAGACAAAATTTGTATTAGAAGTATAAAAAGCTTTCACATAAACACGTGAAATAACAATCAATGATCAAACCACAATAAGAAATGGGAAAACAAGACTAAGATCTTTCAACCGTAACAAGCGGTCTTCGTCAGAGTCAAAAACCCAACTGAACACTAGATGCAGAAAACATCTGGTGAGGAGTTGAGAAGAGTGGGAGGGAAGAGTGGTATTTTAAAAGGGTGAAAGCACAGGAAAGGACTAGTGTCCAGAAAGGGATGTTTGGGGAAACAAAGGGGTACAGTAAGAAAAAGTAAAAAACTGTCTGCTAGCTGTCAACCCTCTTTGAAGAGGCTATTGCCCTCGTGACGAAAGTATCAAGTTTGAAGAGACCGTTACTAATGTTTATAATATTAGATCTATTAAATTTAATTAGAGACGATTCAATAATATTTCTTAACAACATTGATTTTTCATAGGTAATAAATTTAGCTCCTGTCCAATCAATATGATGATTTTCATTTTTTATATGCAAGAATAAGGCACTACTTTTTTCCTGTCTACTTACGTTATATTGGTGTTGTTTTACACGTGTCTTTAATGATTTACCAGTTTGACCAATATAGATTTTATGGCAATTTTTGCACGGAATTTTATAAATACCAGCGGACTCCAATTCGCTTGGAGAGTTTTTTATTAACATATTACCCACGTTATTACGATTAGAAAACACTATATTAAAATCAAGTTGTTTGGCTAATCTTGGAAGGGGGTCCAATGATTCGTGGTATGGCAAAACTATAGAATTTGATAATAAAAGAGGCTCTTTTGAAGTATTAGAGAAAGTTTTTTTAGCACCCTTCAAAGCTAAATCGATATAAGAAGAGGGGTATTTTAATGAAAGGGCAATTGACCTAATGTTATTAATCTCTTCATTAAGGAATTCAGGAGATGAAACTCTTAAAGCTCTCAAAAACATATTTCTAAAAACAGAAATTTTAACATTTTTTGGATGCGATGAATAAAAATGAACGTATGCAGGTACATTCGTAGGTTTTCTATATACACTAAAGCGTAACTCATTAGGTAACCTATGGATCAGGACATCTAAGAAGGGCAAATTACCACTTATTTCTTCTTCCATTGTGAATTTGATTGTCGGCACTAATGAATTAATTTTCTTATTGTGGTTTGATCATTGTATTAGAAGTATATGCAAATGTAGAAGAATGTTCAATAATACGTAATGTAAACTTCCAGTCTTACTCGTTAAGTATTAAAAATGCAGGGTTATGTTACAAAGTGCTATTTTTACACTGAAAATACATGTGTCTTAAAAACTTCTGTTTAAGGTCTTATAACCGTATTGTTTGTAAAAATATTCTCATTTCTCATTTACATGTTTCTTTTGAATACAGATCTATCATCTGACATCTTACAGGATTGGAAACAGCTTTCTCTCCAATGAACGGTGAGAATATTTTTATTTTTGCTCATGGGACTTGAAAATTCTAACTGTAAATGTTGAAGACAATACAGAAATAATAATGTATCATAAATGGCTTACTGCATTAACAAAGTTGATAAATTTAATAGATTATTTGGTTATTAATTGAAATTTGTTCAATTTCTTAAAAACCTGAGAATTATGATTAGGCAAATTCATTATATGACACTGATAATAAAAAAAAACGGTGCTATCAATGCAGTTTCAATCGAAGTATTAATATCTAGACTTGGGGTTCTTATTTATAGCTCAAATTTGTCTGAATGAGCTTCTTTTGGACAATATTGGCATTTAGTATAAGTGGAAATTCAATCACAGTCGCTCGTTTATGTTTTTAAACCTAAGCTAATTTGAAAAGCAGGTTTTCATTACTATGGTAAGATAAAATCTTTTTAGCCTCAGGGTTAGCTTGTCGGTTTTATGAACCTTCCGCAAAATAAATGCTTTTCCCTTCCGAATCAGAATTTTCTAAGTACATTTTATGTTAGAAATTTAATGTATTTTACATTTTTCATTTGAATTGAAACGAATAATATATTTAATACAAGTATATTATTTAGTGTATTAAACTTACATCCAGGGTATTTAATTCATTAAATCAAACTAGGAAAAATTAATGGGTTTGGAAATAAATCAACAAACTATTATAAATACGAAGTAGAAATTTTAATATTATAAACAATTTTCATTCAATTTAAATTGCGTCTTGATACTTCGGGTGTGTCTGTTTGATGACGTTTCCACTCAGTGATTTATACAGTTCGTAATGTTCCTGTCCAATTTTTTTCCCTATGATGCAATGTCTTTCAACTTTTTTTTTATGATTCATCTTTCAATATTATGCCAGTAAGGGCTATAATACCCTCATTAGTGATATCTGAATTCAATAATTTTCTAATGGTTTCATTATTTTCAATGTAATCCAGTAGTTTAACAACTAGTTAAATCAATGAATTTTCCCAACTGTTAAAGATGATTAAGAACTCTAGGAAAGAGGGAAGTACCGTAATTTACTAATCATTTTATGCCACAGCAATCCAGTTTTCATATTGCTGAATTAATAGTAGTAAATATATTGCTGAAAATAGTATTCTCAGCTTGCAGTTTTCACATCTCAGGATGCAAAACGATGTTTATTGGTAGTGTAGAAGAATAGAATTGAAAAAATGTCACAGGCATTTCAAACGCAAGTAAGAGCCATCTTGAGGCTCGTAATATACTTGGACTAAAAACGGAAAGCGTACAGATTTAAGAAAAAAGATTCATTCAATGGTGTTCATTAGATTAATTATCAAAGACCAATAATTAGTCAATTATTCTTCATCAATTAATCCTGAAATAAAACAACAAAAAGAGATGTTTTAAAGTAACATATAGTAAATAAAACTACTATTAATTATTATTAAATTTTTATATTGAAATTCTTACAAAATGAGAAAAATTTAGATAATCAGTAATTTTGAATTTGAGTAAAATATATGGTTGGTTAGGTAAAAATATATGTTCCCAATGCTAAACAGTGCAATGAAGTCATTATTTTTATCTATTGTGTATTATCTAGAAATGCAAGTAGTATCTAAATGTATGGCAAATGATATTTAAATATTATAGAATTAGTATTTAAAATGGTTAATTTTATTAAGTATGAACCTTAAAGAAAAAATGGTAAATTGGAGAACTGACTGAAACTATGGAGGTAGATAATTCAGTATTATTGTTACACTGATTAGCAATGTCTACTAGAGGGGAAAGAATTACACGTTTTACGAATTGTCTGAAAAACTGTTTATTTATTTTACAACTGAGGAAAATTAGTTCAGTGACAATGTCACTGACGAAGTTTGTGTCCGAAGTTGAGCAGTTCTGGTAGATTTAATTAAATACTTCAACCAACTAAATTTAAGCTTACAAGAGAAACAAGGAAATGTTCTATTGTCAACTGACAAAATAAAATATTTATATATAAAGTAAATGCTTAGAAAATTAGTCTAATGAGAGGAGAGTTTGATATGAATCCCCTGTCACAAACTATATGGCACAAAAATATTTCAAACTGGAATACTGAAACAACTACCAGGCTCAAAGAAAGCAATGACATTTATTTCCATCCCTGATTTTGAAGAATATCCCTAAATTATTATTATTTTCCTAATTACTTTCAATCCTGAGGCTTTTCACTTCATGAATATACATACCCTTTCCAAGATTAGCCAAACTACTTGACTTTAATATAGTATTTTCTAATCGTAATAACGTGGGCAATGTGTTAATAAAAAACTCTCCCAGCGATTTGGATTCCCGTGGTATTTATAAAATTCCGTGCAAAAATTGCCATAAAATTTATATTGGTCAAACTGGTAAATCATTAAAGACACGTGTAAAATAACACTAATACAACGTAAGTAGGCAGGAAAAAAGAAAGTAGTGCCTTATTTGTGCATGTAAAAAATGAAAATCATCATTGTTGTGGCTGGTATCACAACTGGGGTTGCTTGAGGGTAGCTGCTGCTTGGTTGGAGAGTTGGCCTGTGATGACAGAGATGCTTGAATGATGGTGGAGAGAGTGGGCGCTTGGAGGTTGGGAGGTGAATGCTTGATGTCTTGCTTGCTTGGGGGTAGAGAATAGAATGCTTGAGGTGTTGACTGCTTGCTGGTTGGAAAGGGAGTGGATGCTTGAGATGTTGACTGCTTGCTGGTTGAGAAGGGAGTGGATGCTTGAGGTGGTGTTTGCTTGCTGGTTGAGAAGGGAGTGGATGCTTGAGGTGGTGTTTGCTTGCTGGTAGAGAAGGGAGTGGTTAGGCGAAGGGTCCGAGACTAGCCAGGTAACATTGGGCAAAGTTAGGAGGGCAGGTACTGCTAAGCTACCCTAAGCCGGCATGTACCGCTAGGCAGCCCTAAGAGAGCAGGTATACTAAGTTAAAATCTGAACATTCCGCCACCCGTTGAAGGAGAAATGTCCTTCAACGAATTACCGGTTTAAAGACATATAGTTAGACAAAGATAAACATTAATTAAGAATATATACACTGAGTAAGAATAACTTAAACTAGACATAAAGATTTACAATTTTGAATATATACAGGGAAACAAAGATCCACATTGAGTAAGAATACATATAACATAATATACACATAAAGGTTTACAATATAAAGTTTGAATACATATGGTTATAAAAAGTAACATTAAATTCAGTAACAAGCATATGATATATAAAATTAATTAGATACTAAACACAGATTATTCAGAGACTGAAGGTTCTTCAATAGGAAAAGGACATAGTTTTATGAGGTTACGTCGAGTCTCGGACCCTGATGATGTATTGACTGTAGCTACTCTATTGATTCCATCTTTTCCTGGATGCAGAGTTACTATGCGTGCTACAGGCCAAAGTAGAGGGGGCATGTTGTCTTCTTTAAGCAGAACAAGAGTACCAGGCCTGACAGAATGACAGTTACGATGCCATTTAGTTTTTTGTTGCAAATCACTGAAGTAATCTCTAGACCAGCTACCCAAAACTGATTTTGAACTTGTTTGGTTAGATGCCAACGAGTGCGAAGACTACAGGTGTCATTTTCAACATGCAGTCCTGGTATATAGCTAGGGGCACCACCTGTCAGGAAATGGGCTGGAGTGAGGACGGATGAGTCAGTAGGATGGGTGGACATGGGAGTTAGAGGACGGGAATTCATTTGGGATTCTATTTCAGCTAGAACAGTGGATAATTCTTCAAATGTAAAATGCATCAAACTTTTGTATTGATAGAAGGACTGAGGATTAGATTGAAATTTGGTTTCTACTGAATGAAAGCGTTTCAAGGCTAGATTTTTCGAGTTACCAAGACAAGATGGATCACGCTTAAAAGGTGGATGTACAGTAAATCTGCCAGATGCATCTCTTTTTACAGTATTCTCGAAATTTTGTTTAACAATCTTTTCTTGTCGAGACAGTGGTCTAAGTCGAGGAATGCGTTCAACTTTTAAGGACTTGGTTCGAGCTTCATTAAGCTCTTCACTGCGTTTGCTATGTATAGGAGGAGTGACTGTAATTGCTAATAAATTAACAGATGGCTTGTCAGGAGTATATTTTCCAGCTATTATCCAACCAAGCTTCGTATTTTGAAAGACAAGAAGGTTATTTGATAAATTAAACTTCTCTGGCTTTAGAATGTCAAAAAATATTTCACTACCAAGGATCAGGTCTACATTATGAGGCTTAAAGAAATACGGGTCTGCTAACTCTAAATCTGGAGCAATATTCCAAGCTAAGTAGTCGATTTTAGTTTGAGGTAATTTATCAGCAAGTTTTGGAAGAATTAGGAAATCAGTCGTTGTGGTAAAATCAGAAACTCTAGATTGGAGACGAGTATGAATTTTATTTTTTATGGTTGAGTGAAATTGATTAATACCACAGATAGAGGTATTAGTAGGTAAAAATGGACAACCAAGAGCTCTAGAAAACGATTCTGTAATAAAGTTACTTTGAGCTCCACAATCGAGCAAGGCTGTGGCTTTAATTAATTTTCCAGAAGAATTGGCCACTAACACCTGAGCTGTGGCTAAGAGAGTGTTGCAAGTACTGCGTTGGGCAGACAATGCAACAGGGCTAATACTGCTTGGAATTTGGTCTTTGTGTAGATGGCACAAAGTATGATGCTTTTGAGAACATATCTTACATACTCCAGGGTTTAAACATTCTTTTGTCTTGTGATTGTTATTAAAACAGTTTAGGCATAACCCCTTTTCATTTACTTGTAATATACGTTCTTCTGGGGACAATGACTTGAATTTTTGGCATCTAACCAAACAAGTTCAAAATCAGTTTTGGGTAGCTGGTCTAGAGATTACTTCAGTGATTTGCAACAAAAAACTAAATGGCATCGTAACTGTCATTCTGTCAGGCCTGGTACTCTTGTTCTGCTTAAAGAAGACAACATGCCCCCTCTACTTTGGCCTGTAGCACGCATAGTAACTCTGCATCCAGGAAAAGATGGAATCAATAGAGTAGCTACAGTCAATACATCATCAGGGTCCGAGACTCGACGTAACCTCATAAAACTATGTCCTTTTCCTATTGAAGAACCTTCAGTCTCTGAATAATCTGTGTTTAGTATCTAATTAATTTTATATATCATATGCTTGTTACTGAATTTAATGTTACTTTTTATAACCATATGTATTCAAACTTTATATTGTAAACCTTTATGTGTATATTATGTTATATGTATTCTTACTCAATGTGGATCTTTGTTTCCCTGTATATATTCAAAATTGTAAATCTTTATGTCTAGTTTAAGTTATTCTTACTCAGTGTATATATTCTTAATTAATGTTTATCTTTGTCTAACTATATGTCTTTAAACCGGTAATTCGTTGAAGGACATTTCTCCTTCAACGGGTGGCGGAATGTTCAGATTTTAACTTAGTATACCTGCTCTCTTAGGGCTGCCTAGCGGTACATGCGGCTTAGGGTAGCTTAGCAGTACCTGCCCTCCTAACTTTGCCCAATGTTACCTGGCTAGTCTCGGACCCTTCGCCTAACCACTCCCTTCTCTACCAGCAAGCAAACACCACCTCAAGCATCCACTCCCTTCTCAACCAGCAAGCAAACACCACCTCAAGCATCCACTCCCTTCTCAACCAGCAAGCAGTCAACATCTCAAGCATCCACTCCCTTTCCAACCAGCAAGCAGTCAACACCTCAAGCATTCTATTCTCTACCCCCAAGCAAGCAAGACATCAAGCATTCACCTCCCAACCTCCAAGCGCCCACTCTCTCCACCATCATTCAAGCATCTCTGTCATCACAGGCCAACTCTCCAACCAAGCAGCAGCTACCTCAAGCAACCCCAGTTGTGATACCAGCCACAACAATGATGATTTTCATTTTTTACATGCACAAATAAGGCACTACTTTCTTTTTTCCTGCCTACTTACGTTGTATTAGTGTTATTTTACACGTGTCTTTAATGATTTACCAGTTTGACCAATATAAATTTTATGGCAATTTTTGCACGGAATTTTATAAATACCACGGGATCCAAATCGCTGGGAGAGTTTTTTATTAACACATTGCCCACGTTATTACGATTAGAAAATACTATATTAAAGTCAAGTAGTTTGGCTAATCTTGGAAAGGGTATGTATATTCATGAAGTGAAAAGCCTCAGGATTGAAAGTAATTAGGAAAATAATAATAATTTAGGGATATTCTTCAAAATCAGGGATGGAAATAAATGTCATTGCTTTCTTTGAGCCTGGTAGTTGTTTCAGTATTCCAGTTTGAAATATTTTTGTGCCATATAGTTTGTGACAGGGGATTCATATCAAACTCTCCTCTCATTAGACTAATTTTCTAAGCATTTACTTTATATATAAATATTTTATTTTGTCAGTTGACAATAGAAACATTTCCTTGTTTCTCTTGTAAGCTTAAATTTAGTTGGTTGAAGTATTTAATTAAATCTACCAGAACTGCTCAACTTCGGACACAAACTTCGTCAGTGACATTGTCACTGAACTAATTTTCCTCAGTTGTAAAATAAATAAACAGTTTTTCAGACAATTCGTAAAAACGTGTAATTCTTTCCCCTCTAGTAGACATTGCTAATCAGTGTAACAATAATACTGAATTATCTACCTCCATAGTTTCAGTCAGTTCTCAAATTTACCATTTTTTCTTTAAGGTTCATACTTAATAAAATTAACCATTTTAAATACTAATTCTATAATATTTAAATATCATTTGCCATACATTTAGATACTACTTGCATTTCTAGATAATACACAATAGATAAAAAATAATGACTTCATTGCACTGTTTAGCATTGGGAACATATATTTTTACCTAACCAACCATATATTTTACTCAAATTCAAAATTACTGATTATCTAAATTTTTCTCATTTTGTAAGAATTTCAATATAAAAATTTAATAATAATTAATAGTAGTTTTATTTACTATATGTTACTTTAAAACATCTCTTTTTGTTGTTTTATTTCAGGATTAATTGATGAAGAATAATTGACTAATTATTGGTCTTTGATAATTAATCTAATGAACACCATTGAATGAATCTTTTTTCTTAAATCTGTACGCTTTCCGTTTTTAGTCCAAGTATATTACGAGCCTCAAGATGGCTCTTACTTGCGTTTGAAATGCCTGTGACATTTTTTCAATTCTATTCTTCTACACTACCAATAAACATCGTTTTGCATCCTGAGATGTGAAAACTGCAAGCTGAGAATACTATTTTGCAGAATACTATTTTGCTGAGAATAAAGGTTGCAGGCGTACCTTGAGTCTGCTTGAATATCTTGAATTAAGATGATATCGGGGCCGGAGGACCAAAATGTTGTGGCTGGTATCACAACTGGGGTTGCTTGAGGGTAGCTGCTGCTTGGTTGGAGAGTTGGCCTGTGATGACAGAGATGCTTGAATGATGGTGGAGAGAGTGGGCGCTTGGAGGTTGGGAGGTGAATGCTTGATGTCTTGCTTGCTTGGGGGTAGAGAATAGAATGCTTGAGGTGTTGACTGCTTGCTGGTTGGAAAGGGAGTGGATGCTTGAGATGTTGACTGCTTGCTGGTTGAGAAGGGAGTGGATGCTTGAGGTGGTGTTTGCTTGCTGGTTGAGAAGGGAGTGGATGCTTGAGGTGGTGTTTGCTTGCTGGTAGAGAAGGGAGTGGTTAGGCGAAGGGTCCGAGACTAGCCAGGTAACATTGGGCAAAGTTAGGAGGGCAGGTACTGCTAAGCTACCCTAAGCCGGCATGTACCGCTAGGCAGCCCTAAGAGAGCAGGTATACTAAGTTAAAATCTGAACAATCATATTGATCGGAGATGAGCTAAATTTATTACCTATGGAAAATCAATGTTGTTATGAAATATTATTAAATCGTCTCTAATTAAATTTAATAGATCAAATATTTTAAACATTAGTAACGGTCTCTTCAAACTTGATACTTTCTTTACGAGGGCAATAGCCTCCTCTAAGAGGGTTGACAGCTATCGGATAGTTTTGTACTCGTTCTTACTGTACTCCTTTGTTTCCCCAAACATCTCTTTCTGGACATTAGTCTTTTCCTGCGCTTTCACCCTTTTAAAATACCACTCTTCCCTCCCACTCTTCTCAACCCCTCACCAGATGTTTTCTGCATCTAGTGTTTCAGTTGGGTTTTTGACTCTGATGAAGACCGCTTGTTACTGTTGAAAGATTTTAGTCTTTTTTTCCCATTTCTTATTGTGGTTTGATCATTGATTGTTATTTCACGTGTTTATGTGAAATCGTTTTATATACATATACCTAAAACAAGGTGATGTTTGAAAATGAATAGAAATAAAAATATAATAGTACTCTTGGTAAAAAAAAAAATGTTTCTGAAATGCCAAATATATTGAAAAGTTGTATAAATTGAATAACTTTGCCTTTTTGTCTTAACTATACAAACAGGCTTATTCGTTAATGGCAAAAATAAATATTGGACGGTGAAATTGTTTATAATAGAACGAAAAGGTAGAGTGCATTTCAAGAATTACTCCTAAAATTTGAATGTGTTTAATAGTTCATAAGGACCGTATTAAGTAGGAAATATTATTATTTCATTGAATAATCCAGACTTGATGCATCAGACGATTTGCATTTACCTGGTAGTCAACAATTACCTAGTTCCAGGCATTCCAGTCTTCACGAAATAATATTAAAATTTAATTGATTTGTCCTTCCGATTCCAACAAAAATTATGTATATAATAATTTTTGAATTAGTTTGTTAAATAATAATAAATATATTTCCTACAAATAGGGATGTTATACTATAATTTATTTTTAAGCTCATACATTTAAAAACAATTTCTTAGTTAATTACTATTAATTAACATTCAGTTTCATATTTCTGTGACAGAATCAAGTTCAATTGAATGAAACGTCATCGAAACTTACAGTTTTTTTAAGGGGGACTTAAATGTCTACAGGTTAAAAACACAAGGTCAATTTTGTTTAAGAGAACGCAACAGATTTATATTTATGCTTGTATTTCACATATACTTGATGTATTTCATACATCTTCATTTAATATAGCACTTAATGCAACAATAATTATGTGAAAATCTCTCAAGAAGGCTAATCTTGCACTTAATGGCAAGATTAGCCATTAAAAAACATATGCAAAAGAAACACAAAGTAAAAAAAATACAAAAATAATTAAAAAAGAAAGTAACTACCACAGACTGAAAATTTTGGAAGCTAAATTAATTCAAAAACTAAAACCAGTCTTAAATATTCAAGTCAAAAATAGATGCAAAATTTTAAAGCTCTTTAATTCAGATCAAATTTTTTTTAGAAATTAAGAAGAAAATGAGGTTACAATTTGTTTTAGAGCAATATGAAAATTTGCAGCATTAATTGTGTTTGTTGTGGCTGGTATCACAACTGGGGTTGCTTGAGGGTGGTTGTTGCTTGGTTGGAGAGTTGCCTGTGATGACAGAGATGCTTGATTGATGGTGGAGAGAGTGGGCACTTGCAGGTTGGGAAGTGAATGCTTGATGTCTTGCTTGCTTGAGGTGTTGACTGCTTGCTGGTTGGAAAGGGAGTGGATGCTTGAGGTGGTGTTTGCTTGCTGGTTGAGAAGGGAATGAATGGACGAAGGGTCCAAGACTAACCAGGTAACATTGGGTAAAGATAGGAGGGCAGGTACTGGTAAGCCGCCCTAAGCCCTAGGCAGCCCTAAGAGGGCAGGTATACTAAGTTAAAATCTGAACAGTGTTTATCACTGTTACATGGAAACTAGCCTTAATCTGTTTGACGATTCTCTTCATTACAATTTCATTGTATTTTAAAAAAAAACCTGGTTTATTTTTGTCTAAATTCTTATAGCAGTTCTTTGCATTAATCAATACTAAATACCTATTTTGCTTCTTCTCAGTTAATTAAATGATTTTCTTTCAAAGTATAAAGAAAGCACTTTATCTACCTTTTAATAGAATCCTTATATTGCTTGATCTTGATGAGACTGCCCGTGCAATGTAAGCTAATCCACATGGTATTCTGTAATAAACAGTTTTTTCATTCGCTAAGAGCTATGGACCAACCTGTTTAACAAGTCATCACCACAACTGAATGCAGCTGAGATATCTTTTTCATATAGGATGATATAATCCTTTAAGCGTGGACTGTAGGGAGCTATTAACAAATTCCGCCTTGAACATTTTTCCTCATTTTCGGATGATGTCAATGATTGCTTGTCTTTTGTCAATATGTTATGAGTTAGCTTTTTTGGGTACATTAGGAAGGACAAATTTTGGAAAAATGCTTGAATTTTTCGTTCTAAAAATCCATCACTGTTAATTTTAAATACAGAGTTTTGCCTCAGTTAGTTAATTATTTCATTGAATAATTTGTAATATTTATTTATTACAAGTATTGTAAACCACAAATACATTAATAATAAACAGTTCAGAGACCAATAGTCTGGATTTGCAAAATATAATAAAACAGAATGTTAGGTTCTGATAAAATTCTTATAAATCAGCTTAACTGCAACTACTTTAGCCTTAAGACTCCCACGAATTATTATTTAGAAGGCATAAAGAAACTCATCTCGAAGGATCACAATAGAATATTGTTCAGGTATGAGTTTGAGAAACAGTCTAAAAACCAATAAATCATTCTAAAATGAACAAATCCTTATTTGAAGTCCTACAATAGCCCACATGAAGTGTGCGAGATCTACGGTGAGCAGAGGTTGCTCCTACTGCACCTACTTGTAAACCAGTGTTTACCAAACTTTTTCGAGTGACCGCCCCCTTGGGTCCATAAACCTATAACTCAACACCCTTGAATAATAATCAGATTCCTAGACTAAATAACCAAATGAATAACATTTTAAGAATTCAATTAAAATAATTACTAATTGAATATTTATTTATAATCCAATAGATGTATTGTATCATAGCATATTTATGTAAAAGAATTAATACACAGTAAAAGAAACTTAGATGAGAATATACTTTTAACATAAAAATGAATTATCGAAACAAATAATTTTATGAAACCGTTTCCTAGAAGTTTACAAGACTTCATTGAACTTGAAGTCATTTCATTGACTTCATTGAAATTTAGAAATTATATTGCATGAACATTTTCAATTTAAGGAAATAGAATCTCCGCTCCTTTTTGCATTACCGCCCCCCGATATCAAAGCACCGCCCCCGCCCCAGGGGGGCGGTACAGCCCACCTTGGGAAACACTGTTGTAAACCAACCACCTGCGTTAAGCCAAAACACTAACCCATCTCTAGCAGAAATACAACCCAACAGCTAATCAGCACTCACCATTAAACTTACAATCTACATAACAAATCATATCCCTAATTACATCTGATACAGGTAAAAAATATCTATTTATATGGACCCGTTCAATTATCCTTTGATTCGAAGAAAAACCAGGAATATTTTAGGTCTTATTCTTTGATTTCTGCTGATGATCAAATTTTTCTGATATGTTTGATGTCAAATTTAGTTATGTCTATAAAAAGACAAGATGGTAGAGAGGATTTTCTAGGTGGCACTAATGTAATAAGAAGGACAAACTGGATGCAGTTGAGGGCAACCTTTATGGCCTGCGCGATTGATGCGGCACAAAGTCAACTTGAGCCTGTTGAACAATTCATGAATTCTGACAGTGAAGGGCTTTTTAACTCCATAGTCTATTCAATTTAATCTTCTTGCTCCCCCCTTCCAAATAACTGAAGTTAGAACCAAGATAATTCGTATTACAATAATTATTTTTCAATGTTTAGTTCTTATTTTTTTTTTAATTTAATATAATTGGAGTGAAATAACAAAATTAACACTGAAAGTGTTTTAAATGAATGGTCATGGTTTTTATTTTTTATGAAGTAGTTATTAAACTTTTTGCCAACTCTCAGTATGTTTTTTATCATTTCCTACGGTCTACAGGTTTCATCATTTCAACAGATGAAATTTTGATTACTCATTAAAACATGTCAGGAAACAAATATTTTGCTACTGCATAAAATGGCAGCAAACAAAGGTTTTTTCCAAACAACACCATAAATTTTTCAGGTACCATTGACCAGATGGTAGTGTCATATATGTTATATCGCAGTTCCTCTACCCGTCCGCAATCATTTGTTTTAGTCTCAGTCAAATAGTTCTAAAATTTTAATGAATTCCATTACAGAAGGATTTTGTAGGTCACACTGAAGTTCGTATATAAGTATTAAAGTAAGAATGATATAATTTTAATTATATTATATATATATATATATATATAATATATTATATATATATTAATTATAGGTGTGTTCTCTAATCGGGGTTCGGTCAATTTTCCAGGAGTCTAGTCGAAGTTTTGTCCGGTTAACATTATTGTTCCTTTAAATAATGTAAATTTTATTTTCTTAGTTAAAAAATTCTTACTTCTGCCTATGAAAAAGGTTTTAAATAAAACCGAAACGTTGGCAACGAGAGTTTGATTTGTTATCCTGGAAAATTGACCGAACCCCGATTAGAGAACACACCTATTCTATCAAACGGTCGATATATTATTGAATCTGTTATATTTTAATTATAATTATATTATAATAATTAATTTGATATACTCTTTTGTTTTATATATTGGTGTAGGTATTTTATTATTTTCCTATTATGGAGTGCTAATAGTTAAATTAGCTCAATTTTATTTTAAATTAAATTTTAAGTATAATTTGTTAAAATTATTTATTAATATTTTTTTTGTTAAAATAGAAGTAAGTATAATACCATGAGTATAATGGAATAAACAGAAACACAGAGAGATAAATTGACACTCTATTTTTCTATTCGTAGATTTCAATATGTTAATTTAGTCGAATCTTATCATAATTGCTGTAGAGATCCTGTCTGCGTAGAACTCAATTTAATTCAAGAAGGTGACATTGGCGATGATTTTATGCCCAAACAGTTGAGTGTAGAGTGGTTGCGATTTTGTTCGTTGACCTTCGACTGAGTGTATTTTGAGAAAGGCTATTTGTTGAGAATCTTGAGACGACACTCTCGCAGTATCCTGGCTTGGTTCACCACTGGTCGTACCATCTTAATATCCAATTCTCCACCTCACTGCTCTCCCTATCCCTTATTGTCTTCCTTCCATTACTCTAGCTCTCTTTTTACACCCAAATGACTGTCATAATTGGTAAAAGTTATTCTTAGATTTTACCACTATTTCTGTCAATTCAATAAGCTTCCAGTAATATTAATTATTCTGAGGTAAAATGGATAAACCAACAAAAGTCTCCACACAAATGAAGTTTCATTCAACGCGTTTCGAACACTTTGTGTTCATCATCAGGAAGACACTATAATACAAATTATATCTAATCAGTAACAACATTAGAGATAATTTTTATTGAAAGAGAATTCAAGACATACCCAAGGATGTGGTACTGATGGGTTGGTCCAGTGAAAACAACTAGTAGGAAACAGAACCGCTGCGAAAGAGTGGGGATAGGCATTTAGGAGATAAGGTGATAAAGGCTTCGGGTAGGCTTGAAAACCGTTAACTGAAATACAGAAGGCCAGAACCACTAATTTAGAGGAAAGAAACTTTTTTTTTATTTATTTATTTTTTAATTTATTCTTTATGATTCTAGGAACAGTTTAAGAAATTTTGGACACCCTGGAATTTGATCATTAAGTCATAGAGAGGCAGAAGGATTATTAATGACGGCCTTGTTTACTTCAAAAGCTTCCAAATTACAAATTTCTTTAAACTTTCTATTCACATGTAGGATGGTAAGGTTCAAGTTTGGATTAAAGCTGTGATTTTGTGTGACAAGGTGTTTCGCAAAATGTGAAAAAAATCCTTTATTATTCTTATTGTCATTTTTCCTTTGCAAGTATTCATTAAAGTGTTCATGGGTTCTTTCTTCCAAAGGAGTGCACAGTCATGTCAATGTAAAAACATTGACAATTGTTACAGGACAACCTATATACTCCACTCAATGAACTGGGATAAAATGCGAATGAGTAAATACCACACAATTACGGATTGCACAACTAATGATTTAAAAATATTAATTATGTTGTTTTCTTTAATTTATTTTAAATTTTGTTCTTATTGTTCAGCAGTTCCTTGGATTTTTAATTGAAAGTATCTAGTCTATTTACTTTACGAAACAATGGATTCCATTAGTTATGTAGAATGATTGATCACCAATTGTAAGTATGTCTATTAGGGGTTCCAGCTCGGCAACCATCTTGTTCGGTCATTACTCCTAACTCATTTTCCTACTACTATAATTCTGTCTGTATCTTTGTCTGTTTCATAAAGAAGTTAATTTAAAAATGGAAGGTCATGCATCATGTTCGGACTAGACTTCATGAGACCACGCCCTCCTCCTCCATTCGATTTTTATCAACACCAACAACAAATTTACTTTACGGACATATATATCTACTTACTACTATTTTGAAACGAACGCTATACATAAGATATATATAAGCTGTCATTTTGGCAGAATGAAATTTATAATTCCTTCAAATCATGAGTTTACTTCAGCCAACGAAGCGTTATGTTTTATGTTTTTTTTTTAAGCAATAAGAAACAATTTTACTAATAAGAAACACTTTTTTAATGTCTCTAAATTGAATAGAAGATTAAATTAAATTGTCAATTAAGAAGATTGCCATTAAATTAAACAGATGATTAGAAATCTTTAAAAAAAATACAAGGAATTTTAATTACTGCAAGTGCAATAATGCTATATAAACTGAATTTTCAACCTGAACTAATGGATTGCCTAAAAATACTTGTAGGAATTGTTTATATTTATTTACATGGTTTGCATTGACTTAGGATTTTTTAAGTCAAGAAAACTTGGAATGAGGAAATTAAGGCTTAATTCAGCATATAATGTTGATGATATGTTTTCTATGATGATTGGCATCTATAGATTAAGACGGACTGTTCAATTCAGTGAAAGGGAAAGATACTCACATAACAAGGGCATTATTAAACTGAAAAAAAAACATGACATATAAAGAAAAAGAGAATACTTACAACCAATGGAACACATGGAGAATATTAGATTAGATGAGAGCTATAGCAAAGCAGAGTGGTTGTGCCAGACTGTAATCGAAACAGAAAAGAGAGAGAATGATTTTTTAAAATGTGGAGAGAACTAATGCTACAATTTAGTTAGGAAAGGACCGAGAGGAATAAATTAGTATTGAAACATATAAAAGAAAGAGTAGATATTTCTGAAAATATGGATCAAATTAATATTTTATACAAAATTGGGCCTCATAATATTGATGTGTCCTACTGTTTGGGAGCAGTTATGCACTTGGAATTATTTGCCATAAAACAATATTTATCCTCTAGTGCAGTGCTTCTCAAACGGTGCGCCCGCGCGTATTGCTGCGCCCTGGAAGGTAGCCAGGTGCGCCCCAAGATGACGGAAGATTAAGTTTATATAACAGATTTATATTTTAGTTTGCTCCCCATACCAAAATGAAAAGAACAGAACTAAACAGACGATATAGACTTTTAATTCACTTACTTGATAATCGTTCAAAATTAACTACTGTCAATAAACTATTACTATATAAATCTATGATTATGCCTATTTGGACTTACGGAATTGAAATATGGGGAGCAACAAAATCTAGCAATGCCCAGAGGATACAAGCTCTTCAGTCAAAAATTCTTAGGAAAATTCTTCATTGTCCCTTTTACATACCAAATCAAACAATCTATTCAGACCTCAGGATTTCAACAGTTCATCAAGTAGCAATATCTCGATACAAAGCCTTCCATAAAAATCTTTGTAGCAATAGCAATCCCTTAGTCCAAAACATCTCCTCAACAAATATTCCAGGAAATCCCCAAAGGCGCCTGAAGAGAAACTGGCCAAGAGACTTATTAGTGTGAATTACTCTAGTGACTTGTAAATTTAATCTAAGTTTCATAACATATTTCTCACGCCAGGAAGTATAATTACTGAATTATTTCTTCCCTCCTGCCTCCATGTGTAATGTATATATTTCCTTCATCATTGTCAGTGGTAATGTACATTTGCATTGTTGTGACTATGTAAAATAAAATTAAAAAAAAAAAAAAAATATTTTAGTTTTTGCATCATTTTAATTTATTTGAGAAAACACCAAGTATGTGGTTTTCAAGTCTGAGTCAAGTCTTAGCCGCTTCATATTTTGAACTGGAAGGTAAATTTCTTTAATCTTTAAGCATCAATTGATAATACTTCCTCTTTGCCTTTACTCGGGTATTTAAATCATTTTTACTAGCTCTCCCTCCCTCCCTCCTTCCCTCCCTCTCACTCTCTCTGTCTATCTCTCTCTTTCTTTCTTTTTCTTAAAAAACAACTATACATTTTAATTTCCAATCATTTTCCTGTTATCAAATCTCAGGATTAATTTTCTATATTAAATCAGTGATGCGCCCCAAAGTTTTGGTTTGGTTTCATAGGTGCGCCCTGAAGTAAAAAATGTTTAAGAAACACTGCTCTAGTGATAGTAAAGTTGAGTGTAGACCACCCCAATTTTTTTTCCTTAGTGAACCCAGTTTAAGGGCCAGGTTAGCTCAGTGGTTAACATACTCGCCTCTGGGATGGTAGTCCGGGGTTCGATCCTCCCTAAGACCTCGATTTATTCACGCGGGAGGTGAATAAATCTGAGTACGTCATCCTTCGGAGAAGACGTTAAGCAGTCAGTCCCAAGCCTCTACGATATCAGGTACGCGTTAAAGATCCCTTCTCGATATGCACTTGAGTTAGGCAAAATTTAGGACTCCCAATGTAGAGTCTGTAAAATCACCAATCAAACAAAAAGCCGGTAAATAGCTAACGTTATCACCCGCTAGGGGATCAGTTTAAACAATAAAAAAATAAAAAAAACAGTTTATAGACATACTAGGTCTCTAATTTCTTAATATCAGTGAGTTTGAATCATTGTAATGCTGGTCCTGGTACTAACGGAATTAGGCAAGGTAGTTTTAGTGCTATTCCAAAATAATTTACCAATATGACATACAAAAATTCGATAAAATATGAATTGATCTTTTAAATTTTTTTAAATACATTTTAAATGTCTGTCCTGATATATTAGGGTACTGTCTGCGCACATCACTTTGGTATTTAAAAAAAAAAATCTATAAGGAGTGTAGGAAATTCAATTAAATACCCTAAATATATAGTTTTTAGCTAATACTATAATATTAAAATTATGAGATAAAATAACAAACTAGCTAATTCAGTTTTAGAAAGAATTTATTATGAAAATAAAAGAAAACAGTCAAATCCGTCATTTGGTACACTAAAAACTAAAAAATTATAAACATAACTAAAATAAATCTAATAAAGATAATTAAATAATTTGTGGAATAGGTATATAGAGGCTTATAATATCTAACAACCCAAAAGAACCTAAAGCTCTGCATTGATCTTGAAATGTCTTGTTAGTCATTTAATTGTCATCTAAATTTCACTATTAAAGAACATAATTATTACATTGATATTGGAAAAAAAAATGGCTGATAAATAAACTCTGTCCTCATTACACATATTATTATTAAATAATGTCCTAAAAAATAATAATTCAATCCATCTTTACAATTTATTATTAACATATATTGGACCACTAATAATTTGCTATATTATTGTAGCAAATACATGTAGTATCATGTGAGCTTCGCTAACTTGAAAATTTCGCAATTCAGTCTCCATCTTTAAAAAATTTGCAAATGCTCTTTTCATATTTGAAACTTTAGATTATGAATCGATGATTGCTATTTAAAAGGAGTATTTAATTTAAAGTGCTAATTTCACTCCATTATACGATTATAATGGAAATTGCTCAAATAGTAATAAAATCTGAATATATTAACTGGAAGTATAAGAAATAAATATTAATGATTTAATGATATGAGACATTCAAATTCTTATCATTCAATTAATTAACCGTTTTACAAAAAAGTTATGACTAAAAATTTTGAATTAATGATAGATATAATTAATGATGATAGATATAAAAGTGATTGTTAAGTATGGTGAGTTTAATTATTATTGTTAGAAATGATTTACTCATAGCTTTGTCAAATGAGACTACTTTTTATCCTGATGGCGGACGACCACATAGAAGAGATGGATTGGTTGCGGGTCGGGTGACAAGTACACAAAAGGCGGACACCACCAATATGTCATCCCAATATACACCCACAACGCCATATGCTGTTTTTCGTCCACAGCGCACTGTGGTATTATTACGACTGGAGCACAATTGTTCTTCAATGTTTAAAGCTTCAACATTTATTTTATCTTCGCCATGGCTTACTCGATTTGTTTCAGCCAGGTCTTACAGTCATTCAACAGCCAGCAGTTGGAACTTCATTTCATTGCCTATCATAAAAAAAACACAATAATTGATATAAAATACAACAGAATCTAATTACAACATCTGTACATTAAACAATAATTACCTTCTTGGATATCTAACATACAATTATTGTTAATAATGGATGGATTTCTCAATTTTTCCATTCCTAATATTATTCTATTTAACTTCTAATCTAATATTCTGTTGATTTTCTTACTTAAAATGACATAATTCTGCATGTTTTTACTTTTTATTTTCCTTCAGAATATTAATGATTGCACCTCTAAATGTAACTCCACTGATTTATATGTAACTATTACATGAATCCATGAACAATTTATTTCAAATAACTGTTTTGTTAGAAGGAGTTATTATCGAAAAAACCATTCAAATTGCCTCCGCTGATTAAAAGTTTTTCAAAAATAGTTACCATTGATATAAATAGTGATGGTTCATATGAATAGCTCTCATAGAGTTATTGTTTAATTGGGTCATCAATATGAAAGGACATTCAGAACTATCTATAAGAACAGTGACTGATTGGAACAAATCCATATTTTTGCTCGACAAGGATGATATACAGAAAAAAGTTATTTTGATTTTTCACAAAAATTTACATCACTACATGCGTTGTTTAGATGTTTAGATAACCTACCCATTTACTAGGTTAACCTAAGGGAATCAAATTAACCTTGATAGTTTTCTATAAGATGACGGCTGGGTTGATCAATTAGCATTAGGTTTTGAAAGATGCCTTCAATGATTCCGTGTTTAAGTTGTACTTTAAGTGGATCTCAGAGTATACCCTAATATTGTTCATGTTTGAGTCTTGTTCTCTCATAAATTCTGAGTAACTATAAATTTATGACCAAAAAAAAAAAAAAGCTAAACATAAAATCGACCTAAACATATGTTCTAGGTGAACAAAAAAAAAATGTTAGCAATTTTTAGTACAATTTTGTGATATTATTTTTATGAGTTGTACATACAAATTTTATGTACTTTAATTAATTTAATTTTATGTATTTTAAAAAACCCTTTCTTTCTAAATTTTGTTTTATCCTGAACTGATTTTGAAAAGGTCTATTATCAAATAGAATTTGTTATTATTTTGGATTTGTTAGGCTGTCACTAATCACTATCACTAATGACAGAAACTAATTAGTTTTTACAATATAGTTCTTATTGCTTTCGATAATGTTATAGTCTGTCTATGAACATATCAAAACTTTATTGATAATAAACACAATCAGGAACATGATCAGTTATAACAATTTTTTAAGAATGATGGACTTACAATTTCCTAATATATTCAATAATTTCTGTTACACATACAGCTTTGAAAACCAAGAGACTACTTGAGACTGAACTTACGGAAAAGGGCTGGTAGACCACGAGTTAAGAGAGAAATAGTGAGCAATCTTTGTTGTAAAGTTTTTTTCAACTCACCCTAGCGGTCTGTCCATTGACTCTTTCAGAATATGAAATGGATACAACTTTCTTCAGATATAATGCAGTCAAATAAAATTCATTCAAAATTCAACTTATCTGCTATGCTATGACAGACAGACATGAAAGGAAATTAATGACTTCTAAATTGATATTTATTTAGGATGTAAAAAATAAAAGGTGATGTTAATAATAACATTAACTACTTGCATTATATTGGTCTGTGACGAAAGTTTATCAATAGCGCATAACCTTAAAAAAAAATCAGTTTATATATTTCATTTGCCATCCATGACTATGTATTTATAGGCCACATCTTAGTATGAAAAGATTAACAATAAGTAAACGGAACTATTCTGCTAGTAGAGTTGTATGAACCATTCGATATCGTATAAATTTATCAATCGAGAGCTACCTATGTTTCAAATTTATCAAATGCAGAAAAAACTATCTTCTGAAGAAATAGTGATTATCAAATATCCTCCCAAGTATTCAGACTGAGTGACTTTAAGGCTTTATTTTAATAACTTTTGAGACCCCGCACAATCTCTACATCTTTGAATGATATGAAACCATAATAGCATCAGTATTCTTTTAGAGCAAAGAAGAAGTACATACTTAAATTCATTTTACATGCATCTATCTCACTTTCAGAGTTGTGTAGTTGTGTGTAAAATTTATGTCATTCTTGGTCTAATAAATAATTTTCATTTTTATTTCTAACAAAATTTGATAACCACTACTCTCTAAGTTCAATAATATTTAATATTTGGAGTCAGAAGCATGTAATTGGTGTGTTAATGCTGTGATTTAATAAGGTTTCAGATAACTATAATAAAAATTTGTTTATGGAAAATATCTAAATCATTTGTTCATACAAAAAAATGTCTAAAAAGATATTAAACATCGTTCAAAGTCTTTTTGGTGCTGTTTAAATATCAGTATTCTGAATAAAAAAGATTATGGATAATAAAGGACGTCATTGCATATAATACGTTTATATATTTAAAAGAAAACATAGTGTTTGAAAGGGTATCAGCTTAATAAAAATTCAGCAACGAATATTTGAATATTTATAAAAATGAGTTTCATTATAACCTTGGAGTTAATTTGAGCACCCCTTTGAAAGTTAATGTATATTGATTTAGTTCAGATTTTTTCTATACCGGTTATCAGTTCTCTTACCTTTATTAATGCACATATTATGTACATAAATATGTCTCCTTTATGGATAAAGCCAATAAATTCAACGGAGTGCTTTGTTTGAAATTAGATGGTGTGCATTCAATTCCTTTAAAGTATGGGATTATGGAAATATATGCTGCGTCAATATTTTCCTTTCCTATTTATGAATCTTGCTTGTCCGACCCAACAAAAAGTCTGGGAGTATTTCAAAAAATAGTGATTTACCACCATAATACATAAAATAGGAAACGAAGCATCCTCTTATCTCTAAGGTTGGTTATTGATTTTTGAAGAAGCTGTTACTTTTCCAAGTTTAAAGTTACATAAGTAAACAGTCTTTTTATATTGAAATCGTGAAGCCAAACGTAGTAGTCAAAGAATTTGAAAACAAAATACCGTGAAATATTTTGAAAAAATACCTTGATTATTATTATAAAAGTCGGTATTATTTACATCATGAAAGAAAAAAAAACACTGCAGAGAAATAACAACAGACGAAAAATGAGTGAAGAATTCTATCAAAAGAGATATTTAATGTACACTAGAGTCAGCTGTTTAGATTTATGAACTTTTTAACAGAAAATTTAAAGAAGTAGGTATAAGATATTTTGATAGCAGAAGTAAAGAAATAATCAGTTTTAGGAGGCTTTGAAAGGACGACAGTTATTCCAGTTCTCTGATCTAAAGGACTTGTTAATACTGATGATATATGCGATCCAAGAAGCAACTGCGAGAAGGGATGTATAATTGCAACTGGAATCTGATTCAAAGAAGCCAAAAGTCTATACGAGCTGGAAATAGCACCAATTTAAAGACATTCTTGTATGAAAGAGACTTAATCCTTAATTATTAATCCTTCCTTTCGCTTCAAAGTATATAATGAGAACAAACTACATGACCGTATCTTGCTGAATTCATTTTCTTCACTAGTTTTTCTAAGTATCTAAATAACTTCTTCTTTCTTAAATGTTTAGATAAAGAAAAGAAAAAAAATAGTTAGGTGTTTAAAAAAACTAATGAAAAAAAATTGCCCCAGCAAAATACAGTCAATTATTCAATCAAGGTTTTACAGACGAATGGAACTAATACGAGTACATAACGGTTATATAAGGACTGACCAATGCGCCATAGGACGCCTGAAACCTAAATGAGGCAATGGTATGAGTGAAGCACTTTGTCTTACCTGACTTTTTCTACTGTTCATGAACCGTTATCATTGGGAGATTTCATTTAACATTTGAAAATTAAAAAATAACATTAAAGTTAATCAACATGGCTCGTATAAGCACAATAGACACAGTTTTAGTCTTTTGGAAGTTTCCCGGGACTGTATCAGATAGTCTTGACCGGAGAATTCAAACCGATATTACCGAGCAGAAGGTAATTAAGTTTGTTCAACAATAGATAGTGAGATAAAAAATTTGAACTATGAACAGTAGAATATAATGCTATTTCTTTACATTATTATAATTGTGTAAAAAAACTCTAAACAAATTCAGTAATATTTTTGTTTTTTACCATCACGTAAGGAACTTGCATTCTTAACATAACATTTAGATTCGTTATAAGCTAATTATGGATATCTTAGCTTATTATCTTTATGACTATTCACATTACTCAAGAGGGTTTAGTTTGGCAGGGTTTCTAAATCTTAGGATGGCTTTTACATGTTTGCTTGAGAATTAAGTCATTTAAAACTCTGTGTTTGAATTTATCGATTTTCGGATTTCATAAATTTTTAAAATATTTCTTAAAAAAAGCTTATTTGTGTAAAGTGTTATACTTTAATGTTTAAGAAGTGTAGTTTTCTTCTTTTTGTACCCTTTGGTTTATCTTATTTCAGTACAGTACTGCTGCAGTATGTATATCAACAACCCTTAACCCATTTTTTAACTTCCGTTTTTTTTTCTTCTTTCCCAGAACCCTTTTGTAAACTTGGTGCTTTATTGGCTTCGGACGATATCCCATCTTCCCGTTTGGTTCAACGGTCAACGATTCTTTCCGCATTCTAAAGTGCACGTTGTAATCAGCAGTTCCTACTGTTGAATTATAGTACTACTGTGTTTTTGGGGTTTGTATGTAAAAACCGTTAAGTCAGGCATGTTACTTACTATTCTTTACTATATAATAAATAAACTTCAATAATATTAATATTTCTTATTTTTATAAATGTAACTTAATAGAACTATGATTAAGTTTCATTTTTTGGAGTTTTATTTGCAAATTTTTTCACGATATGTTTTTTAAATTTTGTTGTTTAATCTGCTTTATAAAATAAAAGCAGATTAAGTATAGGAACAGTGGTCGTTGAAGAATCAGTAGTTGAGACGCTAAATTAATATTTCTTCAGAAATGTTCTAGTAACTATATGGTAGGGGTAGTAACGGAGTGATTAAGCGCTACTAATAGCATCTAACACTCAACTCCGACTTTCGGCCTTCACGAGGCTACCCTGTTAACCTGCTATATGCAGGGACAAACAAAAGATGAGGAGAAGGTGATCAGGGGCTGGGTCTGAGCACTTTCGTTTCACAACCTTCCTAATCCCGAAATCCCCTCCTTTTATCCCAGCCTAAATCTAAGAAGTTATGCAAATCCGTGCCGAAGGATGGATGATACAGGGCTTACTGTATTATGAACGGAGCCTCAAGGGTACCAGGCGACTCTCTTGAGTAAATAGCCTTACTTCGGTATGCGATGCTCTGCCAGAGCGGAGAAAATACCACCGATATAGCTTCAGGGATTTTCCCCTGTAAGAGAAGGAATCCGGAGACCATCCTCCGAAAGCACAGAGGGTCCAAAAGGGCTAACTAGTAGGAGCCAACCTCCCACAAGTGCACCTGAGGACCCGAAGAAGGAGAAAGGAAGTTACTTTCTCCCGAAACGTAGATAGCCTGAATGGACATTATCAATAATGGTTTGTGCATATTCTGCAAAGAGGGAGAAACACCGTTGCACCTGCTAACTGACAGTAAGGCAACTTTGCTTCAAAGAGGTAGGTGCTTCAGGACACTCATCAAAACCATCGAAAAGCTTTTACCGCTGGAACAAGCAAAAGTGCTGAGCTTCTTGGAGGCCTTGAACCTAACTGCTGGAGTACTTTAGTAGAGAAGAGGGGAAGTCTAATAGTTTTCAAGACGTAGTGCTGTAGTCACCCTCAAAAAAAAAAACGATATGGTAATCCAATTGTTAGTTGTTTCTAATATCTATTTCTTTTTCTCATTTTGTTTGCAAATCATAATAAATTAACAAGAAGGTATTTTTTATTCATGAAAGAACAATTTACTGGTACGTTATCTATTTATTTTCAACAAGTATAGTCATTCACATAGGAATTATATTATCATCTAGTTTTCTAGACTATTTGATTTAGTGAGCAAATAATATTTGAATGCTCGAAATATTGGTTTATTTTTCTTAGATATCTATAAAACTTTTACGGTAATTGATTCCATCTTTTGGCAAAGTATTTGAAACATTTTAAATAAATAATTGTTTTTGAATATTGTGCCAATTTGAAGCTAGATCAAAACGTTTTTCACCATAACAGCAGTTTGCTGTACCATTACTTGAACAAATAAGAAGATATATTTGTTCCTCTGAAGCTGTAACAAATATTTGAAGATAGAAAATTAAATACCTCTTACTGTTTGAATTGGTTCTGTTAAATGAAATAGACGGCAACTCAGCCAACAAAAATGAATCGGTAGTATTAGATGCTATGATGACGCTCTATTGATTTGGCATCTGTAAATATTGAATGTCAATTGAAATCGGTTGGCCAAATATCTTCCTTTAAAATCAAGGTGTGTTTACCTTAAATCAAGAGCTCACTATCCACTGAACAAATAATTTAAACGTACATGTATTGTACCACAACGGGTGTTGAGAGTACCAACGTCCCAAAACAATTCATCCTTACACTGAACAAACGATATGCAATGTTTTATTACAATTATGATATAGTTTAAAATAATTTGATGTCACGACTTCATTCAAACTACAGTTGTTGTTAAAATCCACATATTATTTTTCTTTGTAAAATAATTTGTAATGTAATTAATTCTTAGTCTTTCTGTTTCAAAATTTATACTTCTGCCTATGAAAAAGGTTTTAAATAAAAACCGAAACGTTGGCAATGAGAGTTTAATTTGAACCTGAAGAACTGACCGAGTCCCGATAAATTTTAGTTTTGTTTCTATTCCACGGTCGATACTTTTATCAATATATATATTAATATAACAAGATTTTACAACAAACACGTGAAATAATAATCAATTTTTTTACTCTTGAAGACCGATTGTTATAGTTAAAAGATCTTAGTCTTTTTTTTTACATTTCATATTGTGGTTTGATCATATATACGACTATATATATAATTAAAGTTACAGCTAGAGAACACAAGAAAAAGGACGAACACTCACGAATCTCGATAGTTTCGGTGTCTTCCCGTCTTCAGGAGAGTAGAAAGAAAGAAAAGGAGAAAGAATGAAGGAACGGAGACGTAAATGCGTCCACTGGCCGATGTAAACTCATCGGCCAGTGGACGCATAATTCACATATTATATATATATATATATATATATATAAACAGGTGTGCGTGCGTGTGTGTGTGTGTGTGTGTGTGTGTGTGTGTGTGCAAAAACAACACACACAATCACAATCACAATGAAACACGTAATGGACATTTATGTTTTAGTTGTTTTTTTTTTATTTGTGGGTGTGCTTCATATTTATATTTATGAGCGTGTGCTTTGTATGATTTCAATGTAAAGAGTGTTAGTAATCAATTCTTATAACGGTTATATTTGTTAACTATTTTCTCAGCACCTGCATCTTTTAAATCTCACTTATTTATTAACGAATTAGTTCTGTTTCACATATCTAGCTATTTTAGCTTTAACAAGTAACTGTCGAAGATTGTTATATGATTCAATTCAAGAGTGGACGATATTTAACAAATCACAATGCTCATAACAATAATAATGCATTTAATATCTATAGTGCTGAAAACTTTAGAAATAAAACATAATTTTAAGTAATTGTGTGAGAAAAAATGTCCTCTTAAATATTAATGTTGATCCAATTTGGTTTTGTCATCCAAACCTTTAGAAAGTACATAAAATATTTAGAAAGTATATGTCTCTTTCTGATCTTTGTTGAAATATAGTTTGTAGTTCTATTTCCTTCAGTCTTTCCTTTCTTTTCTTTTTAAGTTCTTCTATATAGTCAAATTAATTACTTTCTCCAATCTAACTTCAATAAATTGTGTGTAAAATCCGTCCAATTTTGAAATTAAATTAAGACTATTTAATAAATACTAAGTTATGTAATCAGACCTCACAATACTTTTAAACTCACCCTCTATGATATTTTAGAATATAGCAGTTTTCAGCTTCACAATTTCATCATTTTTGTGTGGTCTGAAAATATTTTAAGCAAACGCATTATAAAGATTTTGAGCAATCCGTTAAAATAATTTAAATATATAAGTGAACTAATGTATTATACAATACAATAAATTGTTAATTAAAATTATTATTAAAAAAAAGTATATTATATAAATCTTCTGTTAGAAAATACATGAAACAATTTTCCAAGAAGTTGAAACTTAGGGATATTTATTTTGCCCGAATAACTGTTTTCAACATTTCTGTTAAAATGAAAATTATATGAGTCATAATGCATAAGATCTTTTTACAAAGCTTTCAGTCTTAGTATCTTAAGATTTATCTTAAGATATATAATATATATTTTGTGTATTCTCATTTATCATGATATAATTTACCCAATAATGTAAATGCAAAACAAATGTATTTTAGTGGAGGCTAATGGAGAAATTTTCATTTTACTTAGTTCTTATTGTTGCTGTTTTTCACTGAACGCGTTTTTAATAATTCAAATGGGTCCATGTTTGTTATTGTATGCTAACAGTATCAATTCTTAAGTTTACCAAATACATGTGCTACTCATGCCAGATAAACGAAATTGGACGGGGGGGGGGGGGGGGTTCATGACTAAGGTCGATTTTTTTCTTCTTTTCTGTTACTTAGTCCCTACCAGAAGAAATATGAAATATTCCACTGTGATTATTTTAGATTATGTCAGTCTGCAGAGGCCAACTTACGAGAGAATATACATAGATCCAATATTAGCCCTTTGTAATACGACAAAATGAACATTAACATTGACAATTCTAAATATGACATGCTCAAGTGTATTTAAGTAGGAAAATGTAGTATATTTTTATGTGTGGCAGCACTAATGATTATAGCTACAGTGTTTACTGTGTTTTGCGGGTAGTTACTCAGTGTAAACTTTTGTTAATTAAAGCTTCATCCTCTATGCTGATAATAGTTTGATGTTTCAATCATTACAATTTATATTCATAAAAGTTTTGACAGTCAAAGCGTCTATAGTTGCAAGATGGAGTGACTCCTGAAGCCTGAGATATTTGATGTTGATCCCACGTGAGTCGGTGCCAAAGCAAAATGGAAACATTGGAAACAAATATTCTTTAATTTCCTGAACCAAGTTGAAAATATTATGGATGAAATTAAGCTGCAAGCATTATGTAATTATGTATCTGCAAACGTTTATTTGTACATAAATGACTCTGATAATTACAACGATGTGATGAATACACTGGACTCGCCGTACTGTAGTAAGAGAAACGAAATCCTTACCAGACACTGTTTAGCGTCAGTGAATCTATCAGTGAATATCTACAAGTATTGAAGCAAATCAGTAAAGATTGCGCGTTCAAGGCTGTAACTGCGGAACTACTTAAAAATGAGTACATAAGAGATGCCTTCATTGGGTAGTTAAAAAGTTCACGTATTCGGGAACGTCTACTAGAGAATACTACGATAACACTGGAAAATGCCCATTATCAGGCTAGAGCTTTGGAGTTGGCAGAACATCACTCTGTTCTACTTAAACACAGCTAATTCGACACCCGTGTCGGCGATCAGACAGCCAGAAAACAACGTTGAGGAAGCTCAATCAGCAGCGGCTGCTCACTCTCGCATTTCAATGTTTTTCAATATTATAACCTCATTAGGTGACTAGTAATTAAGTCAAGATCAATTAATCCTAATATTTTAAGAAAATGAAATCAGTTATTCATTATACTTTTAATAGATTTTTCTGAATTCTCATTTAAAATTGCATTAAATCACAAAAAAAAAAAAAAAAAATTGTGACATTTCTGTACCTATGGAATGTCTAATGTTTTTGAAGTTATTTCAATAAATAATAAGTTTATATCTAAATTGAATCCAGCCTGCAAAAGCCAAGTTCTCTGAAAGATTCCCACCTGCTCTCTGAATACAAAACAACCTAAGAACGTTATTTATTTGAATGCCTTTTCAATTTCCTCATTTCTTATTATATATTGTAAAAACTACATTCCTTTTTCATCATTAAATATTTATTTTTTGAAGCGTTTTAGTAACTTGTTGTTTTTCTGTAAAATTCAATGAATAATATATTAAAAAAATTAACTTTTAACACTATTTTACACTAATTTAATTTTACTGCTTTTCATTATTTTTACACTGTTTCTTTGATTTATATTTCTTTCTGTTAATCATTTAATTGTTTAACATAATTTAGTAAGTAACTAATATATATGTTACTACATTGTATAGCCAATAAGACATTTTGAAAGGTTTCAAATTTCTTTAAAGAGATTGTAATCTTGAAGATATATGTATCAGTTATTACATGGTATTTATATCGTGTGAGAATAATTAGAAGTCCCCGCATATCAATAACCTATAGAACCATTTCGTTTCGAGTATATAGTGTTCTTCAGGTTGCATCAACAGTTATAACATATCAAAAAACACTCTTTTCACCCATGAGTGATTTATTTTAAACATGAGATCTTTTGATCATCACAACTATAAATGATACCCCCAGAAGAACACAATGTGTTAAAATGGTTAATAATATATGACAATGAATTTGAAGGCTAAAGATTTTTCTCAACCAACACTGATGTAATCTGGTAAGAATACACAAAACATTTGATTTTACATTTATAAGTTTTGCCTGATAATTGATATGCTTCATATAATTATAATAATATACTAATTAGTTAAAATTATATTAATTAACATTAGTATAATTAGTCCTATATCTAATATAAGTTCAATTTGTTATCATTGAATTTTCAATTTTGATCTGGTAGTAATCATTCTTTACTGGTAAGGAATAGTGTATGTTCAAAGTTTTTAATTGAATAAAAATATTCTGTTATGAATAGTTTAAGGAATAAAAAAAATTATAGTTTTGAATTATAAAGTGTGGCTGTTCATTGTTTACAAGACACAAGAAGTTACATCTGAGTTTATCGAAAGTTAGTGCTGCTGCACTAGAATTTAAACTACTCAACTTCAATTAAGTAAATAGTTGTGATGATTGATGGCGTAGAGTGATAACGATCGCATTGGGACTAATCGCAGGAGCATCCTGCGGGTAACTACTCAGGCAAGAAGACCTATTAACTCTCAGTCTACCAATAACTTCTGTGAGAACCAATTTATTAGAATCTTCCCTTCCACGTGACATTTAGATAGCAAAGACGGTCATCTCCTAGAAGAAAGAAAAGCCAAATCGAGAAAAAAAGAAAACATGTCAAGCAGTAGCTTTCAAATTAATGCAGTTAATCAAATTTTAAAGAAGTAATGCCAATAAATAAAAAATACTACTCGGTGAATCTGTATAAATATATATAATTATGTCATTCATGAGATGTCATTTGGTGATTTTCTTTTGGAATGAAACCCCTTTGAGAAATAGTCACTGAAATTGCTGGTCGCTATTTATAGTAACAGTATCGTAAAAAGCACACATTATTAGAATTAACAACATTTAGTTTATAGATAAATATATTTTCTTTGTATGTTTTTGTAATCTATGGCATAATAGTTCAATGCTTAAATTTCTACTTGATAATTTTCGTTATAATAATTATCATAATATCATAATTAATATCAAAATATCATATCATAACACGACTTCTCCTATCTGCCAGATGGACTATCATCAGTGCATGGATCTGGAAGAACGTAACTTTCAGGCAAACAATGAAAGTAAATCATTGTACCCTTGTGGCTAAAATTGAGAGCTAACAAACAAATCAGTTATATTTCTTGCTAATAGAATTCCATTGGACGCAAAATCTTTTAAATATAGACAGTAAGAATAACACGATATTTACACGTCACTAATTTTATCTTATTATTTTGTAATCAAACCTGACCATACAGATCTAGTCGTAATAAAAATTTTTATAAAATGTATTTAGGGGACCTTAAATGTAAGAACTGTAAATATCATAATGATTTAAGATTTTTTCTGAGAATTCTTTTTTGTCATCATTAGAATTTACGTTCAGAAAACTACACCTTATGCTAAAAATAATATAGCCAATGAGAGATCTGATCTTAAAACTATTTGGCGTTTCAGCAGTGCTTTAGAAATCCAATGAGAAGAAAGTTTCCTAAAATCAAGATCTTCAGTTAGAACTAAAAAACCAACCCAGCTGTCTCAACACTTTATTGGCAATCCAAATTACTTTTAATCTTATTGAAAAATCAAGATTATTGAAAATTGAAAATACTTTTCAATCTTATTCAAAATTATTCCTGATAATCTCAATATTCAGAACATGTTTTAAAGTGGGTGACTTTTCTCTTCTTAGTTAATCATTAAGCCATTCCTAACAATCATTAAATACCTTCATTGAACTGTAAACAACGGATCTAGAAGGTGAATAGCCTTCGTAAAGATTTTGCAAAGTTTCAATATTTTCTATCAGTTTTATTCATATTTTTGCAGAAATTTGATATTTGTGCGGACTTCAAATCGTGGAGAACTCATTTTTCGGTGGAATACCAAAAAAGTGTATTATGCAATGTGTACATAACTTTTACACATAAGAAAGCTAGATGACAAAACTTGTAAAATTTTTCATATGTAGTTATGAATAACTAATCATTTTGTTGGACTAGTTTGAAACGTTTGAATTAATGGGAGTTCTCTTAGAACCATTTGAAGAGCCTTGATTACAATTTATTTTTAAATAAATGAGGTGAAAAGAGGTTATTATTTAGTGACGTTCATTCATACTATCTAGTAATAATTATACCCTATTTATTTTTTGAAAAGAAATTATTAAAAAATAAATAATAATAAAATAAAATTATTCTATAAAGTATAATTATAACTTATAAAATTTGAATTTTATATCGTATACCAATGTATACACAAATTTATAATTTTATTATTAGCCCTTGAAGAGTTGAACTCAATGATTAGTACTTAATGTTGTTTAGTTGAATAATTGAACACCACAGAATAATGTTAACAAATAATTCAAAAATATTTCACATAAAAATTAATGAACTATTTAGAAAGGACGGAAATAATAATTTTCAAAAAAATGTTGCTTGAATAATTTTAAATTAAAATGAAATATTTAAGAGGTCGGTAGGTAATGCAGTTTGGGAGGAGAGAGAGAGTTTTTCATAAGGCAGAGGAAGGGGAAGCTAGGACAATGAAAAGGGTTGGTTGGTTCTGAGTGCAAATGAGACCCATTGTGATAGGCAGTGGTTCTACTCGCCACCTCGTCCTTCTAAATTGACTTCAAACACCACCTAAACCGACGCCAGCAAAATCTCTCATTTATTTACTTATCAATTTCTTTTCCTCTAAAACAATAATATAAGTTTATTTCGTAGTATTTATGCTAAAAAAATTTTTTCAATCAATTCTAAAATGTAGTTTATACGATTTTGCAATCAGTTAGAACTAAAAATAATGGTAAAAAGATTTATGATATGATATTTATTTTTTTAAAGAATAAAAAAAGAAAGAAAATATAGAATTAATTTCAAATGAATTTCATGAAAATACTTATTAAATTTAACCAATTCTGACCGTTGGAATAAACATTTACTTCAACTTAATACTTACTTACATACTTCATACTTAAACATAATACTCAACTTAGAGTAATACTACTGTATATCCTACTTGTCCGATTTGTTTAAAATAACCTTAAAAATGTGTTGGTCAATTTAATGATGTAATTACAGAAAATATTTGAAAGGTTAAGGTGACTATGTTATGACTTTAAATTTCACCCTTTCAAACTTGTTTGTCTGCGTTCTCTTTTTTTAAACTATGGCTTTTTAAACACTGCTTTATGCTATCGTAAAAAATGAGTTTAACTAAACACAAGACTAATACAAGTATATATGATATTAATAGTTATAAGTTTACAAAGTAAGGAAGGTGAGAAATATATTACAATATTGTCATACTCGTATTTACAAGATATTACATTTAATAGATTATTTTTTTGATTATCAAAAAAATATATATTATAAAAAATATATATTATAAAAAATATATATGAGGAATATTTAAATATTTATATATAAATATTATCGAATATTTAAATATTTATGTATAAATATTCTTGAATAATTAAATATTTATATATAAATATTTTTGAATACTTAAATATTTATGAAAAATATTTAAAATAGGAGTAAAAAAATATATTATTCCTATCAACCACAAGCTACCCTTCCAGGTTCACTATTATAAATATTGGTTAACAGATATAAAATATTATCAGATATAAAATATGATATGTTTTCAGGTTTTGCAAAAATAAGAAATAAATAAACATTTGAATAAAAAAAAAAGGCTCAACACTTATCTCATGACTTACGCTGATTGAACACTGTATTATTTTAATTCCATTATCTAATAAAGATTCAATTCAATTTTAATACTATAAAATTAATTAATTTTTTTTTAAATGGAGCAATTTAAAAACAAAGCAGTATTTAACAATAACTCAAACAATATTAAACTGTTATTAATATTAGTCTTGTCTAATCAACAATCAATATATATATATATATATACTAAATCTAAGAAACGGTCCACAAGGGCTATAAAGCTTTAAACTACACAAAGAACGACACAGAAAAAAGAATAAATAGAACACTTACAGAATTCAATATTTCGAACTGTTGTTCTTCCTCTCTTCTAGTCTAGTCCTGATGACGAACAACAGTTCGAAATATAGAATTTTGTAAGTGTTCTTTTACAAAATTGTAAAAAAGTAAGTGTAAATAAAAGAACACTTACAGAATTCATTGCTAGATAGATAGATATAGTAGCAAATGTACCCGTTTTTGACGGAATCAGAAATTCTATTATACTTGGTATTCCAATATCATTAGACATTATAGAATAGTAGAAAATACCATTATTAGTACAGTGTTAAGCAAATGCCTCTGTATACACTTCATTAGCTGTCTGGCCTTCAGGTTCATGAAGGACAAACAAATGAAACCTCTGATTCTTGAGAAAGTTAACCACAGTTGACCATGTAAGAAAAACTTGGTCTCGCTAACTTGAATTCCTGCGTTAGATAAGTTTCTCCTTGCGACTTAGTTACCGTCATTACGAAATAGACTCTGATGGGCCTTTACAATCGTTTCAATGGTAACATACAGTGGTTCGGAATCAATGGCATACGTGGTATAAACACAGACTCCCCAATACCACACCCAGTTATGACGTCTGTCTCAATGCCATATGTCTGCAGAGCACGAACTCAGAGTCGTGTCCCGTTGCACAGTTTTGGGGCACTCACGTTTCGTAACATGAAATTTGTTGCTGCTACTAAATTGCAGCATGATTGGTGCTCCTACTTTAAGTTTTTACTCATGAGCAGGCTGTCCAGGAGAAATAAATTCAGAGTCAAGAAATTCAGTTAGATAATGAACTGCTTCCTCATCACTAATCACACTCTTTACTGACTTGTAAGTTCTTTCCTCGGCTTGATATAGCGTAGGATCTTGTTTGTTGATTTTTCATGCCTGTTCATATTAAGGGTTGAGAATTGCTCGTTGACAAAACTAATTATTTTGAATAGATAGTACAGCCTCAACTCTGGGAAACACCTTTTCAATTATGTAAATACGCAATATATTCATATGCTCAAATGAAATTAAAATCAACTGACAATACCTACTTGATATATCTGTGTATTTTCAAAATAAACATGTCTGTGAAGTTAGCAAAATACAGCTTAAAGCCCCATAATTACGCTTTTGCACTGAATTATCAATCTATTCAGAGCCTATAGTGTATGTTAAGCAAACACAAGTCTACTGTCAAAGTTTCAGCTTGATATGTCTTATGGTGGCTGAGTTTACTTGTAACAAAATTTTTCTGACAACCGACAAATCGACAAACTGACAGAAATTTTTCTAAGGATGGATTCGGTTTCTCCAATGTGTGAAACGTAAAGAAAACTTGAAATTAGTCAATTCTAAGCAATGTACAGACAAAACAAATTCTTTTATTTATATAGATAACTGAAATAGAGTAATCATCTTGAAGCATTTTTCAGATTTGTATAGAATTTTTCATATGTGTTTGGTGTGGTTAAATGGTTTAGTGAGAATTCAATATTATGTGGACACGGCTCAGCCACACTGTTTAACTATCGGCTTGTTATTGCATCCAAAAATAAACCTTATGGTGTAGATGAGCTGAGTACTTTTTAGACACTACTGTATCTTTAAAATAATTCTTTATTCTCTATTACGTTTTTCAATATTTTTATTTTAAAATAATCGACTACGGTGATCAAAAAATATTTTATTTCATGATTTTAAGAGAATTATGAGTTTTGGGATAACGATTTATGAATTTTCTTCCCTGTTTATATGTGCATATTTTATTAAATCATAAAGCTGTAACATTTGGCAAATTGTAATGAAATTTTATAGCTGTATAAATCATACTTTGGAAATCAACTTTATTATATTCACCTAATTTTCGTTAAGTACATTACGTAATTTGTCGTTTATTATGCAAAAAAAAACACTACTTCAAACCAAAATTTTCCAGTGATTTCACAACTTTTATGTTTATATTAATTGGATAAATCTCATTCAATTAAAAAATAGCATAAATATGATTATTGAATTATATAATTTTATGAACTTAGAATATTAGAAAATTTAGACTATTAAGAGCAGATATGGCAACTAATAAATCTAATTAAAGTAACTTTCCACATCGCCATGAAATAATGTTTAGATTGGTTACATCTGCTAAGATAGATTTAAACACTTAATAAAATAATTAACACTTAAACTTTAAAAAATTAATATAAATGAAAGTACTAAATTGATTGACTACGAGTTAGATAATATTTTACAGTAGACTTTGATAGCATGCCTACATAGTAGTAAAACTAAGTGAAATAAAAAACTAAATTGATTTGCAACGATTGTAACAAATACGTTTACTTATATTAATTTTTAGTGTAGAACACTAAAGTTTTCTGAAAAATAATGTCTCAATGTTCATCATTTTGACCTAAGCTGAACAAATTCATTTTGTCTATAGTAAAATTTGCTTTGCAAGATGTATTAGAAGTGTTTATTAGAACTTTGTACAACTTGCTTACAAAGTTGAAAACTACTTCTATTCCTTTCAATATCAAAAACTAAGTAATAATACATTAATTATTAATAAGTTGATATTGCTTATTAAATAATAATAATCATGGCAATTAGAGCAATTAAAAATTTATAGCTAATTATTTTAATTATGATCCAAATTGAACTTTAGCAAAAGTATTAAAAGCAATTTAAGAGACTTAATATATTAAGTAACTTGTTTAAGTTTTCTCATTATGTAAAATCCTTGTTAACGTTGTAATTAAATTTTTAGCAATTTATGAGTTTTATTTTCAATGGAAGTTAATAGAGAATTTCTTAACAAAATATTAGATCGGATATTTCTTGTTACACTATGTAATAATAAAATCAATGTATATGAAAAAAGATTAACTGAAATGAAAGAGAATTAAAAAACAAGCTATTTTAGTTGAACGACTTGTAAGGAATTCTGATGACATTTGAACTAGAGAGGGTGAATCAAATATTAACCCATCTTAAGTGAATTAGTACTGCAGAAAAGTCTCAGAATATTAGATCATAAAACCTAATTCAAAACTGCAAAGAATAATGTCATGTTGCTTAATTAGCTGACGAGAATGTGATGTGAATGATTTTTTACTCTTAGGTTTGTGTGTCACCCAACTGATGTTTGCTTTTGACTCTCATTAAGTTTTATTTTCCTATTTTATATTGTGATTTGAACATTGATTGTTATTTTACGTGTTTATTGTGCAACTTTGATAAATATATAATGCTTAAACTAGATTGACAAACAAGAAATCACAAATAAATTAGAACACATTTGAAAAAAATAGTAGTAACTCATTATTATATTTCCATTCCCTCATCATCAGGAAAATACATGGGAGTCGCTCCGAAAACAGTTAATCGTTGTGCCTTTTAAGAAGCTGTCCAGGGACTTGACATAAAAGTATTCAATCTATAATTTTTATTCATTTGATACTTTTTAATTTACTAATTAAATCAACATTTTTATTTTTTTTAATGTCACTGTCTGAAGTTTTTTCCAATTATTTGGCTTAAAACGCTATCTAACAATTTGGACAAACCATATGAGGCCGAACCTACGGAACTCACAATTAAACGTATTGGATATTTATCCTTATGCATCTTGATCAAAATCTTACATATATGGTAAAGAAGACTGTAACATGAACTGGTGGTGCAGTAACTGTAACAGGATATAAAATAACTTACTGGTTTATTATTAAGACAAATCAAACAACTACATCCGCCTAATATTCGTGTTTGTCTTGCCTGAAAGGACTTCAATGTCAATATGTGTTGAGTAGTCTATCTTGTCCTGCGGTTGCACTGTTCGAAATAAGTAAAGACTAATCTAACGCATTGAGATTCAAACCAGTAGATGTGGATCTGTCTTTAGGTTCAGTCCCAGTAATCTATTTTAGTTTTGCCTGCACTCATTACACGGACTATTGGATACTTAAGGACAACCTAAATCTATAGTTCTAAACATAGTTAAACAATTGAAGACATCTTAGATTAGCGAACTTCATATATATGGTGGTTCAATTATGTAAACAAGGTTTACTACTATATGGCTAGTATTTTACCCCATATTTGTAGTGTAGGTTAGGTTAGGTTGCAGTGGTAGTCCCACAAGGGAACAGACGTAGGCCAAGCATTCGCCCTTTGTGATACCACACAATGAAGAATGATTCTACAGTGGGAGTCCTAAATTTTGCCTAACTCAAATGTATTTAGAGTAGGGATCTTTAACGAGTACCTGACATCGTACAGCCTCGGACCGACGGTTTAACGTCCTTCTCCGAGGGACGACGTGCTCAGATTTATTCACCTCCCGCGTGAATAAATCGAGGGCCAGGTGAGGATTGAACCCCGGTTCTATCAGTTCAGAGGTGAGCACGTAACCAACTGAGCTAGCCTGACCCCATGTTTGTAGTGTAAGGAATATTTCTTCAAATATTTCACCATAAGGAAACCATATTCTCTAAAAACAGGAGTCTGTGTGATATATCCTGCAGATAGTTGATGTATTCATATAGGTAGTGTTAAGCAACAGATTTCATTGGCTTATGTAGTCTTTGCAATATCTGGTTAATTTTGTTTGTGAACCAAATTACCACTAGACTTAATATCAAATATTTCTATTTGGTAGTGAAATGAAGTTTATGGATTGCACAATGGAAAAAATGTTTCCCCTTATTTGGGCGCAGGCTCTACTTCTGAAGGGAATTGATTACACCGCACAAAGTTAAATAACAGTTCTTTTTTTTAAAAAAATTAAGATTTATGATGAAGGATGAACTCAAATGTTCTTCTTGCCTCAATTTTTGTATTTCATTAACTGTGACGGAACTAATTTTGCAAACAATGATGAAAAACCTTTTCTTTCTAAATTAAAAAATAACATTTGGCGGTTCAAATTGCATAAGACAGAAATGAAGGAAGGTCTTTAGAATCGCTCACAGACCGATACAATCTGAGATCTCATTAGAACAAATGTTGGATTTTTTTTTTTTTTTTTTGGTCATTATAAAAGCTTTTTATGTAAATTTTTATATAAACTTTTCTTATTAAGGTTACTGGCTTAAAAAATGTTTGCAACACAGTACACCACAACATATAATCCTGTGGATTCTATAATGATGAATACCAGTTGCAGCTTCTACTATATGTGAGAAAATGCTGCATTCGCTCTATTGTTCACAGATACTACATTCTGCTTGTACTGTAATAAGCATAATGTCAAACCTGATTTTATGAAATGCTCAATTTCATAAAAGTGTTTCTTGTTTTTCAACTTATAGCAAACTGTGTTATTTAAACTATTTAGCAGCATTAATTTATTTTGATTTTTTTTTTTTTTTAGACAGCTATAATTTTGAAAAAATATCGTACTGATTGATATAAAAGTTGCTTGAGTATAAATGGATATTTGCAAGTATGGAGCAAAAAGTTAAAAAAAAAAACTGAGTTAGGGTATCAACATAGCTGCCAACTAAGTCATAAGCTGTCGGAATGTGATAGCTTACTTTGTCAGATAATCCTGTTCAGAAACCAACTCACTCTAAAAACCGTTTAGTATTTCAAATTACTATTTCTTTAAAGCATTCCAAATATATTTATATAATACAGAAATGTCATCATTGTTAAGTTTGGTTTAAGTTTAAAAGATTAACTGAATTTCTGATTTATCACTTTAGTTGATCTCTTTAGAGGCTCGTTACAAAATTAATTATAAACGTAACAATACATTGTCCGTTTTTAGTGCTTTTAATGCTAGGAAATGAGTAAAAAAAAGTATAGACGATTTTGCTGGATACCATTCATTGATTCTGGCAAAGGCGATGTATATGGAAAATGTAATAGACACTTTTATCATTTTTATAATTCGTTTAAGATAATTGTAAGCTGGCTCAGAAATCTTCCTTCACAGAAATCTATTCAATAAAAATATTTATATAAATGAATACATGCTGTTGTAGATCAGTAATACGTTCAAACTAAAGGTTTTATGTAGAAAAATTGGGGAATATTCATTAAAGTGAAGGCTATTTTAAACTGCTCATGTAGTCACGATACTATTCATTGGGGTGTATGAAATATTAATCTTAATTAATTTTATATACCGGTATATTACCTGTATATCAAACACGTTATCGAGGAAGTACTTTACTTAAGCCCCCAGAAACACAGGTTTTGGCTAATACTCTATTTTACACTATGAATAAGTCAAATTTTTTCTTTCATTATTGTGGCCAAAGTATAAATAGAATTTTTTAAATGCTGTTATCAAAATAAGTCATTTCACCTGCGTACATAAGTACCAGATTTATTTTCCGTACTTACAGGATAAAAAAGTTACTGAAGAAGTCTTGGCATAAACAATGTTTTGCTGCAATAACCAACTCATCTAATACGTGTTATTCTTTATTAGGTTTATCTAATGTAGAAATCGTTATACTCTTATAATTTATTGAACCATAAACTTAAAGTTTCAACAAGAGGTAATAAAGTCTAGATCACGTTTACTTTTATTCGCCAACTGAACTCTCAAATTTTTTAAGGCTTCAACTAAGAAGGACGTGACAATCAGTTTTTATTAATGTTCTAGGCTTACATAAACAGATGAAGAACTGTGTAACTTTTCAATTTATAAATATTTATTTATTATGTTGTTCCAATGATCTGTTTATATTGAGGTAATTCTGAAGAAAAATGTTATTTTTTAGATATCCATTTCCATCCATGAATATATATTGTTTACATGGACAATTTACTAGTTTTCTATGGTTAAGTACATATAATATAACAGCAGGTACATAATATGGACCTTAACTTAAATTCAATCTAATAAACAATTTAATAAATTTATATGAATAAAATAATGTATTTATTCAATTTGACTTATTAATTTTTTCCGGAAACAAAGTTCACTCGATTTAAAATTACTTGATTAACTTTACAAAATTAATGCATTTAAAAATAAAATATGCAATATTCATTCTCTATACAACTTAAGAAAAATTACTGCTGTTACCGACATTTCAATAAATCTATCGATAAATTGAGTATTCATGAAGTTTATTACATGTGTACTAGATGAGTACATCAGAGATGTTAATTACATGTAGTGATGCTAGAGGAAGTTCATTTTTTTATTGTTTATATATTTTATTTTGAAATAACATTGCAAATGAATAAGTATATAAACAGTATACTAAAATTGATTCGCTAAAGTCGTGAACTAAAAGGGTCAGGCTAACTGCTAGTTGTGAACAAACTGAAATGAAGGCCTCTTTAGTTTGCTAAAGTGTCTCTTAAATCTGCATCAAGTGCTCTTCTCAAAGGAAATTAAAATCTTTATGTCTATAATAAACAAAGACAAGCTACTCCCATTTCCTGTAAATCAACCTGCCCTTTGCCACTCTTCAATGAAGCTATCTTTGTCCACAAAATTTCTTAGCGCATACTTAAAAATTTTTGGAAATAGGGATATTTTTTTAATTAAAGGAGCGTCTTTAAATGAAATTAAAAGTTCGTGTTTGACATTATTAATATAATAATTTTAAAGAAATTAAAACACCAAAGATTAAAGTCATTTGTTTTAATTTAATATACATTTTTTTTCAGTATGCTAAGCGAAGCAAATCAAAGCAGACTTCAGAATAAAATAATTTGTAATATTATAAAGCTTGATTAAATGTATTGTGGAAGGCATATGAACCAGACAACAAAAAAGGGTTTGTTAATCTATCAAATTACGAATGAACTGAATTAGAATGTTATTTCCTATCTCTAGGAATGAAATATTATCTTAAAATGTAATTTTTTTCATTTGATGAAAAAGACCGATATTGAAATAGTATACCAATCCCTGCTAAAACTAAAAGAAGAGGATATAATGAGTATTTATCTCTACCTGCACGATCAACTGAAAGCAGAAGCCTTGAAAGAAAGGTATTTTAAATCTAGAAAATTCCTTAATAAAAGACAAAAGTGTTTTAAATATAGAAAATTCCTTACTAAAACAACTTACCTAATAACAAAATCTCGAAAATTCCTAACTAAAAGCTTAAGCACCACCCCTAAAACATAAGGAAAATAAAGATATAACAATAAGGAAAGCGGAAGAAACGAGTACATTTGTTATCCTCAACACCTGTGAATGAACTAGATGATCATAAGTAACACCTCCAAATTAACACAGCCCGAATTAAGTAACACAGCCCGATTAAAAAGCGAAGTAAATAAGATCATTTGAGAAGCTAATGAGAACAAAAAAAGTGACGATTCTCCAACCAGTTGTTGGTGAATGATCAACAATGTATAACGTTAAAACGCAAGAGGCAGGTAACAAACTATAACCTATTATATCTCAAGTTTGCACACTCAGATACAGTCAAAATTTTAAATAGTATAACATCACAGTGCCTACCAGTCACCTGCATGTTACAGTCAACCGACAACTTTCTTGAAATTATAAGAGCCTTGAAATTTGTCGAACGAAAGAAATTCTAGCCTTACTGGAAGTTGAATCACTATTTACCAATATTCTCGTAAGACGATCAAGAACATCTGGAATAGAGCGTATAACCATTATTCCTCTACCACCACCATTTGGACGAATATTTTAGAATAATTATTACTAACATGTACTACAAAATACCTAAAAGTAATATGTATGGAAAACTATATTACCAATTATATGAAGTACCCATGGGCACATGGGTTTGCCTCTAGGAGTTAGTTTCGCTAGCTACTATTCGTGTAGTCTGGAAAACAAAATAATAATTTGGTAAAAAAGGATAAGCCATTAATGTAAGATCGTTATGTTGACGACTATTTGTTAGTGACTATTAACGAGCAACAATAACTATATTTAAAGAAAGAAATTGAACAAAATTCTGAACCTAAACTAACATGCAACGTTGAAAATAGCAACAACTTCAATTTTCTAGACGTCCGTATAAGGTAAACTGGCAATAGTTATTCTGCATCCATATTTTTCAAATCCTAAAACAGTGGCATGTATGCAAATAGTAAACATGAGTGCATTGAAAAACGGCATCATAAAAGTATCACTCTATAGAACGTACAAAATGACTTCAAACTGAAACACTTTCAATACAACTGTCGATAAACTTAATTCACTTTTCTAAACTAAACTAAACCTAATCCAAGAAGGAAAAGAGCAGGGCAACAATTACAAAATCATGTATGAAAACTAATTTTCTGAAAGATTCAAAACTGACGACAAATTAATGATGACTATAATAAAGAGCAAAATTGGATACTAAAATACAAAAGACAGTTTAAACATCATTATTTATTATAACAGCGGAACCACGAGATACTTATTTGTAAAAAACAACCCCAGAAACGATCAGCATAATCTGATATACAAGTTCATTTTGAGTTAAATATGTTCATTCAGTTAAATATCTCATATATATATTTAAGATTGCCAAGACATCTCACTGTACACAGAAACAAGAAAAACATAAATTAAAAATATTGTGTGAAACTTAAGTACGAAACATAAAAATAATATAACAGAGAGGTATGAAAAAAAGATTAAAACTAATAGAAGTCCTGTCTCTACATATATTCTAGAGAAAGCACCGCAAATAAATGAATCTTTAAAAAATAAATGTTGTATTAATATAGAGGAAATCTGTAATCAATAAGGGAAGAGTTTAAAAATAAATTCCCTCTTAGCACGGGTACTGCTCACGAGGAAACTATAAAAAAAATATTATTTAGGAAAATGAAATCCCATATTGCATTCCCATTTATTTAGATTGTCCTAATTCAAACTATCTATATGAGAGTGCAAATGAAAAGCTTTTAAACCTGTTCGAAAGCAAGTCCAGCAAAAATGAAATTAAATATGGATTAGCTGCGGAATGTGTGGCCAAATATAATGGCACACATCACAGCTCTACAAAACGTTCCCTCATACCTTCTGCTGGGTAAAAGGGCCAATATTAATATCTCAATATTAAAAGACGGCAGCCTCTCCACCCTAAAAGTTGGCAAGTTTTGGCATTCATAAGGATAAAAAAAAAAGTTATGTAACGAAAAAAATATAATAAATAAATACTGGCCTGAACAGAGTATCCAGGTTAGACATATGCTTTCACTTTTAGGGCCTCTTTGTGTAGGAACTTGGACGTGAAGATGTTTATGGTTTCGAAAATCGTTTGTTAGTAAATTATTCACTGTAGTATACATCAACATAAAAAATCAGTCATTCTTAACCTAATAAAACATAAAAAAACCTACTTTAACTGTTTGTTTCGAATATCTGTGTATGAATTCATGTATTATGTTTTTTGTTGCTAAATTATATAGTTAGGTTAGGTTAGGTTGCAGTGGCAGTCCCACAAGGGAACACATGTAGGCTGAGCATTGGGCCTTTGTGATACCACACAATGAAGATTGATTCTCTAGAGGTGGAGTCCTAAATTTGGCCTAACTCAAGTATATTTAGAGTAGGGATCTTTAACGAGTAGCTGACATCGTATAAGCTCGGGACCGACGGTTTATCGTCCTTCTCCGATGGACGATGTGCTCAGATTTATTCACCACTCGCGTCAATAAATCGAGGACCAGATGGGGATCGAACCCCGGTCCTATCAGTTCAGAAGCGAGTAAGTTAATGACTGAGCTAACCTGGCCCCCAATTAAATAGTTAAGTTACTATGTTATGATAAATTGCAGGAAATTATCAGCGCGTAATAGTGCTTACTTTTTTCTTATATTAATAAACTGCTTGCTATAACTTGTAATTGATAATTTCCATCTGATTGATTAAATCGTTCGTTATTTCATTCTGTTAGATTTTATCCACTCCAGTTTTATCTAATTCACTGAGTTCTGCAAACGACAATTTCCATCTCTTTTTTTTTTTTTTTTATTCAAATCCACTTAAAATGAAATCTCTGGGATCAATCATAACTGAATTGCATTGAATGTGACTCTTTGGTTTAAAAGCAGCCACAAAAAGAAGAACACCAAAAATATTCCTACAATACTTTCAATAATTTGTATGATCCATAGTTATGAGTATATTATTAAGAAATATTTCATGACAACTCGGAAACTCAAATTATTGAATTACGAGTCAACATTTCTTATTCGGATTTGACAATCATCTATAATTCTACAAACTTGTTCATTGTTCATATATAGTTTAAAAGTTTTGAACTCTTCAACTAAACGTGTAATTGCAGCTTTGGACTTCCTTGGAATACTTGAGAGATTTGTCTTTCTTAACCAGAACTTAACCAGAATAGAAATGCTGCAATATGAACTTTTTTTAATTTGGTGAAGCAAATGTGTTCTATCAAATAATGAACATAATACAGTTAAGGATGGTTGTAGAATACACAATAGTGAAATTCATGGTACCAACCATAAATTTTGATACGTAAATTGATATACTATATTGATACTTTTAGTCATCTGTATTATTTAAATATTTCTTTATAAAGACATTGTATTTCCTACAAAAAACAATTCATTAGTGTAAAATCAGAATGTTCTAATTGTAAGTTCAGAATGAAAAAATAAATAAATATCTACTTTTATCAAATTTGACAATGATTTGTGAATTTTATTCAACTTTTTGCCAATTCAGAGATATTTACAAATAAACAATTTTGAACAAATTATTGTTTATAAAAATATGAAATAATAACTTATAATAACAAAGAAAACTGGTTGAAATTTAATAATGATGGATAGGATGAAATTACCTTCTACTTGGAAGAAATTGTGGAACAATCACTCTTTTAATTAAAACTTGGATCAAATTAAATTAAATCCATTGTTTTGAAAGTTTAATATAAAATATTTACATGGGTAGGAAGGTATTCATGAACACTGGTAAAATTACTTCAACGTCAAATTAATTTATGAATCATTGGTAAAAAGAAAATTTTTTATTTTGGTTTTCAACTTTATTATTTTCAAATATTCAAACGAATTACTGTTTTCTTTTTTCTCTTACTTCTCTTTTATTCGTTGGTATATCGGTATTGGTCAGTTCGTAGTAATTTTGTGAAGCTCCTGTGTCTTTTTACTAATAAACACAATAAAATTAAAAAAGGTTGCAAATCACACTAGCAAAATTCATAGGTACACCCATAAAATTAAAAATTTTGTTATTATTATAAATAACAATTCAATTGAAATTTTGTGCAAACTCAAATCCGACATTATAGAAATGGCAAGACATGTAAACCAATATTCAATACAGGAAGCTTTCCTATTAATTAATAATAATATTTGTTTAATTTATTAATAACTATTTGTATTAATAATTAATATTAATCATTTTATTAAAATAATGAAAATTTGCGAAATAAATTATTATTATTATTATGGTTTTATCCTGATTATACGTAATTAATCCATAATTACTATACTCAATGCTGTGGTATACTGTAAATATGTGACATGATTTTTTTTCATCGTTTAATCAAAGTCATTCAGAATAACAAACCTTCGAAGTTTTGCCAACTATTCTAAATAATCATTTGTAAAATATTGTTATGCTAAAAAATGCTAAATAACAGTTTCATTTTCTGAAAATGTAGTTACTACATAATCTATATTATATAATGGGTTTACAAAGTTGGATATAATTATAGTTGGGTAATTAACAAAGTAGGATAGACTATTGTAATTAATTAAATATGTGATGTTCTGTTACTACCTGATAATCACACTCAGTATCATTGTTTCGAATTATAAAAAGGTCCTGAAAAAAGATTTTAAAAACGGTTAAATCATACTGAGCTCTAATGTAAAGCGACTTATAAAAATTTTATTTCACGAATAAGAAATTATATCGACTTAAGTTTGCAGAACTATAACTGTTTTTTCTATTCATGTGAATATGTACTTTGTTTCCACACTCTCATTTCTCTGATGAATCAGAAATAAAAGGTTCAGGAATTCAACTGAAACATACTTTTAATTTCATGTTTATTCAACCTGAACACATAAACATAATTTTCCTGATGGAAGTAAGATAGTTAAATTCCGTTTAAATTTACCATCTAACCAAGTAAGATTTTTTTTTAACATGAAAATATCTAAAAAACCCAGTTATTAACACGAAATTAACTGTAAGAAAAGACTATGGAACAATCAAACAAACAATTTTATTATGTGGAAAAACATCATGCTAATTTCTTTACTAATTATTTTATTTTTTGAAAATATTCATGTAAAAAAAACTCTCACTTTACTATTAGTAAAGAAATCTTAAGTAATTATGAACAAATTTTATTTGATATTTCAGATTCCCTTTTGACCGTTTAGGCCAAGAACCCCTTTTTAATGTTTTCTTTATAATGTCAGCACCTTAGATATAGGAGATGAGAGGTGTGCATCTAATATTCTGTAACCATACTACAGGTGACCACTTAATGAATCATTTTTATATTATTCTCATAAATATCTCTTAGAGTGTAGAAGAGCAGTAAATGTTTTTCAAAATGCTCCCTCTAAGAAGTTTACTTGGTGGCCTATTAATATATTTTGAAGCATTAATACATTTTGAATAATATCTAGAGAAAGGAAAAAAGTTTTCAAATATGTTTGCTCAAATGACTTATTAAAGATAAAAATTTTGTTTACTGTTTACTTTTAATCGCATCATTTTGAAACATTAGGTATTTATGAAAACAGTTTATAAAAATAAATAAATTGAAGTAAAATGACTGTTAAGTGGCATAGAATACTGAAGTAAGCATCAAATCCATCAATCAAACTGATACATACTAAGGTTGTGTTTTTGGCAAACATTCTGAGATAACAACAAAACTCACTCATTTGTTACAAAATTTCAAATTTCTATGTACGGAAAATTAATTTTTTTTTTTAATAAAATCTTATTGTAAATTTCTTCTTGGATCAAACCGACAGACTCGAGACAATTCATGAAATACAGTATTATATTAATCTTTCATTGTTGTTAAAAACTTGAACAATAATCTGTGTTATTAACAATAATAGATAATTGATAACAGATGACACTTTTCCTACTCGTGATCGGTCTATTGACCGATCAATAACAAAGAATTATTAAACTCTTTATTATTGATAAATAAAGAGTTTAAATTTTAAATTTAAATATTGAGCTACAATAGCCCTTATCCAGCAATAGCTTCTGGATTGGGTTATTGCCCAATCGTCCCTTAAGTAACTTTAGAACACGAAAAATATTTACAGTATAATAAATTAAAGATGCAAACCACATTCTTAGAGCTTTAATTTGTTCATGAACAAGTTTGAAATTGATAAAAACTTTTATTTTTCAAGTTTAAACTAATAATTACATTAAAGATGTTGTGATGATAAGAAGCAACGCATTACGAATATTGATATTAAATCATACCATTATCTTATAGACGTCAATATAGATAAATATTAAATAATGATAATGATATTCTGGGCAGCTGTTCAAGCCTAAAAGTTCCAGCACGGAGTTAATTATACATTTGGCATGGTGCCCATCTATGCAATCAAACTTCAAGTTTTTGCTAATTATAAGATTTATCTCTTACATGTTTTTATTGAATGTCATTTAATGTATGCATTCAAGAAATGAAATGTTTATTTTATTGCCATTAGAAGTGGTTAATTTTTTTTTGGAGAATTTTCTATTGATGGATTATTGAAACAACAAAATGAAATTTAGTGGTCTATGAAACAATGCACAGCTTCTGATTCATCGATTAAGCTTTGATTATAGCCTTGTTTCCCCTTACCTAGTTAATCGAAATGTTAGCTGTTTTCCGATTGATAAAATCCTGCCTGTATTCAAAGGTGAAATATTGTTGATGACCCAATACAAGCTTTTTATGCCTCAGCGCTCCATATAGAATGGCAGAGAATCTAGCCTATTATTACAAGCCTACCAAATGGTCGGATTGTGAATCAGCCACATTCCATAAATACAGCCGGAGAAAAAATGACAGGCTCTAAATAAATTAAACTTTCACCGGTAAATAACTCAACTGGACTAATAACGGGTTAAATTTAGTGACTTTTTCTCTTGTTTAGCCTATAAACATATCTTATTTACCTTAAATATGTCTCATTACAATTCAATCAACTATGGAAAACGAACTTACAAAGAGAGAATTACTTTGTCCTCTTACCTATATTGTTTCATAAAGACCAAAATTCTATTATGATTGCAAACGTCTAAGTCCAACTGGAATGATAAGACTAAAGAAATTAATTTTTCAGATTTTAAGTTCTCTAATGACTTTCATAAATTTACAGAAAAAAAGTACCTGTCACACCTAAAGTTTTAGGCTCGATTTGACCAATTTATTTATCCTCTACAAGGAGATTGGCTCGCATTTAAATATAATAATGTTATCAACAGTTCTATACGGAGTCTGCATTTTTCGAATGATACCAAATACAGCTTCTGTACTTAGTAGTCAAGCAAACACATTTCTAATGGGTTTTATAAACCCATTTGAAGATGTAGTATTTTTTTACAATATATGTTCAGTTTAAATGAGTTTTAAAAACTAAAGTGTGAACAATGTTTTATAAAGAAAGAGTGCTTTGTTCTAAACCTATTTATCAGTTCAACTTCTCTGAAAACTGAGGTGAGTGGTGCAATAGTGCTTGAGATTGCAGGTTGTTTGTGTGGTTTTAACATTTCAAACTTGTTTACTAACTCATTCCCACGTATTCGCTTCATTTCTAGTAACAGCATGAAATTCAAATATTTACTGTATTTTCATTATTAATTTATAATCCGTCAATATATCAGTCTAGAGCTGTTTTATGGTTATTAGAAGGGTATTATATTAAGGAGTGGAATTTCAACAGGCACAGTAATATGAGTGCTATCTCAACTGATAAGTTGCGACTTAGGTTATTTAAGATACAACGCTACCCAAGTATCAACTAACAAATCATTAATTTCGTTTATTTTCTAACATACACGCTTATAAGGACATCCACTCTTTTAGTGCTGTTCAAGGGGCGGAAATTGTGGTTTATTTATTATTTGCCATCCATTTTAGTAATGGGCTAACTACATTACTTGTGAATTCAAAATTGTTACAATTTTAACTTGTTAAATTTACAATTTTTAATTTTGTTAAATTGTTATAATTGTATGTCTGGTTTTAAGTTACAAGGATTTATCACGGCATTTGATCCATTCAGTTTGGAAATACTTTTTTTAAAAAATAAGATATCGATTAGAATCCGTTTTTTTTTTAAAATATTTTGCTCAAAGATTTACAAATCCTAGTGGCATACCATTTATTTCAATCTGTCTCAACCACCAAACAAAAATGAATGAAAAAAAAAAGGAAAAATAGAATCACCTTCCAATGAATTTATGAATATGTGCTATTATATTTTTTTTCTTAAACGGATCCTAGATGGTTGCATAATATATTGCTAAATATTTTATAACAGAACAAATCTCTGCTTACTATTTATGGCTGCTTAATGCTAGACAAACATGGAGTAGCTATATACAAAGTGGAGAGTCCCTTGTTTTGCTCTTTTTTACATGTCTGCTTTTAACTAGATGACGTCTACATAATGTATAAAAACTAGATTAACAACAATTTTAAAACGTATATGTCTAAATCTGTTTTTAGCATAAATATGTTCAAAAATGTTGTTATTAACATATTGCTGTTAAATTCTTTCATTAACACCTCTATAAAAAATAATTAATCTATATAAATAAAATAATGATTTTGTCTGTACTTCTTTCTCATCACTAATCACTCTCTTTACTGACTTGTAAGTTCTTTCCTCGGTATGATATATCGTAAGAACTTATTTGTTGATTTTTTTCTTGCCTGTTCATATTAAGGGCTGAGAATTGCTGTTCACAAAACTATTTATTCTTCATAGATAGTACATCTTGAACTCTGGGAAACTCCTTTTCAATGATGTCAAATACGCTTTATATTCATATGCTCCAATGAAATTAAAATCAACTAACAATGCCTACTTTCCACACCTGTGTATTTTCAAAAAAACTTTTGTGTGAAGTTAGAAAAATACAGCTTAAAGCCCCATAACTTCGCTTCTGTGCTGAATTATCAATCTATTAAGAGCCTATATTTTTAGTTAGGCATACACAAATCCAGTATCATAGTTTCACCTCGCTATGTCTTACGGTGGCTGAGTTTACTTGTCACAAACGTTTTTGCTTTAAACGACCATAATGTGACTTCTACGTTGAATTTCCAATCAATTCAGAGCCTATATTTTAAGTTAACCTACACAAATCTACTGTAAAAGTTTCAGCTTGTATGACTAGCACAGTCAACCAAACGTATCACGTCTGAAATGACGGATTTTAGTTAATCTGATCCTGCAATCTGAGTGGCTCGTATTTTTAATTTGCACATTCTGATTGGATAAAGTTTTTCTCCATTTTTGTTTTATATATGTGTTCTTTTCCATATCATTAACCCGATGATGACATGTGTAAAAGTCGAAAGCTTGTTTGTGCGCGTTTTAACTTTTGTAAGTACTTGTTTTTTGTCACTGTAATTGTTTTTATTTTCTGTATTTGTTCTTAATTCATTGTAATTGTTGTTGTTTCTTATTTGTACTTTGTGTCGTATTAAAAAGTTTTGCCTTTTGTCTGGAAGTTGTGATTTTCTTTTTATATCTGCTCATGCCAAATTAAGATGTCTCTTGGGCAATTAATATGGCTTTTAACACCAGCCCACCGCAAGATTGTTCGTAAATTGGAGCAGACCAGCCCAAAAGTCGTTAACGCAGAGGCTGCTGTGTACTTTAATGAAACATATATATATAATCAAACCACAATATGAAATGGGGAAACAAGACTAAGATCATTCAACCGTAACAAGCGGTCTTCGTCAGAGTTTGGGTTTTTGACTCTGACGAAGACCGCTTGTCACGGTTGAATGATCTTAGTCTTGTTTTCCCATTTCACATTGTGGTTTGATCATTGATTGTTATTTCACGTGTTTATGTGGAATCTTTATCTATCTATATAAATATATAAATATATATATATATATTATATAATATATATATACGGTACTGTTTTCTTGACCACAAAATATTAACAAACACTTTTTCTTTTTCTTTTTTTAAACAAATTGAATTGTTTATGATGTTTCTAAAGTAGAATGACAAATGTTCATTATTTATTGTTTTTTTGTTAGTTTATAGCCCTGAGGATGTCTTGAAATAAAGACGAAACGTTGGCAAAAAGGTGATTCCATATATTTACCCTGACCAAACTCCGAGAAAAAGAAAAAGTGTTTGTTTTATATATATATATATTTCAATGATATTTATATCGACCACAATAATTTTTATACATTCAACATTATTTATCTTCATGGAGCTTTATTCTAGCGCCATATAATGTCACATTAATATTTTTCATGTTACTGTGATTAATTACTGCATTGATGTAGTCCTACAAGTAGAGACTAAACATTGGCTTAAAGATGTTTTTTAGACTAAAACTTTATATATATATATATATTAAAAGAAATCCTGACCCAAAGCACAGATGAGTTTTAGAATCTTATGGGACGTCTTGTCACTGTTTCTTTATGGAGTGTTACCATCTCTAACTATTAAAATCAATTTATTAAAATTATCTCATACCACTGCTATCTCACTGGATCAGTTATATAAGAGACTTATTCAGTCTAGCAATGAATTTACCTCTCTTTAACAGATTGGAATTAGTTTCTGGAGCTAATTTTGGCATCAGCCAATTCTTTTATCTATTAATTTCTACTTTATAATTGTATTTGTTATGTTTATCTATATACTAATTGTGTTCTTTTTCTAATTTTTTTTATTTACTAATTTGTGTTTTTTTTAAGTCTAATTAGTAGCGTTTAATAAGGCACATAATTTTCTGAATTGGTAAAATTTTATCAATTTATTTAATTGTAGTATTTTTTACGGATTATTTGTATTAGAGTGTTTTGTTATCTATGCTACATTAGATACTGAACTTCTATTAGTGGTAACTTTCCCGTGTGATTAGAGCTGGAGCAGTGTATTGTTTAGATAGAAGTTCATTTGAATTGAGTAGAATGTGAACATAATTTTGTAAAGTTGGCCTTGTGAGTGGTGGGTTCAAAGTTTTGCCATGAATAGACGACGATGTTTTCCCTAAGTCCAGGCAAACAGACTTGCATACTTCCCATGCCAGTCTGTTTCAAAGTCCGCCTATTCCTTGTACATTAACTAAACAAGACCACTTAACTAGACCACAAATAATTCCAAATATTATATTCTCCTCAATTTTTTCCAAAAAAAAAAAAAAAAAAGTTGATTTGTTAATTATATAATCAATCATGTAGGAAGTCCATAAAATGCTCTGCTATGTACTCAATGTTTGGTATTCTGACATACGAGTATTTGAGCTCTTTTAACATGAAGACGCTAATTCCTACTATCTTCTGAATGTATATGAGCCAATTTAAAATACGGACTTCTGGCATGCTGTTCTGAAATAAAAAGTAATAAAACTATATTTATTAAATTATATCTCTTCTCCAAGAGGTATTATACATGGTTCACAGATTTGGATATCTAACACAAGCAACAAATTGCATATTTTAAAATAAAACTTTAAATAATCCCCATTTATTTACTTTAAACCCTGAAATATTTTTGAGTAATATGTACATTTTACTAGTTACTGTCCCACATACATATTACAGCGTATTTTTTTTTTTAAAAAAAAGGAAAAATGATTCAATAGACCATGTAACTGTTATTAAAAAAGATATACAGTGAGCTCCAGGGAAACAGGTGTCAACAGTTAATGGAAGAGAGAAGAGTTTTGGTTGTGTGATTGTTACCAGATCGGCAAAGTGATTCTGAAATTATTGTTATACTGGAGGCTGGATTTGATTGAACTGTTTGAAAGGAGAATGTCTGTTTCTATTACAATCAAGAATAAATTAACTGACAACGGGTTTGATATTATATTTAGTATAGTATAGTTGGGTGTAGACCACTCCAGATTTTTATATACTTGATTATGATTAATTTCGACTTATATAACGTGCTTCATGATATCTGAACTTAATGAATGGTTTATAAAATCAATAAAGGTCATATCAGCACACATTTGAATCTAGTAATTATTTCCTGAACGAAGAATATTTTTAATTACACTGTAGCATATTTCTCAAATATTTTGTTATAAGTGAATTTGTAATAAAAAATAGAGATTATGAAACTTTATTTTTACTACTTTTGAAGATAGACAAGAAATAAAATGTATTATTTGCTATTCCTTGGGGGAAGGGATTGAATAGGTAATATCCTTATATCCTTCTCCTGAGAGAATACATCCACAACGCTTTCCTTTTTGAGATATTTGAAAATATATCAGTAAAATCTGTAATTTCATACTTTTAGATGTCTTTTTCTTTTGACCCATCACTCGAATAGTGCACATAGAAACAGAGACAACTCATTCTACAGAAAATTAATGCAGTTCTTTAGTTTATCATGAAAATATTTATCATATAAGTTAAATAAGATATTATTATCAACCGTCATACCTCGTCTATCGTTGGTGATGTCACCCGACCGGTTTCGCAATGGATGCATCATCAATGGGACTAATGTTACCTTACAAAATCACGGATATAAATACCTATTTTAACTCAATGGTGCCAATATATATATCTAAATTTATGCAGTTCTTTAATTTATCATGATAATATTTATCAAATAAGTAAAAGTATAAGTTTTATAGTAGGATTATTTTATATTATAACGTGTTATTTAAATTAGATTTAAAATATGGTCTTCAATATAAATAAAATTAAGAGAAATAAATGTTTTCTAAAAAACGGTTTTTGGCAAAAAAAGTGACTTTCCCATCATGCATAATTCTTCCCCAAAAAATATTGATCTTCCTCCCTATGAGGCCCAACTTTGTGTAAAATATCAACTTGATCCAGCAATGATTCTGGACCGTAGCATGGTAACAAGCAATGCTAATACACTGACCCACCCACCCACCCACACACACACAGACATCATCGAAAAAACTTCATAAAACGACTTCTGGGACCTCAAAACATGTAATTCCGTCAAACTTTCAGTATCATTGAATCACCAAAGAATTAACTTACGATTACAATTTTGTAATATATAGTAATTATAGTAATAATCCAAATATTACTAATTTTTTGTTTATAAAGTGCTGATTCTTTGGCAAAAATTACTTGTTCTTTAATAAGTTGTTTACAGTTAAAAAAACATTTCTGAAGACATAAAATTTACCATAAAGCCATTTATGTAAAGTAATGTTGTTAAAAAATACCTCAACTTATGCCCCATATAATGCTGTATTTTTAGGTATAATTTCATGTTCATACGTCAAACGGTATGGCTTCACCCTCTCACAAGTTTTTTAATTGAATCATAAGTAAAATTTTTTACATTTTGTTGAAAACAAAACATTTTTGTTTAGTGGCTGTGATTTTTTACATGTGAAAATATTGTTCGTCATATATTCCATTTAAGTATAAATTATTCGCATTTTTGCATTATAAACATCAATTTTATTTCAGTGGATTCACAATGTAAACAAGTCAGTGTAAACAATGTAAAAATTATTAATAAATTCAACAAGTGTAGCAGGTGATTCGTTAGTCGAGCATAAACAACCAGTTTTTAGAGCTTTATTGATATTTGCCGTGTTTGAAAATTCATGATTTTTTTACAATTTTTTTCATTTTTTGTTCAATTTTTTTTGCAAATGTTCATGTTTTTTTTAATGACCCGTTTAGAGTAAAAAAAAAATTCTGAAAATAGAAACTGTTTTTTGATGATTGCCATTTTGATGATATAATTTTGAAAAAAAATTTCACAACGCATCTTTCTAATAGAGTTCTATTTTTATGTATAGTTTCATTTTGACCCTGTAAACGGTATTACTTGTATTGCTCTCACAAGTATTCAGATTGAATAATAAGTCAAAATTTTTACATTTTATTGAAAAAAAATATTTTCTGTTGTTTTATTAATTTCAATATATTTTTCCTTTATTGCATTTGTAATCTGAAAGATAGTGCCAAAATTCCAAACTGTAGATTTAGTAGTTTAGGAGAAAAAAATAGGCTAATAACAGGTTTTTGGATAGTAAATTAACTTTTATGTTATGCTTAATTCCTCTCAAACAATAGAGATCATTTGCTCTATCAGATGTGGACCATTTTCATGTAAAATATCAACTTGATCCATCAAAGATTCTGGACCGTAGCGTGGCCACAAACTTTGGATACATACCCACCTACTCACGCACCCAACCACCCACACACAGACATCATCAAAAAACTTCATAAAAAGACTTCTGGGACCATTGTAGTTATAATTTATTTCTGGAGAAAGCATGGGGTACGTCATAAAAAAAAATTAAAATCAGTGCCTGGATTGAACGTGGTTCTTTGTTGCTGTCCTTCATATATCGGTGGTAGTTTACCCTGGGTAAATAGCAAATATTGAGTTAATTCAAAAGTGAATCCAACAAAAGTTCAGAAGTATCCAACAGTTGAGTTGGCGTCGGTTTATGATGGATGGGTTTATAGTGCTGTCACTCAACCTAAAGGATCATGACCCCTATGCCTGCCTCTGCTACCTGCTGTTCGGCCTGCTGGCCATATACTTTTTGCCTACTGACCCATAAACTCATCCAACTAGACTGTTCCAAATTGAACTTAAAAGCTTGTAAAAATAACTTGACATAATTTAAGAAATAAATTGTTAGTCTAAATTAGTTGATAGTATAAGTTTAATCTTTTAATTTTATTTCTAATGGGTCCTTGTTTGACCAGCTTTGAAGGGGTCAAAATCACAATTATCACCATTAATGGGTGACGTATCTGAAGCGCTTCGCAGAATCCTGTTAGCCAGTATTCAAGGGATCCACTGTAGATTGGGTGTTTTGAAGTAGCAGAAAGGGACAGACGTAAGTTGAAGCTAACATCATAACGGATGTTATGACAAGGCTCAGGCGTACTTAATACCAAAACATGCTCCAGAATATGCTATCACTTATTTCAAATAGTGATTACTTATTTCAAACGTATTCAACCATACGTTTAGCTTCCATTATGCCATCACATAATAGAGCTTGAGAAATTATATTATTCCATAAGTTAATTATCTAGAGACTAGTTAATATAATCTTTCAGGATTTTTAAGACTAGAATGAAGATTATACTAACCTCAGTAATTATGACTCTTTTATTACAGTTATACCATGTTACGTGGTCTCATGTTTAGACAATGCACGATTTTGTATTCAGCGATCTTCAACAGTATCGTGACTTATGGAATACTACTCTGGGGCAAGAACGTTAACGTCACGTTAATCTTCACGTTCATGGTAATAGGCGAAATGTACAGCCAATCTTTCACTAGAAGAGTGAAAAATTATTTCTTAGATTTTGTGTAAGACATAGCGTTGCCTACCAAAAGGGTCACATGTAAACATGTTGGCATGATTTGATAAATGTGCCATGACTGGAAAGATTAGGAGCACAGAGATCAAAACAGATTTGATTTGATTTGATTTTATTAGCTCAGTTATACTATGATACAAGATAGTCACTCTAGACAGAATTTAAACTGTTTTTAGGGATCAGTATCTTTTGGTATGATATGTGTAGCTTGAGGTAGTCTATGTGGTAAACAGTCAAAATGCATACAAAATATCCAGTTGTGAATTCTGCCTCTCATCCTGGTATAGTGATGAACAAATGTTTTTTTTTTTTGTTACAGGGAGATGCACGAATCAATTTTTCAAAATCCTCCACCAATTAAGAAAGTCTCGTCGTAATTTGAAGCAAATTCCTGCACTTAGCAATAACATAGGTAACTATAGTAGCTTTTATTTTGTATGATATGCCACTATTCATTTTTATAAAAAGATTAAAAAAAAAGTTAAAGCTGAACCATTACTGGTAAATATTTCAGATTACATTAAATACACTTGTGTAAACTGCTACTAGCACTTAGTTTATTGAAAATGAAATCTGAAAATGAAGACGGTCCAAACCAAAAATTAGAGACTGTAAGTGTGTTCTTTTGATTTTTCTATGTTTCTTTGTCTATATTGAACTATATTTGTCCGTTTTGGATCGTATTTCCAACGAAAAAGATATATATATATATATATATATATATATATATGAGTTATGTCTGTGTCTTTCTGTGTGCTTCCTTCGTTTTGAATTTATTTTATATATATATATAAATTAATAATCAACAATAACTCTTGATATAATTATGAATTAAACACCACAATAAACAAATATATATTAATTACAATACTCTAAGGCCTTTCGTTACAACATCATCAGAGAGCTAAATGAAACAAACAAAAAATATAATAACAAGTCAACCTGGTTGATTGAAGTTTTCAGGATTGCTGGCATCCCTGTCTGAATTTAATATTCCTAAAACTGAAGGAGTCTTGTTCTGCTTACTTATTTCTATTATTAATATTACATCTACTTTGTAAACTCCCAGACTATTGTTCATTAAATTTCCATGGAAGTTCTTTCGAAGTTCATTGAAAGTGCACTCATAAAGAACTTCTATAGAAATTTAATGAACAGTAGTCCGGGACTTCACAAACTAGATGAAATGTTAATAAAATAAATAAGTAAGCAGATCATGCTCCTTCAGTTTTACGAACATTAAATTCAGACAGGATGCCATCAATCCTGAAGACCTCAATCAACCAGTTTAACTTGTTATTATATTTTTTGTTTGTTTCATTTAGCTCTCTGAAGCTTTCTGAGGCCTTAGAGCATTGTAATTAATATATTTTTGTTTATTGTGGTTAATTTATATATATAATATATATCCACATATATATATATATATATTAATTTTTTTCCCAAAGTGCTGTAACCAATGTAGATATTGTACACGTTTTTCACCCCAATCCAGTGAAAATGTGACATTAAAGATTGAAACAAGGAAATGACTGCGACTATTTTCCGTGATTGCTTCTACCCATTAACCTAAAATTCACGAGAGACTAATGACGGTTCTCCCTCGAGAATACAATCAGAGTTCCAGTGCAGATTTTCTTGAGTACCCTCCAAACAATATAGTTCAAGAGAAGTCATTTCAATCAACGTAACTTGAACATTTTTTTCCAACAATGATTTCATTGTTTTATATTCATTCTAAGTATCAGATATAAGGCTAATACTTATTTAATCACTACTTCAAAAATTAACAAATTACTACACTTATTTTCTCCACCCATTGTAAAGAAAATACTACAAATTTCTCAGTTTTATATGTGTTATAGTAATTATTTATACCCAACTCAGAACTGGTTTTCAATCTGTCCAATATTATTAATGTTATATTATATCTATTATTACATAATAATACAATAAAATAATATTATATATATGATTATATAATATTTTTTATATTTATCACATTAGCTTATAATTTTGAATATTAAATCTGTGTATTTTGTAAATAGGTTTTTTATTTATATTTAAGTATCCAAAAAAAATGATGAATATTATCATACCCAATATATAAAGCAGAAGGTTTTTACAAAGTAATTACTAGTCGAATAGAACAATCGCAAAATTTCAATTTTGTTTTTCACATTGTTTATTTCTGTTTCCTGATACCTATAACTTGCCAAAAAAAAAGCAACTTATGAATAGTTTCGAATTCATAAGTTCAAACTATAATGGTACATTAAATTAAAAAGAACATGCATATCCTAAAATGTTTTTAATTAGCTTTAAAACAATTGTATTTTGTAAGTAATTTCAATATTATATTAATTAATTAGATATTGTAATACTCATTGAAAACAAGGCTGTATGAGCAGACGTATTTAAAAAGAATGTTAGTAATTCAAATATATGTTTTGTTATACGTTGAAGAGTGATTTGTGCTTAAGATGATAAAATTTAAATCTGAAGGTAAACATGTCATTGATAAATTGTTTTATGATCTCTCAGTGAACACAAAAACTCACTTATTAAAACGATTAGAGAATACAATTTTTGGTTTCTAAAGCTATGCGAATAGAAACTAAAACCAAATAATGAAATTTGATTGATATATGATTCATGGAGCTGCCTTGACAGGTAAGTCACGTGGAATCGTTAAACGCATTTGGACTTCATAAGTAATCAAGAGCAACTATATTTCACAAATTCAACTCCTAAAAGTTATACTTTTAATATAATGTGTAGAAGACCAGAAAGAATTTTAAATATGCAGCGCAAAAATTAGGACTAATTTGTCTTTATTCTTGATAAATCATTTTCATAAAATAAAAATAACCTTTTTATTCATGTATGGTAGATTAAACTTTTCTTTATACTAACTCAACAAATAACTTGATTTAATGAGGCAATACTTTAATCAGGATAAGTAATATTCTGCCAAGTGGCTAATATTTGACTCACGATTAAGTGTTTTATGTGTTGTATGTTCCCATACCAGTAGCACAAAAAAGATTAAAATTGTAAGAGAATTTATCCCAGATGTGTTTTATTCATCACGGTCGACTAGTTGATTGATCTTCGTCTACTTCTGGTTTAAGGTAATCAAGCCTAACGGTGGAATATAAACGCGGTGTTTTACATAGTACCACTAAAGAAGCACATTTTGTGAGAACGAAAAATCTCTTTTGTTCTTTGAGATCTCCAGATTTTTTTTTGAACTCCATAAATCTTTAGAGTATGCTTTTCTCTTCTGAGGACATGTAAAATATAACGACAACTATTATGTTCTAGCTGAAGTGACACATAAGGTTTCATAAATTAATATATCTCTATTGGAAATCATCATTGAAAGAAGATTAAATCAGTCCCAAAAACTTTATTACCAAAATTGAAATCTCACTATTAATGAAACTACGCTAAACTGCTTCATGGATATACAGAGAATCTTCGCAGAATTTTCCAAAATTTATTAAATTAGCACTTTATAAAGATATATTAATCCATTAACTATATAAAGGTACAAACAATGCAATTAATTAACAATTAATGTATGTCTAGTATCTACCAAAGCCAAAATCGTGAAGAGAAAATCTTTTCCTCAGGAATGTGTCCAATCACAACGATTGTTGTGATTAGTTGTAGATGACTTTATAGACACTATAAAGAAGTAAGTTTACTATGTATCTATTATTATGTATCTATGTATCTATTATTTATTATGTTATTATTTATTTATTTATTTATTATTTATTATTTAATTATTTATTATATTATTCATTTATTATGTACTATTCTGGATGGTACTCCCAGGTTTATGTAGCATGCTCTCCAAATTGATGAGTAATTGGCAAAGTAAATAATCTAGCTCTAAATTCTTCAGGGTGATTGAAAAATAACTCCCTATTTTAAAATAAATACAATTTATTTTAAATCTCAATTTTGTGTATATATTACTTAATGTATGGCAATTTAATTTATGTTCTTGTTTTCCTTTCAGATTTATTTAAATCTGAATTTGGAAGAACTTGAAGGGCGAATACGAAAAGTTATGATTTCCATCCCACAAGAGTTTCTTGCGAAATCAGTTGATGCGATTCCTGGTCGACTTGAGAAGCTGGTGGCAAATAAAGGCGCCCATATCGAATTTTAAATAAAAGCCCATGCATTATACTTCCTTCTCATATTCATTAATTGTAGAAATTATATTTTAAAAATAAATTATAGTTTTTTTTAAAATAGGGAGTTACTTTTCAATCACCCTGTAGATTTCTGAAGGGGAAATGTAAGGAAACTTAATTCTCTAAAACGCTTTCATTGAAATATTATGTTCAAAATATGATAGAGTTTAGTTGAATGACTAAACTGGAATGTCCTGTAACAGTTGAATAAAGTATTGTAGTAAACGAACTAGGTTAGATTAGGTTAGGTGATACCCTTTGTGATACCACACAATGAAGATTGATTCTACAGTGGGAGTCCTAAATTTTGCCTAACTCAAGTGTATTTAGAGTAGGGATCCTTAACGAGTACCTGACATCGTACAGGCTCGGGAACGACAGTTTAACGTCCTCCGAGGGACGACGTGCTCAGATTTATTCAACTCCCACGTGAATAAATCGAGGGCCAGGTGGGGAACGACAAACGAACTATCAAGGGATTATTTTGTAGAACATAGGGAGTTCATTAAAAATTTACACTTAGCTGTACATAATTACTATTACTGCAAAACAATAATAAAACAATCATAAAACAATGTTTATAGTACTTATCAGACTGATAATAGCTGATAATTGATCCTAAACTGTTGTCGCTAACCCAAAATAAAGAAAAGACGTATCCATAATATATGAATAAACCACACAGACATACTTGTAATAGGATAACATTTGAAATAATTACGTTCATTACTATAAGTACGAAAGTTATTAAACGTTTTACTTTGAGATTTTTTTTTATCAAGAATGAGGAAATTTTCAGTGCATTGAAGTCAGAACAAAATGGAAAGTTCTCTTTGGGAGACCAAATATATAAGAAGATAATACAACAGTAACAAAATAGTTTAATTTATGTGTTCTTAGAATCACTGGTGATTATATGAACACATAATTCTACAGATGTGTCAAAGTAATCCTAAATTATCATCTCATTTGCAGAATTTCTGATTTTTTGCGAGGGCTCTTATCTGGTATACTGATGGGTTCAAAAATTGATGGCACAAACAGAATAAATAAGTATACTCTCAAGTGGATGAGTATTTATGCCTGGTAACATTTATTAAATTATAAAATTTAGAATGTGACATCACTAAAAAAGCAACTGTGTTATTACCACAGTTACAAATTTGGTATGACTGACGCACACATTGAAATAAAACAATCCATCAATGTGGTTGCTTATGAGTCAGATAATAATTTTACTTAAATTAAGTTGACTGCACCAATTTTCTTCCAATGATTACTATATTTTTTTTTAATATCACTAAGAAATGTAGAGTTTTTTGTATTTTAAAATAATTTAAATATAATTAATAAATATATTAATCATAAATAATATAAAAAATTATCTAGTGCATGTGATTGAAAACAATAATTATTATTCATACATTACAAGCCTTGACAATTGAAACTAGTTTGACTCTGAGTGCGTGGTAATGTGAAGATAAACTAATTAAATGTTTACAACACTTTTTCAATTTTTATAAAATCAATCGTGAGTTATGTTCAGAAAATTATATTGTTTGCTTTTTGATAAAAAACTTCAATTTCCCTCTGAATTTTTACTAACTGACAGGTGTCATCTTTTAACTTAATATTGTAGAGAAAAGAAAGTAATAAGATGCCAACAGTCCAAAATGAGGAAGGCATTGAAATAGGCATCTTTTGACAGTCATTGGTAAATATCCACTAACCAAATAAACTATAAATCCCTGTGGAGTGTACTTATGCACTTAAGTCTAACAAAGTGCATAAGTTTGTAATGTACATATAATGTGACCACATAAGGCTCCATGATGACAGTTTTATGTGGTCACAACTTCAGTTGTGTGAGGTACTATACGAATGCTAATTGTTGTTGCATTAGATTGTTATAATTCAGTTGATTTATAGGCAACTTTCTGAAAAATTCCCTATGAATATAGTTGTGGTAAATTTTGTTAAACTTTTTACCCTTAGTCCTAGATTATTGGCACCCACTTTCACCTTCGATTTATTCAAACGGAAATGAATAAATCTGAGGAAGTCATACCTTGGAGAGGACGTTAAGCTGTTAGCCCCAAGCCTGTACAATTTCAGGTACCCACTATAGATCCCTAGTTTAAATACACATGTGTTAGGTAGAATTTGGGGGTCAGGCTAGCTCAGTCATTACGTGCTCGCCTCTGAACTGATAGGACCGGGGTTCAATCCCCATCTGGTTCTCGATTTATTGACGCGAGTGGTGAATAAATCTGAGTGCGTCGACCCTCGGAGAAGGACGTTAAACCGTCGGTCCCGAGCCTGTACGATGTCAGGTACTCGTTAAAGATCCCTACTCTAAATACATTTGAGTTAGGCAAAATTTAGGACTCCCACTGTAGAATCAATCTTTATTGTGTGGTATCACAAAGGGCCAATGCTCGGCCTACGTGTGTTCCCTTGTGGAACTGCAACCTAACCTAACCTATGTACTTTTAACATTTTTATCGTTAAAAATACCATAAATATATAAAATATTTTGTACCCGTTAGTGATGATAACGTTACAATGTAGTCATGCGAATCTCTGGGTATCCATAAATTAATTCTATCTTGCGAACGTCTATACTAAAATGTTACTAAAAAAACTACAAAGTTAATATGTTATTAATAATTTAAATATTTGGAGCAATTAGAGTTGTTCTATTTAACCATACTGAAGAATGTGTTTGTCAACCTCTTTTAATGTTTTTTTCATTAAAGATGCTTGATAATATCCAAAGTATTAGATATTAACAATATAGTCATATTTATCAAAAATCACATCATCTATAAAAATGAAATTTCAGAAATATTATTCGAAGCAGGCGAACAATTAATTAAAAAAATGAAATCAATATTACATTACAAAAAGTGATAAAGTGATTAAAAAAAAATTATTTCAAAATCCAATTGACTCTTAATTATTTTTGTTTCCCAAAATTTGTATTATGTTTCTTATTATTGCCTCTTTAGTGAAATAAACTGCAGTTCTAGTTTAATTTAATGTTTGCAAATTAATGTTTGTATGATTAAGAGAAAAATTCATTTTTATTGTCAGGTCAACTGTTAGGTAAGTAATATTAAATACATTATAAATACTCATAAAAAGTAAACTATATATCAGTTATGAACTCCATTCAATAATATTATTAAAAAAAAATATCGCCTTTTGTGCAAAAACTATTTCTAAATGCCTTGTGGAAAAAATGTTTTCTTTTCTCAGACGTTGTTATTGGTCAGATACAGAGAGGGATGCTTTGTGATGAAATTGTCAACTTCAAATGTGAGTTGACTCAATGGTCAGCGGGGCTTTGTCGTCCTAACGACCTTTCTCTACGAATAAAAGTCTCCTCAACACAGAATGTCCAATATATTTGTAGAACTCAAGCATGATTTTTCTGATTAGTAGATTAAAACTTCATTTTCTTTATAAAAAATACTCTGCAATATTTATGTGTAACACTGGTTCCTTTTATCAGCTTAACGACAGCTAATGTCAATTATATGGTTTGTATATTCAAGTTTATTTAGATGGGTTACTTATAGAATCTGTCGTTGTTTGGTATTCTGGTCTATTTGAGATGATTGATTTGAATAAATAATCTCCAGGACAAGTGACAAACAAAATAATTACTTTAAAATTCTGACCCTACCTTTCATGTGGCAGATTTATGTTGCAGCATATCACATTTGCTTCTGTTAATAAATACTTTCCTATGATAATGCAATTATTTTATAAAATGAAAAATGACTGCTTCATTTACAGCACCCACATTACGGATTTTACTTTTATCTTATTCATCTTCAGAAGAATATTTGTCTCATTTGTTATTATGATACCACTTCGCATAGCTATATATAATAATATTGTCGAGCGTATTTGAAATCGGCATCTTAAGTCTATCATGTATCTGGTTAGTTTAGAACAGTGGTTCTCAACGGGGTCCACAGAGGATTACTTGGGGTCCATGAGGAAAGTAGTATTCTGAAGGTCCATGACTCGTGGTTAGAGCTCTATGTTAAGTTTAAATGAATTTATCAGCAAGCAAAAAATAAATCAAAGCGTAGTAAGCTTTGGCCGTACAATATTCACACATAATTAAAATATAAGGCCTAATATCCTCGTCAGTATGTTAGAATGTTCCAGTGTTTTAAAATTTTCTATTGCACTTCTCTTTATGGTAAATTCAAAATTGATTCTGTTACAATTTATTTCAGAGTACTTTATAAAATGTTAATAAAGAAATATTTTTTTATTGTTTTAAAAACATTTTTGTGTTTCGGCATGCGTTGTAGATGTAATGAAATTATTTCATAATTAACGATATTCATTTACTTAAAAACAAATATTTATATATAAATTTGTATAATTATGTTTTTTAAGTATCCGGGGGAGTGGGGGTCCACAAGTACCTTATAGGGGGTCCACAAGCAAACAAAGGTTGAGAACCCCTGGTTTAAAATCTGGAATTTATGAAGTGGACTGTGCACAACTAATTACAAGAATAGTAGCGATGTCATATCTCGCTGAATGCGGCAGCCTTATGTGGTCACAATTTCAGTTGTGTGAGGTTTACTTTACCTATGCTACTTAATGTTACATTAGGTTGTCATAATTCAGTTGATTTCAAGTCGTGTTGCAGAAATCTTCTTCAACATCTAAAAATCAACCAAGAGTGATTTCTTGAAGATATAATGCTTTTTCTAGTTTCATACCGAATTTATTGCAAAAGACTTTTGATGTGCTCTTCTAATATGTATGTTGTTTTTTTCTAAGATATTTATCTCTAATAATTTCAATTATTAGTAAGTATATCACCTATATTTCGACTCATCAAATATTTGTAGTAAGATGATAAATAACACAAAACTATAACTGAATCACTAGAGAAGTAGTTTGAAATAGTAGCAGTTTTATGGAAGAGAACAAAAAAATATCATTTACTTTCTTGGAAATTGCCAAAATTGTGGTTATAAAACACACCAAGAACAATAAGATAATAAGAACCATGAGGCATATATTAAAGAGTATAATAAGTACGCTGATTACAACAGTTTTGCTAGATAACTATCCTTAACCCAGAACAGGTTTTAAAACAATAATTTCATATTTCGTGTATGAAGTGAAATAGATGTATGCGTATGATATGAAATAAAAACATTATTGATTAATTAAGGGACTGATATTACGTCAATATGATAGAGAGATTAAAATAAAATCAGAAATTAATTGAATGCCATCTCAATGGGTTTAACATTATATTTACTGATAATAAGGTTGAATTTAGGCCACTCCAGAGTTTTTATTATTATTATTATTTATAAGTTAGTGTTTTTAATTTGTAAATTTTAGTTCCCCTTAGACGTCGTTTTTATAAATAAATGAATAATAGAAAAAAAAATAGGATTGAAGTAGTATTGATTAACATCTGTTTCGGTTAAGAAGCATTTAATACAAGTAGGGAGCATTAAATTAGAATGAACTCATGTACGTTGACGTTGAAACTCTTTTAAAACTCTCTTGTGGTACATAATCTCAAATTCTGAGGTAAAATGGATAAACCAACAAAATGTCTCCACGCAAATGAAGTTTTATTCAACGCGTTTCGAACACTTTGTGTTTATCATCAGGAAGACACTATAATACAAATTATATCTAATTAGTTACAAAAATTAGAGTGAAATAATAAAATCCAATTAAGAGAATTCAAGACATACCCAAGGATGTGGTAATGACGGGTTGGTCCAGTGAACTGGTTGTGTTCACTGGACCAACCCGTCAGTACCACATCCTTGGGTATGTCTTGAATTCTCTTAATTGAATTTTATTATTTCACTCTAATTTTTGTAACTAATTAGATATAATTTGTACTATAGTGTCTTCCTGATGATGAACACAAAGTGTTCGAAACGCGTTGAATAAAACTTCATTTGTGTGGAGACTTTTGTTGGTTTATCCATTTTACCTCAGAATGAGTAAATACCACACAATTACGGATTGCATAACTAATGATAATCTCAAATCTAAGTTTGGGATTTTAAACTACTGAAACATGTCTAAGGCACATCTAGTGAAGAACATTTTGTATGATTTATGCAATATAAGGTCCTCATAGGCGCTGTGTATTCTTTGTGGTTGATCTACTGAACTAAACACTGTGATAGACTAGTGACTATGAGAGGCTCAAGTTTAAACTGTTTGGATTTTATCCAGAAAATTGAAATAAGCCCCTAATATGCTAGAGCAGAAAGCGTAAACACTCTTATTAGAAAAACTAATTTTTTTTAACAAAAATTGTTGTTTAATGAACAATAACAACATTCGTAGAAAATAAATAATTATATAACAAACAATGAACATCTCTTCTTTATGATGATCAATATCAAAATTGTTCATATGTTTTGTGCTTGTCCAAAACATTGCTTTAAATTCTATGACTTTATATATTATATGTACAATGTAGCTATTTGTTTATTGCTTGAAAAAAAGCAAACAGACTAATTAAAACATTTAATTTACTATGTTAACATAATAAAAATATCAAACAGCTTGCAGTAATTGCTTTTGAATTGTTACAATTATCATCCTACTAATACTGTATTAAACTTAATGCAAAAAGAAAAAAAAACTTTTTTTAGTAATTTCGCTTAATTAATCAACATTTTTTTATAAAACCTCGAATTAAACTACTAATATTGTTAACTTACTAAAAAAGTGAAATTACTAAAACGGGTATTAGACATTCGAGACATTGGACATTAGAAATGTGACATTAACCAAATCACTAAAACTATATATTTTAAGTTAATATTACAAGTAGATTTTAAAATAACATAAAAATTAACAACTTATACTAATTTATAATAATAAAGTCCGTTGCAGCTAATCACAAAAATTAAAACGGAACTTAGATCAAAATTTAGAATTATACCAGAAAAATATTTACAAGTTTACAAGTTTACAAGTAGATTTTAAAATAACATAAAAATTAACAACTTATACTAATTTATAATAATAAAGTCCGTTGCAGCTAATCACAAAAATTAAAACGGGACTTAGATCAACATTTAAAATTATACCAGAAAAATATTTACAAGTTCATTTCAAAAATGTTTCATAGATATTATTTTGTTATACATAACATTTTTTTGAATTTCTGCGAAAGTATTTCAGAGTTGCAAATTTAGCATATTTGTAATGTTGTTGCACTATTTTACTACAATAATTCCTCTAAAAATAAATTACCCGAAATTTGATGTTCAACTTAGATCTAAGTCATTGTCATTATAATGCTAATAAAGCAGCATTGGAGTAATTTGATATATTAATTCAATAACAATATCGGAAAACTAGACAAGTAAAACTTCATTCTTAAGGAATAAGGAATAGACATTCCTTATACGTTAATTCCTTAATACGTTTACAGATATTAAAAGTTAAAAATATTCTTTAGTAACATATAAATAATAAATTGAAACAAACAATCAAAATGATTAGTCATAGGTCACTAATAAACCAGCCTTTAAAAAGTATCACTGTTTTTTGTAGAAATGAATTCAATAATAACGTGTTATATATGCAGGCTACATGTAGTAAGTTCTTTCACATCGCTGTTTGATGCAGATTACTGAAATAATTAATTCAATTTATGGTTAAACTATTCAGAAAGGTAACCGCTAGAGATTTTAGAAGGGCTTTTTTCAATGCGATATGACAGGGTAGTGCGCTGTTTTACGGACACCCTCTTATTTAACTTGATCCCTTCTATCGTAGGGTCGCAACCCCTATCCTTTTGCCAACATTCATCCTTTTTTTTTAGGTCTACTTAATGGACCGTGAATTCCTTGCAGCCTACTCAATATTCTCAAACATAAGGATCAAACCTGATAAAAGAATTCTGTGAGAGCACTCCAGTAATATAATCACAATTTTTATTCCAAGAATATTAAACCAACTTAATCTGTTCCAATAAGAACAGTTAAAAACAGTTTATATATATATTGATATATAATATATAAAGAAGGCAAATTGCTTTGTTTCTTTTTTATGTTAAGTCTCCACACATAAAAAAGAAGCTTTTATATTGTACGCATTTAGAACACTTCCAAATGAAGGAGTAGAGAACCGACCAGAGTCGAGCATACAACACATTAGTTGTGAAATCCGTAATTGTGTGGTATTTACCCCAGTATGTATGACCAATATTGTGTCCACAAGACTTCAAAGTCAATCATCAGTTTATGATTATTTTGGCAAATTCTGCGTTGGCAAAAGATGTTTAGAAAGGAAGGAAAATTCTAACAGTAACACTTAAATGTAAGAGATATCAACAAACAGTAACATAATTCGCAGAATATGTATAATTACATATGCAACAAAGCAATGAAAATTCTTTTCTGATGAGAATAAATGTCAAAATATTGAATTGATTATTCATCAGTGTTTTTTCTTGTACTTGAACATACAAACTATTTCAGATCAATGGTAATAAATAACGAAAAAAACTAATATCAAAACAACGTACTAACAAGTTATCAACCGTATTGGTGTCATTTATAATTTAGAAAACAAAACCTATTCTTCAATGCCAGCATCTCATAAATTATTTATTAAAAAATATATATATAAAGGAGTTTTTATTTAGGGATATATAATAGTAAACCTACAAATTGCTATTGGGCAGGAAACGTATTCATACATCCTTTAAAATGTCATAACAACGAAATTGACTGTGACAGGTGAAATAGAATGCAGATATAGTGAACTATTGTTTGAATTGAACTATAATTACTTCATCTGCTCAAATATTTCATCCAGAAAGTTAATCAAAAATATTTATTCTCATTTTAGTTAGTTGTTATCATCAATCTATTGTAATATAACAATTGTACCAATCACGTTGGCCATTGTGTAGGTAATTGAAATATTTGTAAAAAAATTATATATATTGAAAATCACTAAAAAAATAAATAATTTTTTTAAGAAACATAACGTCAACTAAAGGCTAAGAATTAAATAAAATGTAAGTAAAATAATATTTTGTATTTAAATTGAATATTTAGAAACAAGGCTTCACTTTCAATTGTCTGGTTTTCTTTAACAAATGTTACCAGATCATGTTCTATCCCTATACATTCTCAGAAACTGTTTTCTACATTCGACAAAAAGACTTAAAACTTATTAGTAGAGTTTAAACTCTACTCTACCTTTGTCATACTCTCTCTCACTCTTTCTCCCTCTCTCTCTCTCTCTCTCACTCTCTCTCTTATATATAATATATATGTACTATATAATCACAATAAACACGTGATGAAACTAATGAACGTATAAGCCACAAGGAAAAGTAAAAAAGCACAGAAAATATGCTCTAAGGCCTTTCAATTATATGTCATCAGAGAGCAACTCATACTCTGTTGCTCTCTGATGACATATAATTGAAAGGCCTTAGAGCATATTTTCTGTGTTTTTTTACTTTTCCTTGTGGCTTATACGTTCATAATACATATATATATATATATATATATATATATATATAATATATATATATATATATATATATATATAATCTTATGTTAAGTCTCCACACATAAAAAAGAAGCTTTTATATTGTACGCATCTAGAACACTTCCAAATGAAGGAGTAGAGAACCGACCAGAGTCGAGCATACAACACATTAGTTGTGAAATCCGTAATTGTGTGGTATTTACCCCAGTATGTATGACCAATATTGTGTCCACAAGACTTCAAAGTCAATCATCAGTTTATTATATATCAATTTAGTCTAGATGTACAAAGTAAGTGTGTGCATACCGTTCATATATTATATGGAATGTTTATATTATATGAATGTTATGTTGCTTTTTGTAACAAAATTTCTTGAAACTGTTCGTTATTTTAAACAACTGATCATATGACGATAATTTTGAAAAAAAATATTTATCTAATAATGGCACATTTTGTAAACATTTCATTGGGACACCCTTTCGTTATGATCTGTGTGTGTACTAATACGGACTACAGTTTGAAAACAGGCGGGTGACAAAACAATAAAATGATGTTTGTTATTTTGTTTACACGTTTAAATGTTTTTTAAAACAACAATAAAGATCTAAATTACAATGATTTAAAGTGTGTTTACTTTTTTTGGGACATACTGTAGTGAAACATTCCCTCTTTTAGTCCTTAGTCTTCTGTGTCATCACTCTTCTGTAACATTCCCTCTTTTAGTCCTTAGTCTTCTGTGTCATCACTCTTCTGTAGCATTCCCTCTTTTAGTCCTTAGTCTTCTGTGCCATCACTCTTCTGTAACATTCCCTCTTTTAGTCCTTAGTCTTCTGTGTCATCACTCTTCTGTAACATTGCCTCTTTTAGTACTTAGTCTTCTGTGTCATCACTCTTCTGTCAACTAGTTTATTCAACATACCAAACTATTAAAGATTTCCCCTTATTTCTAAATGCACTGTTAGTTTATGAACTTGCATAGATTATATAACATGGTTATATTCGACATATTGCATAAATTACTCTTGAAACTTTAATAGGAGACAGCTACAAATTTTCCTGTAGACAGCTCAAAATAAAGATTAGAAGTTATTAAATTAGTATTTTAAATTAAAGTTATTCTATCTTTCTAAAAATTACTTAGGCACCTTCATTGCTCAACTTTAGTGATTGATGGAAACCGTTAGAAGTTAATACACTTGTTTATGTATAACACTCTTAAACTTTGTAAGAGATTTATTTGAAACAGGTGATGGTTTTAGCTTGAAGAAAGTGTAGGATTAAAGTTAATGCTGTAAAAGAAATCACCTTGGCGCTAAACTTGAAGTCAGAACACCTCAAATAAAGAACTAATTGACTAGTGATCATCTGAAATTTAACCCTTTCAAGATTTTTAAGGGAAAAAAGTTAAAGAAACTTTGATGGGAGTGGAATTCCCAAACAACCTTTCAACGAATTACACCAAATTAAAAGCTTTAGAGAAATGGACTGTTTTGATCAAAACAAAACAAACTTTTGCTCTGTTCGTGGTAAGCTGGTCGTTCAATCTTTCTTAATAGCAAGGTTGAAAACTAAAATAATTCACAGTAATAAGTTTATTTTGCTAAATATATATTCTGCTATTAAAATAAAAAGCTTTTATCACTGACCTAGAACCGTTTGAATATTTTATTATAACAACAAAAAATATTTACTGGTAACAATTCGAAAGAAAATCAAATTGGCTTTGAACATCTGGAAATTATAAATATGTTCTAGTAAAAGTAGTTGCATAGTAATTGTGAACTACTGCCTGCGATTGTGAAAAATTACCAAAATCAGTGGTTCAAGAAAGTGTAGTATGTAATATTAGCATGACTCTCTATCTGTTACATCTACCAGTTTTATTGGTTTGTGACATAATTACCTGTAATTGGCTATAATTTCCCCGATTTTTTCAATTTTTAATATAAAAAATATTATATATATATTTATATAAAAATATAAAACAAGATTCTACAATAAAGACGTGAAATAACAATGATCAAACCACAATTGGAAAATGGGAAAAAAACTGTGTTGGGCTTTTGAATCTGAAGAACACCGCTTGATACGGTTGAAGGATCTTATTTTTTTCCCTTATTTACATATTGTAGTTTGATTATATATATATATATATATAATATACAATAAAATAAAAAACGAAGGAAACACACAGAAAGACACAGACATAACTCACATCGATATTTCGACAATCGTCGTCATCAGGAGGTGCGAAGAGCGAAGAGTCCCGCAGGAAGACAGGGCGGTACTGAACTCGGAAACCGCCGCCAGTACCCCACCACTTACCACCAAGCGGGGGAAGGGAGGGAAGGAAATGAAGAGCCAAATTAAGACGTAAAAGGAACGAGTAAAAATTATAACTATAAAAAATTATAAAAAAGTAGATAAATCAAATTAAAATTAATAAAAATAATAAATATATATTATATATATGCCTTGAGGCATACATATGCTTACTTGATGCTCGCTCTTCCCCCGGACTCAACCTCAACCGATAATTTATTTATGATTTATTTATTTATTTATTATTTTTTATTTATTTATTTATTATTTTTTATTTATTTATTTATTATTTTTTAGTTTACTTTTTATTTATTATTTTTATTAATTTTAATTTGATTTATCTACTTTTTTATAATTTTTTATAGTTATAATTTTTACTCGTTCCTTTTACGTCTTAATTTGGCTCTTCATTTCCTTCCCTCCTTTCCCCCGCTTGGTGGTAAGTGGTGGGGTACTGGCTGCGGTTTCCGAGTTCAGTACCGCCCTGTCTTCCTGCGGGACTCTTCGCTCTTCGCACCTCCTGATGACGACGATTGTCGAAATATCGATGTGAGTTATGTCTGTGTCTTTCTGTGTGTTTCCTTCGTTTTTTATTTTATTGTAAAAAAGTCCGCTGGACCGTTTCTTTTAATTGTGGTATATATATATATATATATATACACTTTTTCATTGGAAATACGATCCAAAACGGACAAATATAGTTCAATATAGAAAAAGAACATAGAGAAATCAAAAGAACACACTTACAGTCTCTAATTTTTGGTTTGAACCGTCTTCAGGAGACATAAGAGAGGGAAACCAAGCGCACTGGTTCAGAGACGGTTGGAGACCGTGTGTTCTTTTGATTTCTCTATGTTTCTTTTTCTATATTGAACTATATATATATATATATATATATATATATTATATATATATAATATATATATATAAAACTAATGTATCAACCGTTTGGTAGAATAATTTTATTATTTAATCATAATTTGGTCATTTTTCTAGGTTCAAATATCAAACTCTCCTTGCCGACGTTTCGATTTTATTGGCCTACAAACAAGGATAATACGAAATCACATATTAACATCCAACATATAAACAACATCAAAATGGATTGTTACAACTTATGAATATTATAAGCAAAAATACAAAATCTTAATCCAAGTATTAAGGGAAAGAATTAAGTATTAAGTATTAATTTTACCCAAGTATTAATGTTTGGGTAAATACCGAGCAAACACCGAGAATATATCAGTAATTTTTTGCACACATAAAATTATAAATTTAAAGAAAACAAAGACTGAACTGTTTGCAACTTTCTCCTTGGTAAAGACAGAATAAACAAGCAGAAGGTGGATTTTGTGGTTGCTAATGAAGCTGAAGTCATTAAAAATGAAGGTCTATCTCACCCACAATTTGAGCGAGCCTTCTCAGTAAATTATGCATTTCAATGCTTTTAGTTTAACCTGCATAAATTATTAAACCCACGATATATTGTTTCATTAAAGAATTGCTCATTTTATAGAGTAATTTGCTCTTTTGCATATTAATATTGAAAAATTTCTTTTATTATTTCAGATTTTATGACAATTTAAAATCATTTCATGGCTAATATCATTGAAATTCATACAGATAACTGAAATATGTTTTCCGAGTCATAGCTCATAAAGAATAAAACTGAGAAAATCTAAATGTGCTTATACTCAGCGACGTCATTCGTATTTCTCAGTAGTTGTGCAATCCGTAATTGTGTAGTATTTAATCATAGAGGAGTAAAACTATAATACAAAGTTTCCACATAATTATTCAAATTACGCGTTTCAAACACTTTGTGTTCATTATCAGGTAAACTTGCAATGGAATCAGTGGGAAAGACACAACTGTTGAACCTGTTCCAGTTCAACGGTTGTCTGTCCTTCACTGCTTTCATTGAAAGTATACCTGATAATGAAAATGAAGTGTTTGAAACACATAGTTTGAAAAAAAAAGGCTTTTTCTTTGTTGAGACCTTGTATTATCGTTTTACCCACGTATTATTTATATATACGTGTGTTTAGTGGAGAGGGAGTATATATTGGCACCAAGAAGTTTCATCTGAAGCTACAGTGAAATAAAAATGTTGTAACGGGCAGATATGTCATATTTATACCCAACGATCTAAGGCGACTAATTAAAGTAACATGTTCCAAGATAGATTAAGTAAAAGAAAACGATATTTGTTCAATGTCTTATATCAACGATATGAAAACAAAAACTATTAGCACAGGTGATAAAACCCAAACAAAAATAAACAAAGTAAGTAAACAACAGATACACTAAGAGACTAAAATAAATAAAAGGAATAATCAACGATTGAAGTTAAGCTCAGGAACAGATCTACCCCCAAGAAGAGTAATAAAAGCTTCTTCTGAAGCCCTCAGAGTGACTTTTGAATTGTTATTAGTTATCTGTCTCAGAACTTGTACACGGAAACTGTCATTAAAACTGAGTCCGTGAGAACTGGAATGAGTAGCAACGGGAAAGTCACTGCGTTTACCAACGGACGACCTGTGATTATTCATACGCAGGATTAGCTTGGTGGAAGCCAAACCCTCATAAAAAGCATCACACTGGGTGCAATCCAAACGGTAAACGCTGTTACCAGAGGTACAAGAGGTCTTGTAGGAGATAGGGTAGGTGCGTTTGTTGAGGAAAGAAGTAAGGGGAGAAACGGGATTGATGATCGGACAAGTAAGACATCCACGACGTCCGCATTGAACCATACTACCAGCAGTATTGGGATGCTTGGGAGAAGAAATATGAGAAAAAATAGATCTAACATCTATTTTGTTAGGTAAGGTTTGCGGTAAGAAATAGAGGGTGCCTCTCTGAAGACAGAAGAGGTACAGGTGGAAGAAGAAAGTATAGGGAAGAACTCCTTGATAACTGCGCGCAGCCTATGGGCACCAGGAAAATAAGTGGTAATGAAAAAAAGTGAATCACTGCGACCCCTCCTAGGACCAGTATTAGAATGTACATCAGTAGGAACTACACAGCTATTAATCAACTTAGGAGGATAACCTCGGTCAAAAAATTTCTTTTTTAATAAGTCGATTTGGAATGAACGGTCATTTAAACAGCTGGAAATTTTGTGAAGACGTATGTACAAAGATCTGGGGATGGCCTTTTTTACGTGGGAGGGATGACAACTGTTAAAGTGTAGGTATTGCTGGGCATTAGTTGGCTTGATATGGACAGAAGTAGAAAGATGACCTATCATTGTAGGCAACATTGATATCCAAACAGGAAATGAGGGCATTGGACACCTGGTGGGTAAAGGAAATGGATGAAGAGAAAGTTTGGTATGATGTGAGGAACAGGTCTAGCTCATGTCTACCATGGGGCCACATGAAAAAAATGTCGTCTATACAACGGAAGTAAAGGATGGGAAGGAGATTGTGTGCCCATAGCAGTGCCCCTGATTTGAAGGTAATAATTACCATAAAACCAGAAGGCGTTATTCTTAAGGACCAAATCAGCTAACTGTACAATAAAATTGGTAGATGGAGTGAGAGGTGGAGTTCTCCGATCTAAGAAGTATCGGAGCGCATCCTAACCTTCAGTATGATCAATGGAAGTGTAAAGGGATGTGACATCTATGGTAACCATGATTAGTGAGGGGCGAAAAATTGTTAAGGATTTGACGGAAATTAAAGGTATCCTTACAAAAAGAAGGTTGACTGCGAACTAAAGGCTGTAGAAAGTACTCTACAAAAGCGGACAATCTCTCAGGCAGACAGCCAGAACTGGAGACTATTGGTCTACCTAGGGGAAGGCCTGTTGGAAGGCTTGTGGATTTTGGGAAGAAGATAGAAAACAGGACAGCGAGGATGTAAAGGGATAAGAGTGTCAATGTCACCCTGAGAATGGCCTTCACTATGGGCGCAGTTATAAAGTAATAAGGATAGGTTGGAACGAAAGATTGAAGTAGGATCAGAGGAAAGAGGGGTGTTGAAGGAAACGTTTGACAGTTGCTCTATGGCGACGCGATTATAAACATAGCGGTCCATAAGGACAGTAGTAGAACCTTTATCAGCAGGCATGATAAGCAATGAACCATCACTTCTCAGGCACTTGATGGCTGCTCTCTCATCAGCTGTAAGGTTGTCATAGGGCGTTAAAGAATTAAGAAAAGAAGGGTCGGAGACATTGCGTATAATGGTGGAAATAAATAATTCTAGAGGATGTGAAACAGAAAGAGATGGGGGTTCATTAGAAGAAAGGGATTTAAACCTGCTTAAAGAGGCGTGGAGTTTCAAATTTTCTGTGTTTGTTACTGTCTGTGTGTTTTGCTTGAATGCTCTGTATAGAGGTATCCTCCCAGAATTAGTTTTGTAACAGTGGGCTTATCTGTTTGAAAATTGGGTTTTGGTGTTTCTGAATAATTAATAATGAGTAATTAGGTTTAAACAACAAATGTCTGTTTTTAAATAATGAATAATAATACTAAGTATTTTATGATCCTTTTGTGGTTCTCTTGTTACTGAATTTTTTGTGTTTCGTTTGTTTTCTGTTGGTTAGTATCCGTGGATGTATTTATCTTGCTTTACTTATGTCATTAATAAATTGTTTTTTATCCTTGAAAATGCCAAACAACTTTTGGCGAAACGTCGGCTTATAATCAGGAGTAGTATTTTTATGAATTCGGTGAATTTGAAATATCAGTGGCCAAGAAGCTATATCAATATAATTTGTTTATTTTCTGCAAATAAATTAAACTTTGTCGAATTCCTAACAATAGAATTGTAGTATGGCTGAAAGAAACAAAATGGAATATTGGATTTCTTAGAAAAGAATATTTATGGCTAAAAGTCCTCTTTTTCTTCTAATTAGGAAAGTAAAATTCCTTGGAAGGCTACAAACTGCCGCTTTGAGGTGGTTGATTTGTGTTTAGATTTGACCAAGCTTGCACTGAAGATAACTTGTTCGATAAACATGCCTTGCAACTTGTTTAGTCCACTTCTCTTTGAAACTGTTGTTCACTTTAGCCAGCCAAAACAGAAAGAAACCGCAAAACATTTTTAGTCAACATTGACGCTACATTCTTTCAGGAGTAACTAATTCTATTTCTAAATTTTACTTTTCTGAATTTAAACTAACTTTTTACATATTTTAAAATTTGACATTATATAAAATTTCTATTCGATTTTATTAACAACATATTAAAAGGATAATAATTTAAGAAAGTCTGATTCAAAGCATTATTTTATTTTGAGATAGGTAAAAATATCATGTATACTTCACCTCTGAACTGGAAGGTTCGAGGTTCAATATAGCAACCCGGGTTCTTGATTTATTCACGTGGGAGGTCAATAAATCTGAGCACGTTAAGCCGTTTATCCCAATCCTATACCCGTGAAAAGTTTAATCTTACTCAAAATACACTAGTGTTAGTCAAATCTTAAGACTTCTAATGTAGAATGACCTTTGGGTGGTATAGCAAATGTTTGGTCTGTGCGTGTTGTCTCCTGAAACTTCCAACTGCAGCCTACCCTAAAGTCAACTAAGAAGCTTTGCGTTCCGAAGCAGAGTTTCTAAGAGATCAATGTTGTATCACAAACTCATACATTATTACATCATGTTATACCTACCCATAACCAATTTACTAATTATAATTCTAGATCTGCCAGCATTTTTGCAGCCCTATGGCTTTAGTTGAATAAATCACGGCATAAATGCAGCAGACAGATACCAGGCAATCAAGAGAATAATAATACCTAACAAGTATTAAAATTTATTATTCCTTAAATAAATTTAAATTATTTGTACATATCATTGTTTTGCATAGAATTTAGTAAAAGAGTTAATTTAAAAAAATAAAATATGCCACATTCACTGTAGGGACTTAATAGTTTTCAAAAGAAAAGAAAAAAATACGAAGAAATTAAGCATTTCCTTTTTAAAATCATATAACTAGAAACGAAGATAAAAGTAAGACTGTTTTTACATAAATTACCATATATTTGTTTTTTGATTTTATGCTTAGGGCTCAAAGGAACCGAGTTCTTTCTCGCTAATGAATCATTATATACATGTCACATCTTATTATGATCTATCCATTAGAAAGCCTGAAGTGCTTTCTGGTCACAAACGAATCAAAGAAAAATATCAAATTAAATTTTGAATGTTGTAATTATTACAAATCCTAAATTCACCGTTATATGTTTTTATACTTTATGGTCAAGTTAATCCTAGATCTAGAGTCACTACCATGTTGGGCATTGATGACAAACATGCCCTCTGTTTAGATCATAAATGATAAACTAACACTAGTTAGATCATAATGATTTGACTAAGACTAGTGTATTTTGAGCAGGGATCTTTCACGGGTATAGGATTGGGATAAACGGCTTAACGTGCTCAGATTTATTTACCTCCAACGTGAATAAATCAAGAACCCGGGTTGCTATATTGAACCTCGAACCTTCCAGTTCAGAGGCAAGCACATTACCACTGAGTTACCCTGGCCTTCTGTCAACAAAGGTAAATGAATTTCTCGTTACTCTATAAAAAACAAAATGCCATATCAAGGCAGTGATAAACCGGTTGTATGCAATAGTTCTGTCACCCCTATCAGGAGTCAGTTTCCTCGGACTCTTCTTGATAAGTGATATTTAAGCTCTATAGCTGTGGAAGTGAGTATAAGACCGTTCCACCTTCATGTGCTATACTCATAGCCTAGTCTTAAACGTATATCATGTAGAGGGCCACTCTTCAGTCTTTATTGTGACAACCAACTACCGTGATAATAACATCGCGTGCAATACTGTTGCAATATGAATGACACCGCTTCATCTATATGAGTCATATTCAATCAACGCAGGAATCGTTTTAAATTAACAAGAAAAATAATTAAGTGGAATTAAGGTAATTATCAACCAACGTTATAATTAACTTCAGATTCAATATAAGGTATAACAGCTTCGAGTCGAGTGTTGTACTAGACCAGGGGTACTCAATACGTCGATCGCGAGGCCAATAGTGGTAGATCGCATACAACTTTGAAAAAAAAAGTTCCAGGGTGACAGTCAGCCTATCTCTCTCTCTCTCTCTCTCTCTCTATCTATCTATCTATCTATCTATCTATATATCTCAGTGGTGTGTGTGTGTGTGTGTGTTTTGATCCTCCTGTAAAGCTTCTGTCTTTGAGCACAATGAAAAGCTACAAAAAACAGCTGTATTATTATTTTATTTTATTGTTTTTATTTATTTATTTTTAATTATTATTATTATAAATTGTCAATGTATTATTATTATTATTATTATTATTATTATTATTATTATTGGGAGCCCAGCACAATGTGCGTAAATGCATTTCACCTCCTTAACCAAAAAAAAAAAAATTTATTATTATTATATGGTAATCACAAAAACATGTTGAGAGCTCTTATTTTGTTGCAATATTGGCTCATGCAATAATGCAAGGTAAGAATGTTCAATAAATTTTAAAATAACATACACTTTTATGGGTCGGTATATCATTTTGACTTGGTCATTTTATAAGTAGCTCGCATACTGAAAAAGTGTGAGCACCCCTGTACTAGACGTTTAGAAAGGCTTTGGCCTACTATGGTGAAATTAGTTTAATTGTTACTTATCTCTCATCATTATTCCTTACAATTATAATATCGTTGAGATCTAAAGAACCTTAAATTGACTACAATGACTCGACTGAAGGAATTCTTCGTAACATCTATAAATACCTGTGGATATTCCAGTTCACAAGTATGTTTATTAGTTGAACGATAACGTATATTTACGAATGAAATCTTATTGAACTAAGTATATTGAACATCAATGCTTAGCTAATAAATTATATAAATAATTGATCAATAATTCTGAACACTTTAGAGCATTCTTTATTAAAAAAAAATCAATATTCATAAAATATTAAAAAATACCGATAACCAATTTTCCAGTTCAGTAAACTTGAACACTTTACATAAAACTAGCTTAGTGAAGAATTTATTTCCTATCCTTCTCATGACACTAAATTTGTGGGGTTGAATATTACAACTCTGACATTAGGTAGAAATTTCTGAATTCTGAACAGAATCTTCTAAATGTTGAAGCCAAAATATAATTCACTTTGTCACTTTTTACAATGTACCTGACCTTACGATACGATCGTGTAACATTACCTTCTGAAAACTCCTCCAAATTCGACATAATATAAACAAAACTCTTACCGGTTCTGCAGAGCTTTAAAATGTTCTCTGTAAAACATATTAGCTTTAAAACTTAGATTTTAAAAATTAAAAATGTCTAAGACCTTATGATCATATAATTTATGATCTTAGATAAATCTCAGATTATATTAAAAAAAATTTAAAAAAATGAATACTGGATGGTGGTTGACGTATATGCATTAATTTTAATGATATCACGGTGGGAATATGTCGATAACTATTCAATTTATGTCATCCATTCATCGATGACAACTTAATGTTTAATACATCACACATGTCACTTTAATAAACCGCTTATATTTCCTTAATTTCGTAAAACGATTATAATAAATCATAATTCTGATATGTATAACTTAGTAAAGGTCATATAAATAGGATGCTTAATATTTTATTTTAATATTATAAAATTAATGTAATAAATTCTATAGGAGAAAAAAGTTCGTTCTAACGTGTCTTCTGACTTTTGTACACCTCATAATATTATTATATTTGCAGATCTTAAGTTAGAAGCAGATGGGATAGGTTAGCTCAGTGGTTAACGAACTGAACTGGCCTCTGGGCTGGTAGTCCGGAGCTCGATCCCCACCTGGTCCTCGATTTATTCATGCAGGAAGTGAATAGATTTTAATACATCGTCCCTCGGAGAGAACGTTAAGCCCTCGTTCCCGAGCATGTACGATATCAGGTACTCGTTAAAGATCCCTACTCGAAATGCACTTGAGTTAGGCAAAATTTAAGACTTTCAATGTAGAATCTCTAGAACCAACCGATGAAACAAAAAATCTGGTACAAGACTGACGTTAGCACCCGCTAGGGGATCAGTTTAAACAATAAAAAAAAATTAGAAGAAATTCCTTAGAATAATTATTAATTTTTTCTCTAAAATCACTACCAAGGATAACATAAATTTGAATAATAACTAGCAATACTAAAAATTATTTGCTTAAAAAAAAAACTAGATTTTCCTAATATTAATGAAATAATTAGATATCCAGAGATCATTTAAAACAAACGAACAAACTCTCTTCGTTTATCAGTAGGAGTGCTAGAAGAAAGGTGGACTCTAGATCATGAAATTTATTAAAGCTGAAATCATTAATCTACATCCCCCAGTTTTGGCTTCAATAAAATTTTGGTAATAGTTATTATTTATCATTTATTAATTATCGTCTTTTTGTAATACTTCTGTTAGTTAATGGTAGTTTTTTTTTAAGATTGTTTATTCCAGAGGAGTTTTCCAAAGGACAATTTAATTTTGAATTACACCCTATTATTACCAATTTCAGGCCAAGAAGTGAAAATAGCAAAAAGCAAGAATCATTTGAACAGTTTTTGGAAGAATGACTACAACACACTTTGTTTTGATATAAGGCTTTCTTTAAAAATGTAGAACATTAGTGCTTTATGTTCTCTCAGAGGTAACTTAATTGAAGCCAGAAACATAGTGATTTTGTTTTATTGGTTTTTTGTTTGTTTTGGATTCATCCAGCCTATATAGATGTGCAGGAATATACTCCAAAAAAACACACACACACAACTATTTCCAAAAAATTAGTTAATTCAACTTAGATCACTTAAAACACGTCTTTCTGTTAATAATTCGATACCACAATTTTGACACAAAACATAAATTACTGAATATTTCATATAAAAAGTAAACGATTTTAAAAAAATATGGACCACATAGAAAAGATTTTAATTGGGTGTATTTCTCTATTAAAAAAAAATATTCTTTCCTTTAACATTAATTGAAAAACAATTACTAACGATAAGTTAAAACTTACTAAAAAATAAATAACGACGACAACATAATATAAGTACAATATAAATCCTTTAGAAATGTATTTATAAGTAATTTTAAATTTACTCACAAAAATATAGTGTTAACAATTACCTTTTGTACATGTTAATTGCGTAACACAACACCTAGATATTCAGGAGAATTTTTCAAAATTATAGTTTTGAAATGTCTTCGTTAACTCAAAAAAATTGTTTTAAATGAAATTGAAATATTTGTAATCTTTTTTTAATTTTAAGACATATGTATGTTCTATTATTAATTCATTTTATTTTATCATATAGTAAGAACAATATTAAGTGCCAATAACAATACATGAATTTCATTGCCTAATGAATACAATGATTCCAATTCGGAAGAATCCAGTAATGTTCACTGGAACACACAGTGATATATGGTTGAAAAGTTACTTTTTAATTTATAGTTCTTTTATTGTAGGTTAAGTAAAACAAATTAAACATTTTAATTAAAGATAATATATATTTTTTTACACAATGTAAATTTAAGAAAGCATTGCACCCTGCGTAATTTAGTTTTACTGTCGTAATAACTCAGAGCTTTCCTTCAGAATGTCTTTCTTATGTGTGGGGTAACATTTAAACCTGTTTATCAGATTTTAAAGTTTATCCAACTGAAAAAATTGCAGGCGCTGAGTTTTGTTTTCTTTATAATCTTTGTTATAGTGTTTAACGCATATAACTTATACATGCAGCTTTCACAATAAAGCTGGTGTTAGTGTTTATCTAAACTTAAATTATAGTTCACAAATCATAATCTCATGTAATTCAAGCCATACAGATCTATTACTTTTTCTATATTTGGTTTTCAATGGAGAAATAAATGGGAATATATGTCTGATTTAAGATAGCATAAAAAAAAAATGAGTTACCGTATGCCAATAATATATATTGTATACCAATATTAATTCACTCTATGAAAACTTGAATAAATATGAATGAAAAACGGATAGTATTTCGTTTTAAATATTTCAAATTCAATATTTCGATCCTTTTAACGGTCGTACTCAGAAAAGGAAGTTGAGTGGCCAAAAAACCAAAGCGAACTTATATTAATAGTAATATTAATTATTATTAAGTTACTATATACTTAGTAATATAAATTTACTTATATACTATCGTCCGCAGTAAAAAATACTGACAGAAACACAGAAAGTCTTAAATCCTCTATGTATATGAGCCTTAATTGTTCCTTCCTTATACCTTCAGGACATTCGCTTTGCTCATTTAATTAAACTCCTTAAACTCTTTGATATGAGCAGATATGAGAAATGTATATTATCAGTTTAGTTAGTAATTAATAATTGTTTTTGATCTGTTGATAATTTAAAAAATTGTTATAGTAATAATTATCCTTGAAAATGATCAGAGTTGATGGAAACGTCGAAATGAGTGTAAGTAAACTAAAGAATAAAAAATTCGGTTAATTGGTACACATTTTACATAAAAGATTGAAGAATGGTATTAGAAAAGCTATACCAAACAAAGGACTAGATTAAAAATAAGCAAGGCGTTTAATGAAACAAACACACACACACACACACACACACACACATATATATATATATATATATATATATATACTTAAAATAAACAATGACACATAGACTGAAACATAAGAAAAGACTCACTTTTCAATATTTCGACCGTAATGGCGGTCGTCCTCAGGAGAAGAAGTGAATTAACGTAGAATTGATATATTGACAGTCAACATATATATATATATATATATATATATATATAAAGATTTCACATAAACACGTGAAACAACAATCAATGATCAAACCACAATAAGAAATGGGAAAACAAGACTAAAATCTTTCAACCGTAACAAGCGGTCTTCGTCAGAGTCAAAAACCCAATTGAACACTAGATGCAGAAAACATCTGGTGAAGAGTTGAGAAGAGTGGGAGGGAAGAGTGGTATTTTAAAAGGGTGAAATCACAGGAAAGGACTAATGTCCAGAAAGGGATGTTTGGGGAAACAAAGGAGTACAGTAAGAAAAAGTAAAAAACTATCCGCTAGCTGTCAACCCTCTTTGAAGAGCCTATTGCCCTCGTGACGAAAGTATCTTCAAACTTGATACTCGAACAGAGTCAGTGTTCAGTTGGGTTTTTGACTCTGACCGCTTGTTACGGTTGAAAGATCTTAGTCTTGTTTTCCCATTTCTTATTGTGGTTTGATCATTGATTGTTGTTTCACGTGTTTATGTGAAATCTTTATATATATATATATATATATATATATATATATATATATATATATAAATGAAGTCCAAACCACAAAGAAAAATGAAAACAAAAGAAATAAATGTTCGAGGCTTTTCACATTATGAGATGAGAGAGCAAACAAAGTAAGACAAAAAAAGGCATAATTTACTGTCATTATGTAGCTATGCAACAGCGTAAGGTCTCGGATAATTTATTTCTTTTGTCTTCTTTTTTCCATTTAGTTTGGAGTTTTTTGATAGCATCACGTGTTTAATTATGATTTTTCTGCATATATATGTATTACCTACTGTAATAAACAATGAGTTAATAGGCGTTGATATATTACAGAGAACACACAGAAATGACATCTTTATTTTTTCATTTATTTTCATCAGAATAAGATATCTATGTTGTTTGTACAAGTCAGTATTAAATATACCACTCTTGTATACTTTTACGTTTGTACATATACTCGTATGCCTATATCGTCACAAGTGTGGGTTTGCTGATTGGTGTTTATAGAAAAATATTTCTTAAGTACTTATGTCGAAATAAATTTATATATTTATATAGAGTATCAAAATTAACAAATGAATATAATTTAAACGCTGGAGTTGAAGTTGAAGTAATATAAGATGTTACGGAATAAAAAAAGTGACATTCCTGAAGAGCGTGGCATAAAGAGTTTTTTTTTAGTGTTATGTACTATGTAAGATGAGAGGATGTATTGTTGACTTCTAAATATAATATTATATTCTAAATGATTATGAGAGGTGTATGTTTCAGGTATGTAAGCTGAGAGGTTCAGAGCATGGAGGCTTGGGAGTTGGCCAATTCGAGCAATATCTCCGTGGCAGAGGGAGGATGTATCCCTCCCGAAGTCAAGTTCTACCCCACTCTATTAGGCATCTCCTTCGCTGTACCTTTATGGGAGGCAATTAGCACCGCCCTCATTCTCGTAGCAATCATAATACTCACAGTTGTAGGAAATGTTCTCGTTATTCTTAGTGTCTTCACCTATAGACCTCTCAGGATTGTTCAAAATTTCTTCATTGTTTCACTAGCAGTTGCCGATTTAACTGTTGCTGTACTTGTACTTCCATTTAATGTCGCCTACTCTATTCGTGGAAGATGGGAGTTTGGAATTCACGTTTGTAAAATGTGGTTGACGAGTGATGTCATGTGTTGTACTGCAAGTATTCTCAACTTATGCGCCATTGCACTGGACAGATACTGGGCAATAACAGACCCTATCAACTATGCTCAAAAAAGGACCTTAAAAAGAGTTCTGCTAATGATTGCAGGAGTTTGGTTGTTGTCAGGTTTGATATCATCACCTCCACTGGCAGGATGGAATGATTGGCCAGAACATTTTGAGGTTACCACACCTTGCAAGTTGACTTCTCAGCAGGGTTACGTCATATATTCATCATTGGGCAGCTTCTATATACCACTCATTATTATGACAATTGTGTACATACAAATATTTATCGCTACCAGGAGACGTCTTAGAGAAAGAGCTCGTGCTTCCAAACTGAATGCCGTCAAACAATCAGTCCGCAACAGCGATTCACTTCGGCATCGCTCCCAACAAGATGGTGAGTCAGTCTCTTCTGATACCAACCAAACTGAAAATGCCCACAAAGAAAAGAAAAAAAAATCGAAAAAAAAGAAAAAGAAACCGCAAGAAACTACTACTCACCTTACAACTGAGCAGCACAATGAAGATTCATGCACAGACATTCACGACATGTCTAACAACTCACCTAAGTCCAAGGAATCTGAATTCAAGGAGAAGAAAGACAATATAGCTCTTGTCACAGTTACAGTCAACACAAAACGAACCAATCAAGTTAACCAATTTATCGAAGAAAAACAAAGAATCTCTCTCTCAAAAGAACGACGAGCTGCTCGCACTCTGGGTATAATAATGGGTGTATTTGTCGTATGCTGGTTACCATTCTTTCTTATGTACGTCATTCAGCCCTTCTGTCCTACTTGTTGCCCGTCAGAAAAATTCATCAACTTTATAACATGGCTTGGCTACATCAACTCTGCTCTTAACCCAGTTATTTATACCATATTCAATCTAGACTTTCGGAAAGCTTTCAAAAAACTGCTTCACATTAAAACAACAACAAGATAACATCATTGCAAAAACAAAAGAACTTCCTTGAAACCCTAGTGTAACACGTAGAAATCAATGTCCTAATCCTATTCAATAGAACTGTTTTTCACTTAAATAACTCAACTTAATGTATAAATATTCATTATAGCACATATAGAAATCGTAGGAAAATTTCACCAATAATACTGTAAATAGTTTAATAGAAATCTGTTTTTTGAATTTTATCTCTGTACCTATAACTTAGAAATAAGAATACAAGTAACTTTAGACAAACTGTTTAGTTATATAGTCTAAAAAATAGACTATAGAATATAGTTTAAGGTATCTGTACATTTCTTTTTAATAGAATGTAACTTTTGTGATAAATGTATAATTGTTACGCTTAGGAATATTTGGTAATCTGAGAAGTTGTATTTTATTTATAAAAACCTTTATCTTATAATTATGTAATTTATGTAATAATGTATAGTTAAAAAGTTTTGTTAAATACAGAATATTACATAAACTATCTTACTCTTGTAAATAAATGTGTAGAGCTATAATATAAGATAACTATTCCAATAAACAATGAGCCCGTTTATTGGTTTAGCAAACAATTAATTATAGTGTTGTAACTTATAATTAAACCGTAATATTAAAAATGTAAAACTTTTACTGTTGACAGTGATTTCCGTCTTAATTTAGTTATAAATTTTAAATTAAATAGCAAATAAAAATTGAATAAATTGTCTTTGGCCTTTACCTCTGATAAGGTAGGTGATGGTATATCTTTGGTTTTTCTGTATACTATAACACCTTAATTACGTATCGTAGATTAATATTGTTACTAAAATTAGATATTTGTATTCCCTTTCCGTATAAATTAATATTTTTTTTGTCTTATTCAAATATTTGATGTAGTGTAATCAAAGTCTGTATAGTTTATAGTAATTCAATTTTTACTATAGAATGTTTAGGTTTTTGTTTAATATGTCAAGAACTTGAGAATGACATTAAGAGGGACATTAGTAGTAGTAAAATAGACCTTATTAAGGACACATAGATATAGCTTCTCAACCACTGATTCTTATAAATAGGTGTCTTGAGGATTAGATCTAAAGCTTAGCTATTCCTGATTATAAGCCGACGTTTCGCCAAAGATTGTTTGGTATTCTTATTGCTACTATTGAAGGAAAAACTATTTAATGTATTTGTCCAATAACATCATAACACACACGAAAACAAAGAGAGGTTACCAAACCTCCTTAAAAAGTGTTTCCTTCAAAAAAAAAAAAACATTAAGGAGAATGCAAACAATTTTTGGCAAAACGTTGGCTTATAATCAGGAATAGCTAAGCTTTAGACCTAGCCCTCAACAAATTTATTTTAAAACTCATTAAGGATATTATTGAGGTAAGGTTCTTTCCATGAAGGCGAACTAATGGATTCCTTGGAGAAAAATAATTGGTGGATGACCAAAAAAAACTATGTTGACTACAAATAAATACATTTGGAAATTTTTAAACCAAAATTATATTAATAACCGAAAATGGTTCATGAAAATTTGTTGAATAAAATATCAACAGTCCTTTAATGCAACATTGTACAAAATATCTGTTGTTATGAATACAGTAACAATACAAAGCAGCTAATATTCAGGAAAGAACATGTTAGAACTGAAACAAATGAATACCAACTTAAATTTTTAAGAGATTTAAAAGAAAGTAGAATATTTCCTAATTAGAAAAATATTAATATTCACACTAATTAATATTAACAAACTTGATAGTAGTTATATACGAGTATATTTGAAGAATAACAATATAAGTTTTATTTAGCTACTGTCAAAATATATTCCAAAATTATTCTTATCTTAATCACACATACTCTTAAGAAATATGATATCTTTCTCAGGATTGGTTAGGTTATGCAGATTACATTAATGTACAGGTATATTAATTCTAAAGTAAATTTAAAACATTGTTGACTTCAGAAATTATTTGAAACATGCGACAACATTTTTTAGTATTCATAATATCAATAACGGTTACATCATTTAAACATTTAATCCTACAATTTTAGTTGATTAACTAATATTTATTTCGAGGAATACACTTGTAGGCTTAGCAGTGTTTAGGTGAGCAAAAGTGTACTTTATTTGTTACTTATTTCATTTATTAAATAACCTGTTTGATTCATAAACATGCATCCTGCCTTTTCAGCCAATAACATGACTATTTATGAAATAACCACATTTACATTTATTTTATCCAAACGTTATGAAAGAAATGTATATACAACAATATTTAACAATGCATGTGTGAATTAAAAATTGTCTACATCAAGTGTGACTGACGCAAATCAATCGTTTTGGTCGAATTAACTTAGTATTATTTCAAATTACATTCATCGGTTAAGACGTTGATACACAGATACACATGCATAATCACTCAATCACAGATTATATATATATAACCACAATTACACATTAACCACAATCTACTTTCTTATAACCACAATTTTCAGTTGAGGTTTTGACTCTGTCGAAGACCGCTTGTTACGGTTGAAAGATCTTAGTCTTGTTTTCCTATTTTCTTATTGTGGTTTGATCATTGATTGTTATTTCACGTGTTTATGTGAAATTTTTATATATATATATATATATATATATATATATATTAATTAAACACCATAATAAACAAATATATATTAAATTCATGCATTTCATCATTACCACAGAGGTTAGTATTATTAATATTAAACATATAATCTACCGTCTTACCTCGTACATTACTGCCGTAGCTCTCGGACCGGTTTCGGGTGTCACCTATAAGTAGGTTATATAAACAGATAGGTAGGATTCATTAGATCAGTTCGTGTTGAAGATGGGAGGCACCCGAAACCGGTCCGAGAGCTACGGCAGTAATGTACGAGGTAAGACGGTAGATTATATGTTTAATATTAAATATATAATAATTAAAATCTTCTTAGGCCTTTCGTTACAACATCATCAGAGAGCTAAATGAATTTGCTAAATGATGTACCGAAAGGCATAAGAGCATTTTAATTAATATATATTTGTTTATTGTGGTGTTTAATTCATATATTATATCAAGAGTTATTGTTGATTATTAATTTATATATACATATATATATATATAAACTATTTCACATAAACACGTGAAATAACAATCAATGATGTTTTCTGCTCACCAGATGTTTTCTGCATCTAGTGTTCAGTTGGGTTTTTGACTCTGACGAAGACCGCTTGTTACGGTTGAAAGATCATAGTCTTGTTTTTCCATTTGATATATATATATATATATATATATATATATATATATATATTCTAACTTCAACCAGCCATCCATCAATAGCAATATGAACAATCGACCGAACAAACAGAAAAGGAAACATAAATTCAACGAAACCAATAACTCGAAGAGATCTCTATGTGAGGAAGTTGGAGACTTGTGAGGAGTCGAGTATCAACATCTTTTTATCAAGAGCGACTGTGCAACCTCTACCCCCATTGACATGAAGACAAAGGCTACTTTTCCTAGAAGACAAATGAGGTCCTTCTAAGAACTGCACTCATGAACCTACAAACTCTACTCTCCTATTGGTCACCATCATAACATATATATATTATATATATATATATATATATATATATATATATATATATATTTGACTGAATTTATAATTTGGTTTCTTTTGCTTCTATTCTATCATCACCTTCTTTCTGTCTTCATTTTTATCTTTATTCTTTCTCTATCCTCACTATCTCTTACACGGTACTCGAGCTCGATAAGGGTAGAATAGTGTCGTTTACACAGGATCACCCTGCCGCGCTACGACCGCCTTGGATTTGAAACTACTGCCTGGAACTCCCTGTCTCCTTCCACCCACAGTCTTGACCGCAGGTACTTCTTCTTCTTTCCTTCTACTCTCTTTCTGAAGAAGAACTACGGTTCAAAATATTGATCCCAGTAAGATTTTGGGTTCGTTATATATATATATAATTATATATATATATATAATATATATATATATATATTGATAAAAGTATCGAACGTGGAATAGAAACAAAAGTGTAGTTTATCGAACTCGGTCAGTTCTTCAGGTTCAAATAGAACCTGAAGTTTATAGTTTATCTTCGAAAAACTATAGTGTTATTTATATATATATATATATATATATATATATATATATAACACTATACTTTTTCGAAGATAAACTATAAACTTCAGGTTCTATTTGAACCTGAAGAACTGACCGAGTTCCGATAATAAACTACACTTTTGTTTCTATTCCACGTTCGATACTTTTATCAATATATATATAAAACGAACCCAAAATCTTACTGGGATCAATATTTTGAACCATAGTTTTTCTTCAGAAAGAGAGTAGAAGGAAAGAAGAAGAAGTACCTGCGGTCAAGACTGTGGGTGGAAGGAGACAGGGAGTTCCAGGCAGTAGTTTCAAATCCAAGGCGGTCGTAGCGCGGCAGGGTGATCCTGTGTAAACGACACTATTCTACCCTTATCGAGCTCGAGTACCGTGTAAGAGATAGTGAGGATAGAGAGAATAAAGATAAAAATGAAGACAGAAAGAAGGTGATGATAGAATAGAAGCAAAAGAAACCAAATTATAAATTCAGTCAACAAACTGAAAATAAATAAATAAAAAATAAAAACAAAAATTAAAGGTTAAATATATGTTAAACATTTAAAAAATATCTAACATTTAAGGTTCAGGCCAGGTGAGGAGAGGGCATAAAGTTGCCAAATGTGATCCTCTTCAGAAGCTCTCGAAGTTAATCTTCTTTCATCAGTGGCTATTAATTTGAGTATCTGTACTTTAAAGCAGTCAGTTATTTTTTCAGTTATTGATCTGTCCGGTTTGGACTGATTAGAAATTCCATTTATATATTATATCGATCACTTGAGTAGTATGTATAATAATAAATCAGACATGACCAGTTCACTAAGTTCAAACCAAACACTCAAATACTAACTTTCTGTATTAATTGATCTATAACACAGAAGAAACCGAAATTATACATCCATCAACAAATACACATATAAGCAAGAAATGTGTCTTACAACACCTGAACTTACGGAGTTAGACTTTATTGAATATGAAAAACTATGAACTATTGTATTACTTTAGGAGAAATGATGTTAAGATTACCAAATCTACCATTTAACTGATGTTAATATAACCCTAAATATAAAATAAAACTTGAGTGAAATGAGGCAACATCAAACAATTATAAAATAAAATTAGTTATCTCATATTTCTGATGAACAAAAGAAATGTAAATTTATTACACATTGTCTAATCGTTTTTTTATTTATTTGCATATTTAATAAGTGATGAATAATTTCAATTATTATATAGATCTAGAAAAATACTTTAAATGATAAATGAATTATTGTCATTTGAGGGTCTAATTTAGATCTAGAAAGCTGAATGAGACACGATTTTGTGTATTTTCCATCGATAATAATATACATAAAAAATTCTAATAAATAAAATAAAATATAGAATATAAATAAATAAAAATATATATAAATTTATGTATATATATATATTATATATATTATATATATATTATAATATATATATATAGTTCACACAGGAAAGAGAAAACACAAATAAAGACACACACAAAAGACTCACAACGAATTTCGACAGTCGTCGTCATCGGGTAGAAGTAGTCCCTTTGAGTAGCTGAAGCTAACTGAGTGGTAGGCCAAATGCAACGAACACGCGCGCACTCTGCCGGCCGCCCTAGGTAAGCTACTAACTACAGAGAGAAAAATAACTAAAAAGAACAAATAAAAGCAAATAAAAATAACAGAAGGAGAAGAATAGTAAATGAAGCAATAAACAATTAAAAAAAAAATAAATAAATGATTAAAAAAAAAAAGTAAATAATTAAATTAACGGTACAAGTTGAGGCCAGGAGGAGAGCGAGCTTTGAGAAGACAAATAATTGCCTCCTCTGAAGCTCTTAAAGTAACCCGAGAAGACTGAACAGGGATATGATTAAGGACTTGGACCCGAAAGCAGTGATTAAAATCCAGTCCATGGGAATTAGAGTGGATAGCAATAGGAAGGTTTTTGCGTTGACCAACGGAAGCCCTGTGACCATTCATACGTAAGTTGAGCTGCGTAGTGGCCATACCAACGTAGAATGCATCACACTGGGTGCAGTCCAAACGGTAAACGCAATTAACCGAGGTGCATGAGGTGTGGGGAGGACAAGGGTAGTTAATGTTGCTATGGGGGGAAGTAAAAAAGGGATTAGGGTTTATGATAAGACAGGTTTGGCACCTGCTCCGTCCGCACTCCACCATTCCCCTCCCAAGTGCAGGGTTCAAGGGAGAGTGATGGGAGAAAATGCCTCTGAGGTTCGGTGGTTTGCGATATGATAAGGAGGGGGCTTCAGGAAAAATAGATGAGGTAGAAGGAGAAGAGGAGAGCAATGGGAAAAACTCCTTAATAACCGAGCCAATCCTATGAGCACCAGGGAGAAAAGTGGATATCCGGAAAACACTATCAGTGTGGTCTTTTCTCGGTACGTGCCGGTGAACTATTTCAGCCGGCACGACACGACTATCAATGACATTGGAAGGGTAGCAACGATCAACTAATTTTTCCTTTAAACAGTTAATATGGGAACTACGGTTTTTCAAGTTATTACAAATCCTGTGGATGCGGATGGAAAGGGATCTGGGGATTGCTTTTTTGATGTGGGTGGGATGGCAACTACTGTAGTGGAGGTACTGCTGTGCATTCGTAGGTTTTATATGTACAGAGGTGGAGAAACTGCTATTGTTGAGGGTGACATCAACATCAAGGAAAGTAATTTTATTTTATTTTATATATATATATATATATATATATATATATATATATATATACAATTTAAAATAAAATATAATATACGAGTATATACATCAAAAGCTATATTATCTTGACAACATACATTTTCAATTGTTATATTTGCTTTTCAATTTCTCAAGGTTTATTTAGCCATTAAATGATCCTTTAATACATTTTCCAGACTTTTCGTCTATATTAGTGATATCCTCAGGGGTATATACATTACTTAATTTATATTGTTCATTTAAAAATGAAACTTTAAGTTTTATACTGGTATTTATATAGCCTTGAAAAACCTAATAAGTTGAGGTGTATAGCTCTAAGCATCTCTAGAAACACAGATGGAATATTGGAAAAAATGTTTGGAAATTATTCAATACTTAATAGATCTTCAAGAAAAGGATGACAGAACATGAAAGTTAGAAAAACAAAAGAGACAAAAGCACTTCTGATTCTTATCACAGTTTTGGCAACGACACGTTACCCTTGAATGAATGGTAACGAATGGTATTTGTCAGCCCTTTGAGTATGATGTGCAGTTAGTTCTATGGATTCCTTTTATGTGACGTCACATCTCTAAACAGGTAAGTGTAATTAAGTAAAAAAAAATTCATGATCCACAAGTAACTCAAATTGCCCGAAAATAATACTTAAATAATTTATATATATAATAGGACTTCAGAATAAACATGAAAAATGCATCCTACTTAAAGAGGCCAGGACTATTGTTAATGAAGTTTTCAAAATGATATTTGATAAATTCAAAAAAAAAAACAATTCCTCTGCATCCTTCCATTTTACTATATCATCCATATTCTTGATAAACTGAAACAATCAGTCGAATCTTATTGTCCTTCTAACAGCATATTTATGTTGGCTCAGACGAGTAAGATGTTTTTCTTCTCTGACCAACAAAATTCTGCATACGTTGATCCAAATTTCCCACAAAGAATCCCATACGTACACTTTTCTTTTTCATTGTTATAGTTTTCCACAAGTTGGCTTAATAAATTCCTGAACTAATAAAAATTACAGAAATACCCAATTTTGTTTTAAAAGAAACTGGTAATTTATTTTAATCATCTACTAAAAGGAATGAAGGTGAAAAAAAGTTCTCGTGGGTAGGAATGGCATGTGTCATTTCTCAATGACACAGTATATTAAATGGTTTTTGTGTATGTATATCTCTTCTATGGCCATTAGAAAAATAAATTAGCATATAATGGGAATGTTCAATCCAGCTTGTAAAGGTTTTGAGCCAAAAACATTTACACAAGTTTGAATTGTAGATACACTAAAATATTCAATAAATGTTAATATTTCTAATAGAAATGGTTTAATTATTATTATTTAAAATATTTTAAAAAATGATTTTATAGCACACACTGTTGGACACACACACACACACACACACACACACACACATATATATATATATATATATATATATATATATTATGATGTCCTTTTCTTGACCAACTGTTCATATATTTTTTTTTGAGATTTATTGAGGGTTTTTGGTCTAATATTCAAAAAACTTCGTTGCCAACGTTTCGATATATATTTCAAAATATATATATATATCGAATAAATATTTATATATATCGAAACGTTAACAACGAAGTTTTTTGAATATTTGACCAAAAAACCTCAATAAATCTAAAAAAAAAAATAAATTTATATTGTAAACAGGAGAACGATCCAAAAGGACAACAAACGTTTCACGATGAATCACAAACACAGAACTAAGGAACAAACACACTTACTGTCTATAATTTTTGATTGAACCGTCATGAGGAGAGTTGAGAAAGGGACACCAAGGGCACTTGTAAAGCAACCGTCTCCAACCGTCGCTTCACAAGTGCCCTTGGTGTCCCTTTCTCAACTCTCCTGATGACGGTTGAACCAAAAATTAGAGACAGTAAGTGTGTTTGTTCCTTAGTTCTGTGTTTGTGATTCATCGTGAAACGTATATATATATATATATATATATATGTATATATATATATATATATATATATTGTTAATTCGTTCGTTATTACATACAGTCTTGTTATCATGCCCACAGAAATAGATGGTAGAAGAGATACGAATTCTATTAAAGTTTTAAACAAGTTATGAGAAGTTATGGAAAGTCTTCACAAAAATCATTCTATTAGAAAACAAAGTTTTCAAACACTTAGTGATCTTCCTCAAATTTATTTCATTGTAGTGAGATGTCAGAGGACGGATGGACATGAATAATAGATTTACTACAACCGGTAAAAATAGTTAAAAATTAATGGGTTTTAATTAACACAATTACATTGAAATACTCATTTTTAAAGATTTGCGTTTTTTTTTCTCTTCAATAATCATAACAGACCAGTAATGTAGATAAAATTATAAATTTTAATATACCTGGCTTACTGAATGAAAGATTATCAAAATGTACTAAACATAAAAAGTTAAGATAATACCAGTTAGGCAGTTGTTCTCATTCCTTTTTTTTTTTTAAACACAATGAAAGGCTCAAACAAAGAGTCTAAACAGTGAAGGAGAGGAAACAAGCAACGATTTGGGCTACCCATTATGGCGCCATGCAGCGAATAGGGAAGCGCACAGACCTTCATTCAACGAGTTTCTTTTGTTTTTAACTTGACGCCACTTTATAATTACACAACAAACTCAACTTTTCCCTATTTATTAAATGAGTTAATAATAATTATTTGAAATATTCCTTTCTTCATGTTACAATAAAAGTTTACAAAGACGTTTTTTTTCAGTTTAGTGTCACGTGTTCATTCAAACTAGAAAGTTGTTATTAAAATTCAGAGAAATATATTTTTTTTTTGTAAAAAAAACTTTAATGTACTTAGTTTTTCTGTTTCAAAATTTTCTACTTCTCCCTATGTAAAAGGTTTTAAATAAAAACCGATACGTTGGCAATGAGAGTTTAATTTGAACCTGAAGAACTGACAGAGTTCTGATAAACTATAGTTTTGTATATACTTTGATTTACATATTGCACCTTATGTATGTGTATTATTGAATGTACTTAATACTCCAATCATTTTATCATTGTTTTAAAAAAAAAACAAAATATTAAATCGCAACTTTCCTATCAGTTATACATTTTGACCGCTTCATTCCTATAAGTAACATATCTTGCCTTGTCGATAATCTAAACCTTAATCTATCTCTTAACTTAAGTAACTGAACAATTAGAATAAAAAATTATTATTTTTTAGCGTTAATGAGTTATTTCAATTCTTTAGATTTAAAATTTTTCTTGCTTCAATACATTAATGATAATATCTCATTAAAATTTCTTAACACATTATTATTTTTTGATCAGAAGTATTAAATTGGAATCCACATTTTTATTAATCTACTATCATTAATAGTTTAGTTCAAGTGCGCCTGCTCGTGATTAACTGGTATAAAAAATCGTTTCTTGTTTATTTAACATGGGATCAGAAAAACTCCCATCTCCCCATCCTCCACCCATCTGTTTCTTATGATTTACTAAAGTGGATATAAATGTCAGTCTATCATTGGCATGTCTAACAATTGACTACTCCATCTAAAGCTAAAATTACTAAAATTAATATTTGTTAATTTCACCATCAGTAAATGAATTTAGGAGCAGTACAAGCAGTTGTTATGTGCTATTTTCTTATTAGCTATTTACTCATGATTAAGGGGACCAGACTAGCTCAGTGGTTACGTGCTCTCCTTTGAACTGATAGGACCGGGGTTCAATCCTCACCTGGCCCTCGATTTATTCACGCGGGAGGTAAATAAATCTGAGCACGTCGTCCATCGGAGAAGGACGTTAAACCGTCGGTCCCGAGCCTGTACGATGTCAGGTACTCGTTAAAGATTCCTACTCTAAATATATTTGAGTTAGGCAAAATTTAGGACTCCCACTGTAGAATCAATCTTCATTGTGTGGTATCACAAAGGGCCAATGCTTGGCCTACGTGTGTTCCCTTGTGGGACTGTCACTGCAACCTAACCTACTCATGATTAAAACTAAGGAAAGAAACACTAAGTCATCCCACACAAAAATTATTTGAACACAGAACGCATTTCGAACACTTATCACCTTAATGAGGCCAGTATATAACTCATATTAGTTTATCTTTTAATTCAAATGCTGGTCGTTTTTCATTATTTAATTTCAAAATTTGCATAGATTTATCTTTTATATTGTAGATGTTACTTAACGATGAACACTATGTGTTCGAAACGCGTTGTGTGATTAAATACTTTTTTTGTGAGAAGACTTAGTGTTTGTTTTCCTCTTTATCATTAAATCCTTTTTTTGTGAGAAGACTTAGTGTTTGTTTTCCTCTTTATCATTAAATCCTTTTTGTGTGAGAAACTTGATGTTTCTTTTCCTCTTTAATCATTGAATGAATTATTTATGTGTGGCTCATTACTGGCATACTTAGTACTTTTATGGTTTAAATGAACAACAATCTATTCTAAATTCATTATGTCAAATTTTCCGAAATGAACATGCCTTAAAATATAAAGAACTTTTGACAAGTCCATTATTAAATATCATTTGTTTACTGCAGTGTCCCTGGATATACATTACAACATTTACTATCATATACTGTAGTATCTAATAATTCATAAAATAATTTAAGCAAGTTAATTAGAAATGTAAAGTTATTTCATTGTTTTTTAAAAAAAAATCTTATTGTTACTGATTTCAAAGAAAAATTAAAACCTATTAAAAGTTTAAATAACTTTTACATTTAGAATAATTAGAAAGGGTATATTTTCTTATCCTTGTAACAGGGCATACTTAAAAACTTTACCATTCGGTAATATATTTTTTTCTGCATTAACAGTTACTTTTCCAAAATCAATTTGGATTTGTATCTAGATTTGTTACTAATAAAACAAAAGGAAATTAAGGAATTTATATTCCTATCAAGTTCTTTAAAGTTTAATAATTAACACAATTGACACAATTATGTAAATAACACAATTAACACAATTGTGTAAATAAATTATATTTACCACTGTTATAATACGCAGTATACAGTGCTACCCTTTTTGTTTTCATAATAGTGTTTGCACAAGTCAGATAATTATTTTCAGACTAATTAATTTTTGTGACAACAAAGGTCTTAATAAATTGACTTATGTCTTCAAGAATATAAAGCGATATATCTTAATGCAACATTACACTTCAAGTAAATTATAAAATTAAATCAACAGTTTTAAAGATATGGAACCATTTATTTTGAAAGAAATATTTTCATTCCATAATTGCCTTTTTTAATTCAAAAATATCAAACTACATAAGACAAGATTTAACTTTAAATTTACTGTTTATACTTTAAAACTTTTCTTTAACTACTTTAAAAGTTAAATTGTTTTCCCCTTAAAATGCGTATGTTGTTTTTAAAAATTCTATGATTTTAAATAAACCTTCGTTTTTCATTTCAGTTTAGAATTTTTTTTTTATCCACATGCAAAACGTATGCCGACGCAGATTCATGTTAGCACATACTTCTTTCTTGCTTTTAATATATTTGTTCGCAACCATATTATAATGTAGGAGAATGCAATATACAAAAACTCTTTAGGAAAGAGGATACGGAAAACAGTATGCAATACTAGGCTTTCTGTCAAGAACACAATCAAAGATATTTCTCAATAAGTTTCAGAATTGGCATATCTTATATTGTATGGAAAAGAGCAAGAATAATGAGGTCACTGCAAACTTAATGATCATTGGCGAAGAATGGGCATTATCAATGATGGTTTGTGCAGATTCTGCAAGGATGAGGAAGAAATACCGTTACGCCTGTTGGCTGACTGACAATCCACTGTGCTATACAGAGGCAGGTGCTATACAAAACAATAGAAGAACTTTTACTGTCGGACCCAGCAAAAGTGCTGAGAGCTGCTTGGAGGCATTGAAGTTAACTGGGGTATTATATTACTGAAGGGGGGGGGGGGGGGAGTATAATAGTTGTTAGGACGGAGTACTATAATCACCCTCAATAAATAAATATTATATACTTCAGTACTTGTACATTAATTCATGAAATCAATGTTTTGAAAATAATTTCAAAGCAACCAGTTTATGATATAAAAATCCGTATTTGCATGTGAAACTCTTTTTTTTTTTTTTTTTTTTTTTTTTTTTGTAGAGACCTGAGTGGGACTAAGAAAATCAGTTTTTCGATGGTGATTTCTTGAGGGAATATTCCTCCTCCCATTGATTCTACATTGGGAATTTATAGGAGTCCAACATTTTCTCCAACTCAAGTATATTTAGAGTAGGGATCTTTAACGAGTACCTGACATCATACAGGCTCGACACCGACGGTTTAACGTTCTATCCTAGGAATGACGAGCTCAGGTTTTCATCATCCACCTAGATAAATTGAGGGTCAGAATCGGCATCAAACTCCAGACCTATGCCTCAGAGGCAAGCACCTGGCCCCTAAAAAAAAGCTCAGATATACATACTACAATAATGATTAACAGCATTTTTGATTAAAACACCACTGCACAACCGTCACAGTTTTATTATTTTTAATTGCATTTTTATTATTTTTTTTTTTTAATAGCATTTTGTATGCAGTTGTTAAATTTTCTGACATTAATTATTTATTTGATCGAATATTCAAAATTTGTTTATGAGAAAACAATCATTTTTAGAAATTAAACCATCAATTTTGAAAATACTTAAGTATTCATCGTAGAGTTCAACCAGAAATATTTAAAATGATATGCTACGTGTAGTGTTGAAGTTAACGTTCATGGAATAAGGGTGTGATGAGTGATTTCTATGAAAATATTCAGCCTGATAATGATTGATTCATACTTATAAGAAAATAACATACAATAAGAAGCTGTAGTTTCATTATACTAATCACATCAAAGAGTGGCCAAGAAAAAGAATACCAGTTTCGCACAGACATTATGTTCTATATCATAATTTATCATATCTATCTTGTAGTCACTCTCCAATAACAAGTGAAAAGCCTTAAACCATATTTTTCTGGTTTTTATTTTTTCTTTCGCTTATCGTTTCATATATATATATATATATATATATATATATATATATATATACGAGTTCGAAATTAACAAAGAGCAACACACAAAGTAGGGAAACACACTTACAGACTCAAATTTTCGGGTAATCCGTCTTCAGGAGAAAAGAGAATGGGAGACCAAGCAAGTTGTAGGCGCAACGGCAAGTAACCAACCCGGCAACCGCCAGTGCTGTCAACCATACCCGGTTTTAAAGTATAAAATTAAGAGAAGATATAAACAGAAACTCAGATAAGCAGTACTGGTTGGGTAAAACTATAAATAGGTGAAAAATTATAAACAATATAAGATAAAAACAAACTATAAGAAACAAAAATAATGATAGAGAAAAGAAGAAAAAATAAATAAATAAATAAAAATAAATACAATACAAAAAACTTGCATCGGTTGTTTTAGGGAAAAAAATCGGTGTTTCCCTACTTTGTGTGTTGCTCTTTGTTAATCTCGAACTCGTATTGTGTCCAGTTTGGATCGTATTTCGTTTTATCAGTGAATATATATATATATATATATATTTATATATATACACTTTTTCGTTGGAAATATGATCCAAAACAGACAAATATAGTTCAATATAGACAAAGAAACATAAAGAAATCAAAAGAACACACCCACAGTCTCTAATTTTCGGTTTGAACTGTCTTCAGGAGAGGGAAACAGTGCGCTTGGTTTCCCTCTCTTATCTCTCCTGAAGACGGTTCAAACAAAAAATTAGAGATCGTAAGTGTGTTCTTTTGATTTCTCTATGTTTCTTTGTCTATATTAAACTATATACATATATATATATATATATATATATATATATATGTGTGTGTGTGTGTTGGGTTTTTGACTCTGACAAAGATTGCCTGTTACAGTTAAAAGATCTTAGTCTTGTTTTCCCATTTCATATACTGGTTTTATAATATATATATTACTCAAAATTCGAAAAAAACGATCCAAACTGGACGCAAATCAGCTCAAAAACGAAGAAAAGCAACACACAGAGAAAGAGACACACTTACGAACTTAAAATCCCGGGTTGCCGGGACGGTTTCCTGCCTGTTTCCGGAGTGCTTGGTCGCCCATTCTATTTTCTCCTGAAGACGGATCATCCGAAATTTTGAGTTCGTAAGAGTGTCTCTTTCCCTGTGTTTTGCTTTTCTTCGATTTTGAGCTGATATATATATATTAAAATAAGCAGTGACACATAAACAGAAACACAACAAAGACTCACTTTTCAATATTTCGACCATAATGGCGGTCGTCCTCAGGAGAAGAAGTGAATTGACGGAGGGACGACAGTCAACTAAAGAACTCACTGGGTGAGGGCTAAAGCAGTGCTGCCGCAAAGGAGACAAATAAAAAAGGAACTAGGAAGTCGAGAGCAAAAAGAAAAAAAGAATGTTTTTGAAAGGTAGAAAAAGGTTAAGAAAAGAAAAAATAAAGAAAATATATAGAACAATAAAATATATAAATAAAATTTATATAAATATATATATATATATATATTTATTGTTCTATATATTTTCTTTATTTTTTCTTTTCTTAACCTTTTTCTACCTTTCAAAAATATTCTTTTTTTCTTTTTGCTCTCGACTTCCTAGTTCCTTTTTTATTTGTCTCCTTTGCGGCAGCACTGCTTTAGCCCTCACCCAGTGAGTTCTTTAGTTGACTGTCGTCCCTCCGTCAATTCACTTCTTCTCCTGAGGACGACCGCCATTACGGTCGAAATATTGAAAAGTGAGTCTTTGTTGTGTTTCTGTTTATGTGTCACTGCTTATTTTAATTGTTATTTGTCCTGCCGGACCGTTTTTCATTTATCATGGTATATATATATATATACATTTATTTATCAGTTGATAAATCTTGTTACGCATTGCTACAAGGTTCTCAATTGTGCAGTTCTCTGGATGAAGGATCGTTTATTCACTAGTTTACTTACAGTTTAACAGACATTACTAATAGCCGTACTTGTGAACGTACCAGAAACTTTTAAGGAAATTTAAATAATTATAACCCTAGGTAATAATAGTAATTATATCTAGTATCCTGGAAGTAGTACTATCATGTTCATTGAACTAATAAGCTCATTTGTTAGCAATCTACTCCCTATGCTTAAACGACATTAAATAATCCGTTAGTTAAAAACCCATTTATGGAACTGGAAAATGGTTGTAAGTAATAATATTAACAATAAAATACTCTATTAACAACAATCCAAGTAATAATAACTAAACACTACTTTAAATAATAATTTTAATTATCATATTGGAATAGAGATCGAACCAAGCTATGTTCAAAGCTCCTCAGATCTCTTGTAAGGCTGCCTCTCAAAATTATCCAGACTCTCTCGGAAGCCAATTAATATTCCATTTTTTAAACTAAAATATCAACTTAAATTATAGCTAATCAAATAAAACTGTTCAAATATAATGACGGTATATTACACTTATGTCCCAATTCAATTAAATAAGGTAGCTTCTAAGAAATTCGAATTCTTAAAGGCATCACTCTAATTCACAATAATAAAAGAATAAATTATAATTTAGCCATTTGTGTTATTGTTTAATGTACGTACGTTTGTGCATTTTTGCCGAACCCGATTATACATTTTTGAAATAACTGAAGAAATGGAGATAACTGTATTAAAACAAATCACTGAATTAAATTAATTGTTCCTTTAATAATTGTTTGTATTAATAGATTTACACAATGTATTATCGGATCTTACTGTTAAACATTTCATATCTTTGTACTTTTGAAATGGATTTTCGGTATTTTTTTTTTATTAACCACAATTGAAATATTGGATTAAAGAAAAACCAATGTCTTTAATATAATATCAATATTAAGAATAAATATAACTTACAAGTTTTCATTTAACAAATATTTTTTTAAACTGAATAAATTTGAATAGTATTACCGTATTAGCATTTTTTTTAATTAGTATTTTTTTGTACACTAACAAGATTTTAATTTAATTAGTGTGGAATGGATATTGAATTAAGTGGAGGTTGAAAAGACGTGATGGGTTAGGTATGAAAGAGTCTACGATGGTAGGCAGACGAAAGCGGCTGTAGGTCCTCTGCAATACGTCGTCGGAAATTGGCTTGATTTCACATTCGCTGGCTGTCCATTCACTCACTCTGTTTGCATCTCTTCGCCATATGGCTCACTGCTTTTACCCATTAAATTGCTTCCAGCCGAGTTCCAATCAGTTACTAGCTTAATCAGTAGATTTGTGTCAATCGACTCGTTAGTTAAGCCAATGGAACCTATCTCAAGTATTACAACTAATATACTAATAGCTTAAGTCTAATAGAGACTTATGTTAGTTAGAATAACTCATTCATTTTTTTTAGAAAAACATATTCAATTATTAATTTTTTTTTTCAGAAAGATTCCTGATTTTCTTAAAGAGACTTATATGAAACTTAAGGTTACAGGAAATTCTGTCTGAATAGATTCACTATTATATCTGCATTATTAAAACTTCCAAGAAATATACACTGCTTCCAGCGATATATAAAATACTTTTGTAGGGGAGTAAAAAAAAATGTATATCTACACTTATTTTTACAAAATGAGCCACAACTGAGTACATATTTTCACAGTTAATCAGAACATAGATTCTTCTGCCGTTCTGTCTGTAAATTTATTTTTTTTACATTGTTAAATCAATTACGGTAAAAACTTATATATATATAAACTAGACTCACAGATAAACTTAGACTATTTATTTAAATAAAAGTCAAATAAAACTAATAAATAATAAGTCATTACGATTGAAGTTGAGCCCAGAAAGTGACCAACCTCCCAGGAGACAAATAACAGCTTCTTCTGAGACCGTCAAAGTGACATTAGCATTAGTTTCATTAATCTGTCTCAGAACCTGTACTCGAAAGAAGTCTTTCAAACTGACTCCGTGAGAACTGGCATGAGTGGCGATGGGAAGACTGTTGCATTTGCAACGGATGGTCTGTGATTGTTCATACGCAGGCTTAGCTTGGTAGAAGCTAAACCCACATAAAAAGCAATACACTGTGTGATATAAAAACGGTAAACTCAGTTACCAAAGTACAAGAGCTTTTGTAAGCAATAATGTAGGTGTATTTACGAAAGAAAGGAGTAAATGTAAGAACGAGATTTATAATAGGACAAGTAAGATAGTCATGATGTCCACATTTAATCATACCTCTACGAGTATTGGGAGGCTGAGGAGAAGAAATAAGTGAAAAGAGAGATCTAAGATTAGCATATACAGAAGAGTATTTATAAATGTAGAATGTAGAAGATTAACATATAAACTACATTCATAGATATAACACACATAAAGGATAGGACGAAGCTCACTACCGTATTTGACTATATTTTCAGGTAGAGAGCCAAATATGACAATTGAAATCAAGAGCATGGAAGAATCACACCTGATGGCAATACCGTGACCCAGTTAGGCATCATTACTGCGGTTGGAAAGCAGATGTACACAACATCTCCAGAACCATGGTTATAATTTGCAATTATACAACGTAGAATCGTGGTGCCCGCCTCCGCGAGGTCCACCTCGGACACCACAAGTTTGGGTGGCTAAACTTGGAGGTGACAAAAAGGGCAACACGTTAAATCGTCGGCCTGATTTGAACTTTTGGTGTAAATGGCCGGAAGACTAGGAAGCACAGCGATCAAATCAGGTTACAATTTGCAAATTCTTCTCTTAATGACAACATATGTTGAAATATCACTCTAATTTTGCTTCTTGTTATAATATTTTTTTTTTCAGTTTGACACATTTCAACACATTTGTTTTCCTTTAGATACATGAACAAAATATATATTTATTGAAGCATCTACCTTGATTTTCAATTTATATGGATAAACAATTAAATGAAAGGAATAAATTAATAATTATCACTAAGATGTTTCCATTTATAAAAGTAATTATTAGAATGAAAGGGATAACTAACAGGTTTCTTATAATCAGTTCCAAATTTTTATTCGGTCAAAAAAAATTCTGAATTCACTCTATGGCATAGAAAAAGATTTTTATTTCATGTATTTATAAGTAAATAGCTATTTTCAATTTAATGATTTTTCAATATTTTGACTATCTTTGTGGTTCTCATGAGAATAATAAAGGTTATTTCACAAAAACCACAGTTAAGTAAAGAACTCTCTAAACTTAGGAATAGCTGGCAATGTACCATATGAGAAAAAAATATGATGCTGAAAAGTACTGATGGTAAGAAAAGTACTGAAGAATAAAACAAGAATTAATATTAAACAAATAATATACCGTCTTACCTCGTACACTGCTGCTGTAGTGATCCGAAATTGGATCAGTTTCGGGTTTCACCCATCTTCACCCATTTCGTAATGACGAAATGCCTGAAAACAATTACTCCAGAATTAGAAATATTATATATTGTAACTCGTGAGATACCTATTTATCTACTGTGTCTGGTAGAGTCTGTTCAAAATGGCCTGAAGAAATCATAATTTAGTTCTTTGAACACGCTTAAGATTTATATAATCCATTATAACCCTACTAGAAGTACTAATAATAAATGTATACACCAGAATATACCGGCCAGAGGGTATTACAAATACAAGTCTAATAATAAATGTATTAGAACAAGAAATACAGGGAAGAGAGAAACTACACAAATGCATGAAACCAGATTAGTTTACATGACGAAATTCATAAGACTGAAAACAAATAATAAAGACAGACTTATAATGGTGTTTAACTGAGACAATGAATAACAATCATGCACAATATGTATTCACTCTTTAGATTTATGTAATCCCTTATAACCCTACTAGAAGTACTAATAATAAATGTATACACCAGAATATACCGGCCAGAGGGTATTACAAATACAAGTCTAATAATAAATATATTAGAACAAGAAATACAGGGAAGAGAGAAACTACACACATGCATGAAATCCAGATTAGTTTATATGACGAAATTCATAAGACTGAAAACAAATAATAAAGACAGACTTATAATGGTGTTTAACTGAGAAAATGAATAACAATCATGCACAATATGTATTCACTCTTAGATTAATTTATTTCAACCTCTCCAACAGTAGTATTTAATAATTAAATTTGACTAATGGTTAACCCAATAAATTACTTATGTGAAAAATAAAACAGAATAATACACGTATCAAAATCATTTTAAAATAAAACAATAAGAGGACTTTTCAATTAACTCAATTATTGTTAAGTCTGTTATAGCCCTGGCCGATAATCTTTATTAATAAAATGAGATTAATGGTTAACACAATATATTACAACAGTTAGAAATATATCATAATAAGAAATTTAAATTAAACAAACTAAATATTTGCCCATACAAAAGTTATTATTGTGAAACTACGAGTATTATTAGTCATATTATCTCGTAATATTAGTCATAAAATAATTTTACTTCTATTCAATAGGGCCCAATAAGTGCTGTTAAATTTCTTTGAATAATCATTTTATTCATTAAAATCAATAGTTTTATTTATTTAGAGCAATATTCATGTAAGTATAGCTACTGTCAGTGACACGATGGTCAATCTTTCAAAGAAACAACTTATCTAATTTAATTCCTAACCACTTTTAAAAAGAGCTCATCTTCTGTATTCTCATCTGTAAGTATTAGGGTTTAATTCAATTCCACGACTTTTATTGCCAAAGATTGATATCAGCTGAGTAAAAGTCTTTTGTGAATTACTTACATTAGAAAAAACACCTTTTAGATATATTACTTTAAAATTTGCGAAGATATTTACCTAGTTGATAGAAATAAATTGACGCTTTGAAATTCATCATCAGTGAGTGTAAACCAAATGCATTCTTTGAAATAAAGACGTTTCAAAAAATTAATCAATCATTTTTAACATGACATGTAATCTGGGAAGAATTGTTACTATTCAAAATGAATTTGGTTTCGTAATAGTGTTTTTGTAAAATGGTATAGTATAGTAAAGTATAAATGGTATGGTATAGTGTGTACCCCTTTTTTTTTTTTGATGATATGAGAAAGTACTGATTCCGTTTGAGGAAAAAAGCTGATTTACTGATTCTATTTAAGCAAGATATGTTCATTATTTTTACGTGCAGTTTCATTTATTCCAATGTGTTTTTAAATGAATTTTAGTGTGTTATGTATTGGAAAGGAAAAGCAAAGGTTATTGATTAAGAGGACAGGCAGACGACTGTGTTTGGAGTGGAGTGTAAGGAGCCACTGATAGAAGGGGGTGTCAGAGCAATCTGACATGGAGATTGGATTGAGAGTAATGAGGACCTTGTCTTGCTTCAGCCAGGTGTTAGCACTCATAGCATTGTCAATAGCACTGTTGACTCGTCATTAATGCGACCTCTGCCCGACACTCAGATATTCCACCGTCTTCCTCTAACCATCCAATCACTTTTCACTAAAAAACCACCATAAAAATAGAATAGATAAATCAATTCACCATCGAACAAGTAAATAATTATTGTGTGCCACAAAAAAATTGTGTTAGTTACATCAAGAATTGGCTAAACTATAATTTCTTGCATCGTGGTATTCATCCAAAATCGGTGCGACGAATCCAATGAAATATAAGTTATATCCATTTGTGAAAAGAAATAGATAGGTCATATACCTTATAATATATAGTCAAAGATCAAACCATAATAAGAAATGGGAAAACAAGACTAAGATCTTTCAACCGTAAATCAGTTGGGTTTTTGACTCTGACGAAGACCGCTTGTTACGGTTGAAAGATCTTAGTCTTGTTTTCCCATTTCTTATTGTGGTTTGATCATATATATATATATATATATATATATATATATATATATATATATATATATATATATATCACAAAGACAGAACTAAGGAACAAACATTTACTGTCTCTAATTTTCGTTTGAAAAGTCGTCAGGAGAGTTGATTGAGATAGGGACACGAAGTGCACTTATGGAGCGACGGTTGGAAACCAACAGTGTTGTCACACGCGTGCCCGGCTCAAGTGAGGTAAGAAAAATTAACTAAGAATAAACTAAGAAATAGAAAGTGAAAATGAAGAAAATTAGAAAATATAAATAATAAAAACTTAAAGATAATAATGAACAAAGTTAAGAGGAAAATAGCTGAAACAAAATAAAATCCAAGAGTATAAATAATATATAAATACTTAAATAATAATAATGATGAGGATAATTGGAATAAAGTTGTATAAATAATAATTATGTTGACGCCGTGGCTATCTCACTTGTCCCATCCTTAATCCACAATCCCTCTTCTCCTTTAATCCCCACAATACAAATTACTCTGTTCCTGACGGTGCTCTTGTACCTCCAAGAACTCTGTTTACGAATAAGAGGGCAGCCGGTGTTCATGCTTAATCTAGTTCCAAATGTTTGGTATACTAATCTCGGTAAATAATCCTTTGATTTCATGAGATACGAGTAGACGAGGCATTTTGTTTATACCATACATTGTGTAACTGTCACTTCTAAGCCTGTACGATGTCAGCAACTCGATAAAGAGCGCTCCTCTAATATATAGTATATATGTACTCCTGGTGTTTAAACAATGCTATGTGGGCCAGTCTCCCAATTATTATGTTTGAACAAGCCCTTTGTGTAGTCCTAGAATAAACCTTTTCAGTTTCTTTTGTTTTTTCCATGTGAACAGCTAACCAAATATTCATATTAATTATAAGTAAAAACTCACCTTTTGAATAAAATATCCTTTAACCTGCTGTTTATACATTTTTCACATCTCACAGTCAATATTAATTAACCATTTAGATTTTCCCAATACCCTTAAGTCTATACAGCTCTTAAAAATATTTGTAATTTTTTTCAGATGACATCCATCTTCAAGAGGAACTCAATAACCACATATGCATTTGTTTAACCATCAGTATTTAATCATGGATATTTGACTATATGCTTCTACAACATTGATTTTGTTGAAATTATTTTCATCACAATATTGTTATATAATTTTACTTAATTTTGTTACTTTCATTATTCTAAATGCTCTCAATTGAAGTTTGAAGTTTACAGCTGTCGTTGTACAATAATAGACCTTCATAAAACACTTTACTTAACTTTTACATATTTTAGTGAAGTGAGATTTCTAGGTATAAACTCAGCTATAAAGGTCATTATCCTGTACGTTTCAAAGGGATTTTTGGAAAGTTATACTCACATTATAGAAATACCATTGTATCATGCTATTAAATACGTAAGTGTAATTGATTTGCTATAGGGATGGATACATTTGAATTTCTGATTCAAAAAATTTGAATTTTTTGAAACAAAAAAAAACAGTTACTCCATTTCATTTTTATATATAAAAATGGATATAAATTTTTCTTACAAATGAATCCATATATATTTTTCAGGTTTTCCCTGGATACTGCATTGAAATTTTTAAAATTATTCGAAAAAAAATTATATTGAGATATATTCTATCAAATTCATTGATAAGTTATGTTTAATATTTAATTAAGCTTTATTAACATAAATTAAGTTTAACATTTAAGCTAATATTTAACGATTAACTATGTTTTTAGTTCCAATTTTAGTAGTAAAAAATGGCTACGAATTACTTTTTATAATATTTTAATATTACAGTGTTGATAGAGTACAATTGTTCTAAATTTGTAATTGTTTATACTTATTTTTTTTATAAATTTTAATATTTGTGATGTTATTTAGATAATGTATACGACCTATAGAAGTAATAATGTAGATGTGACTGATCATAATATTAATTATTTAATGCCTTAATAGGAAATAATTTATAAGAAAAGCTCTTTCTTGGTAAATATATTTAGTGTAATAACGTAAAGGACTGAAATGTCTGTATAATGGCGAAACAGTAGTAAATATCACATCAATTTCTTATGTTTTTATGATTAAAAAAGCGCTACAAAGAAATAGTATGCATCTACTATTTACGATATACTATTATCTATAATTTATGCCCATCGTTTTTCGTCTACAACAAATGACTATGAAAGACCAGTAATTAAGCCTTTCATTCCATACATCCCATTGCATATTCATTTTTTTCTTATGTAATAAGTAAGTCCATACTTTGATACTTAATTTGTCGTCATATTAGGCTTGCCAAATGATTTATTAAATTTGCCAAAGTATGTAAAAACTGTATTTAAAGCAGTATTATTATTTCCTCATATAAAGAAAATTGCAACTTAATAACAACTTACTTGTTTAATTAATTATTTTTTTTATAAAATGTCCCATATATTTAGAAATCTACCATACTTCTTTCACTAAAAAATCTTCAGATATATTAAAACATTGAGATACCTCAAAATCTTATTAATTTGGGCATAATTATTACTCGTATAAAAGGTAATAATAATAATACTAAGGACACTATTAATAACATTAATGATTATCATTTCTTATAATAAACAATATCAAAACAACTAGATTAATTACATGTGTTTCTAATATAAACTAGATTAACTTCAAAGAATAGTACTTAGAACATTGCGCTATCAAATTTTCATGGTCAAAAAAAAAAAAATGAATATAAATGCAGGCGTGCTTACTTAATTTGTATAATTATTTTTGTATAATTAAAGGAATGAGTTTTGTTCAAATTAAACTCTTTTCCTAGAGGTAAATAACACAGGTAATGCTCTCAGTAAAGGTTAAATGAAAAAGACTTAGGGTTTAAAAGAATAGGAGCTGTAGAGAAACAGTCAAATGAATCGTCTGCAACTCTGTAGGCTCCGAAGTTGTTTTGTTTGCCTAAGTATCCAATAGGATAAGGCGGCAAGCGGTGCAGGAATAAATCGTGAGCTGTTCCAACAAAGACCTCAGCCCTTCCTACTTTGGCTGGTGAATGCCGATTGACCTCTACATTTGTCACTGTCTTTCCAATAATTTAAACCTTTTGGTGTTCTTCAGCTCAACTTCACCGTCAAATATATCCCATAATCTTCCTTTTCCCATCAGTGTATATTTTTTCATTATAGGGGTCTTTATATGGTATACATTTAATCATTTTATGTATAAATGATTGTAATTATTCTGAAATAAATGTACAGAAAAAAGAAATACCCTCAAGACAATGAAAATAATATCTACATAGCATTTCGATATCTGTCGTAGTCATGATGATAAAATAAGATACTCGGATTACATATACACACTACATATACGTGGCATATATATGTATATATATATATACACTTTTTCTCCAACCGTCTCTGAACCAGTGCGCTTGGTTTCCCTCTCTTATCTCTCCTGAAGACGGTTCAAACCGAAAATTAGAGACTCTTAGAGTGTTCTTTTGATTTCTCTATGTTTCTTTGTCTATATTGAACTATATATATATGATCAAACCACAATAAGAAATGGGAAAACAAGACTAAGATCTTTCAACCGTGACGTGGAATTGATATATTGACAGTCAACATATATATATATATCAATGATAAAACCAACCCAGTTGAGTTTTTGACTCTGACGAAGACCGCTTGTTACGGTTGAAAGATCTTAGTCTTGTTTTCCCATTTCTTATTGTGGTTTGATCATTGATTGTTGTTTCACGTGTTTATGTGAAATCTTTTTATATATATATACAAATATGCAAAAAATCTAAAGAGAAAAAGAACACGTGATAACAGGGAAAAGAATACAGAACAGAACACAGAAAAAAATAACACTCATTCAGAGAAAGTTGATATATATGATTTTTGACAAAGGGAAAGAAAAGTGTTTTTTTTTTAAAAATCATTAGCATGCCTTCAAATTCTCAGTATAAAAATTTTATAAAAGAACAAAATTGATATAACGTCTTTCAATATTACAAAAAATTGTTTGAAAAATAATAAATAAAATTATCCTGCATCGTAAATTAAAAATTATTTTAAATGACATTTTTCAGTCAAAATAGAAATATTTCAATTTTTAAATTGAAAACTTAGTCTTAAATCTTTAATGTAGGAGAAGGTCAGATAAACTATGTAAGTGATTCAATGGCTATTTCAATAAAAGCCATGTCTCCTGTATTATTTCCTAACACGAAATCAACACTTTCGATTTTCAAAACTGTTTTTTGTGCTCTAGTTACACTTATAATATTATATGCATCAGTATGTGATATACAAAAGTAAGGATATATATTGATAAGTGGATCAATCACTATCTGTACTACCTCCAGGAATTAAAGACTAATAAACCACTCCCATTCAGCTATTTAGATTATTCCAAAAGTGAACATTATATATTATATACCCTTTATAGGGTATATAATATATAATATATATGCAATATATAATATATAATGTGAAATTTTATAGTTTGCTAATAGTAAACATTTGAGTAAACTTTGAGATGGAACTGAATATTCTGATTCTAGACAACCAGATAATGTAGTTTGTTTTTTTTATCTTAATATATTTGTGAAAAACCTAATCATCTCCAAGATCAAAATAAAAAAAATATAATATCTCATCATTATATAATACATATAATCTGTATACATAATTAGCCATTATTATATACTATTATTAATAATAATATACTGCATTATGCAATTATATTATTTTCATTGAGTTGTTTTTTATCTTTATTATTTCAAATCAGTTTAACTGAAAAACTGATTTTAAAAGATGCTAGTGAGAAACGTGACTTTATCTAACACTATCTTGAGCGAAGGATAAGGGCTCTTTATTTTAAGGACACCAATTTTCTTTTCTCATTCCAAGCTCACAGTCTAGAATAACTGACTCAACTAAATAACAGATTTATTTTTTTCATTTTATCTGCTGATAATATATATATATATATATATATACTAAAAAAGGATAGATCGGGATGCGGTCAGTTTCTTCCACTTTCACTTCAAACTCTCATTGCCGACGTTTCAATTTTATTTAAAATCTTTTTCGAAAGGCACAAGTAGGAATATTGAAAATTGAAAGAACAATTACAATTACATTACTAAACTAGTATTCTTTATCCTTCAATTTCCAATATTCCTACTTGTGCCTTTGGAAAAAGATTTTAAATAAAATCGAAACGTCGGCAATGAGAGTTTGAATTGAAAGTGGAAGAAACTGACCGCATCCCGATCTATCCTTTTTTAGTTGTATATCTGTCACACGGTCGAGAATTTATTAGTGTTTATATATATATAACTTTAAATTACACGAAGCACGACACAGAAAAAAGAAGAAAAAGAACACTTACAGAATTCAATATTTTGAATTGTTGTTCGTCATCAGGAGTAGACTAGAAGAGAGGACGAAGTGAGAGAGATCTCCCCACGTCGAAGAAAGGTGCGCGTGATTGTGTGTGTGAAATGATGCATATACATATATTACAGATTGTTGCATGTATGGGATTACATGGTATTACAAGTACAAATTAAGTAACTTACAGAAGTAAGAAATTCTAGTTTAGTGTTTCTAATAGGAGTGTCTCTGACTGTTACTTTAATTCCTTATCAGAATGATAGATTCCTATTAATAACTTTCTGTTTTCCCTAACTTTCAACATTTTTTGCATCATATCGCTTAAACTCAAAATTTTGTCATTAAGCTTTCTGCATCTTATAATAACAGTCATCCGTTAATCCTTCTGGTCATTGCCACCCTGAAAACTGTTTTAGGGGTTACAAATTCAATTCTTGCTGATCAAATATTTATAAATGTCTTTGTAGCTTTGAAACAATCGTTTGAAGAAATATTTCCTCAGTTTGATTTATGTTCCTCAGTTATACGACTGTATAATAATCTATTTGACTCAGTAATTCAAGATGTACCTTCCGAGGCACAAATAAAAATTATTTATTGCCAATCCAAAAATAATCAAAAGTCTAAACATACAGAATAATATTTGATTAAATTTTAGAAATGCCTTACATCTAACAGATTTTTTACGTAACGAAATATGCTTGTAAATTTATTTCATATTCTGACACAACATATTTATGGAAGAATAATTTTTAAAATGAAATAAACAAAACATTCTACTGATTACTATTATGTGACTAATGAATTAAGTGTACATGTTATTAAAACTACTCAATCAGAATAAAACATATTTATGAATGAATCTATCAAAAAAGTAAAAATAGAAAATTTATCGTTTTATGGCATGCAATATAATTTTACACTAAACAAATAACATGTTTTAATTATTGATTTGGCTTATGAACATTTTTGATAAAATAGATTATTTGGATCTTTTCTTCAAGGGCTTCAAAAATATAATATTTGGCCGTGAGTTTAAAAAAATACCGGATTACTACTTTGGACACATCACTGTTGTATTAATATCCCTGTAATTATTTACGGAAAAATGAGGACATATTGAAAGGTATATTATATGAACTGGTTTTAAAAAATCTTTTATAAGCACTAGAAATAATTTCAGCATACATATGAGAAATAGGAGTGCTGCATATACATTCATAATGTTGACTCACTTTGATAAAAACAGACAGAACTGATCTTGGATATAAAACAAAAATACCCACTATTATTTGTTTCATTTATCTATTAAATGAATTAAAAAATTATTAAATGATTATTAAATATATTAAATGATATTAAAAAGGTTGTTGATTTTATATAGATCAAGTTAATTTAAAAGAAAATGTCCATATAATAAATGGTCCAATTCAAATTACAAAAAGAATCATGATAAATATCACTTTTACTTTCTAGAATTTCTTATCAGTAATTACTTTTTCATTTTCAAATTTAGTCAGAGAAGTATACATCAAGCGGTTTTAATAGGCAAACTGATAGCAGTATCTACTCAAGCCGAGTTAATTCGACTGTAATTCCAATAAGGCTATCATACGATTTCAATTCTCGTTCTCGAATTATTAAGATAAACTTAAATTCCTTTCATCCATTTAGACATTAATTCAAGTATCTTGTTTTCTATTTCCTCCAGTTGCTGATTAAAGTTAACAGACATTATAAAGTCATCATTGAATGAAATGGTAATGTGTATAAGCTAAGTTTATTTGTTGTTCATCTAATGGGCTTCAATAAGCCCGTTGAATGCAGGTCCCTTGAGGGTAGTTTATAATAACAGTTGTGTGAAGCTTTAGTGACTTCATGTCAGGGATGTTGTACTAATGGATCGTATTAGGCCAGACTCCAACTCTCACACCTATTGTTCCAAAAGTGCCATATCATCTGACTACTTAAGTTGTGATTCCGGTTATGATAGTAAAAACAGCATCTTGTCAAAATAGCGTAAATATCCTAAAAATAACCTAAAGATTTAGCAATTCCTTCCATAAGCATCACGGTAAAAAATTCTATCTTCAAAAAAATCCGGAGTGGCCTAACTCAACTTTACTAAAAATAAACATAAAATCAATCTTCCTTGACATCTTGAAGAATTCACTTATAATTAGTATTCATTTAATAACATAGTGTGAATGAGTTCATAATTCCATTATAAGTCCTGGTGATTAAATATTCTTCAAAGATAATATTATTCATAATCACAAGAAAACCTACATCTAATATTAAGTTTCGTTCAAAGGTGCAACTTAAGGATTGATTAAAACATTTTGTTAGGCAAAACCATCATACCATGGAAAGCATCAAAAATTATATGTTTGATTAGCTTGAATTTTTACATGAAACAATTTTTCTTACATTTCATATTCGTCATGAAATCGTTTCAGAATGTTTCATTAATCCTCTAAACTCTAAACATTGTTTGTATTTTAGAGAACTACAAAATTTGTCATTCAATATAAACACAAATGACATTCAAAATCTCATTCAAAATCCGACAAATATAGCTGATGATTCATTAATCAAGGATGGTTATTCAGTTTCAGTAGGTATACTGAATGTTCTTGGCAGTAATTGAAATGTTACCCACTTTTTTTAATTTTTCTTACAAAATTGCAAAGGCTAAGCACATAAACCAGAGTGTAGGTTCCGCTTGATTAATTGTCTCTAACCAGTAGTGGATAGATATATCACCAGAATCAACAAAAATGAATTGCAGCTACCGTAAAGGCAATATATTGGAGATAATTTTTATGATTGATATTTTAAAGTTGATAAGTTCATTGGCCTAATTGTAAAAAAAAAATAACCGCAATACTATATTAATTAAGTTCACCCAAGGGGTTCTTGAGGATTTTGATTATAAAGAAAATTCAACTTCTGATTATAAAGTTTCACCAAAAATTGTTTGGCTTTTTCAAAGATAAAAAACAATTTATTAACGACATAAGTAGAGCAAGACAAAAGGATCCACAAAACACAGAAATAGAAAACCACAAAAGGATCATAAAATACCCAATGTTATTGTTCATTATTTAAAAACAAACATTTGTTGTTTAAAACTAATTAATAACAAATGTTTATTTTTAAATAATGAACAATAACACTAGGTATTTTATGATCTATTTGTGGTTTTCTTCTTACTGTATTTTTGTTTTTTTTTCTGTTGATTGGTATTCCGTGGATGTATTTGTCTTGCTCTACTTATGTTGTTAATAAATTAGTTATTAGCCTTGAAAATGCTAAACAATTTTTGACGACACGTTGGCATATAATCAGGAGTTGAATTTTCTTTATGACCAAAATCCTCATGAACTCCTTCTGATCGAGAAGTTATATTTATATTAATTATTATTTTATTTTAAACCAATATTAAATGGTTTAATATGCCGTAAAGAAATATTATGTGAACTACCTGCTTGTGCAACAGGTAAAAAAAAGCCAGTAAATCTTATATTCAAAAAGAATTGCAATTGACTTTAGAAGTTAGGGTCAGTTTGAAACTTCCGACCCGACTTAGACCCCCATTATTCATAACAGTCCAACTCGCAATTCCCCCGACTCCGATTCCATTGACACAGACTCAAATCTGCAACTTTATGTAACACGAAGACAAGCCCTCTTTCAGAAAATAATTTTACACGCATTAAGTCAACCACTGGTCAACAAAGAAGATATCCTTGCAAACATATTTATACCTTCTTGATTACAACTTTTATTAATTATTAATCACTTTTTGCATAATGACATAATTGGAAAAAAAATAATTTTTGTTATTAAACAACTTTTTTTGCCATACAACTATTATTGTCATAATCATTGAGAATTATGAATGAATCAGATAATATTTTTTTTACTTAAGGGAATGTTTTTTTTAAGCACATGAAATTGTATGGGCCATTTCAAAATTGGTTAACATCAATGGTCAGATTATTCAAGAGAATTTTACTTTACGTTTACAATGTCATTTTTGAAAATAGGCTTACCATTCATCTCAGAACATATTTCTAAAAAAAAAACAGTCAAGTATTTCAAGAAAGTAACAAAAATTATCAACTATTACTGATATTTCCCTAAGCAGTTTAGATAAAATGTGTTGTTGTTAATTTCGATATCAACGACAATAGATGTACAAATGAAAAGCAGGATTTATACATGTTTACCGCAATACATTCATATTAAAATACAAACGAAATTGTGCAAGAAACTCTTTATTTTGCAGTAAGAAAATACACTAATTATTTCGATGACAATCAATTTAGTTTAGATTCCTTTTAATATGACCATCGTTTTGACGTATTATGACACTGTGATAAAAGTATCATCCAATTTTTAGTGCAATCAATTTAATAGTATTGCTTATTTTAATGTGATTGTATTAGGTTTTTTTTTAAATAATGAAATGAAATAAATGTGTAACAAAATTCTATCATCAAAAATATTTCTCTTATCACTAGACTTTATAATAAACAAAAACGAAAAATAAAAAAAAATTCTTTAAATAAATCTCTAAATATAAAGTAAGTGAGTTTGTTTGTTCATATATTTTCCGTGGAGATAGAAACCTGAAATTAAATATATATTATTTATTACCTGAATAATGTTAAATAAAAGAAAATTATCACTACATTCCCAAAATTGGAGCCAGGGTAGCAAGTGTCTTGCGTGCTCGCCAATGGCATTAGTGCAAAATTTATTACATATAAATGTAACAAAATTTTTTTGAATTTAATAATTGTATAATATAAACACTGGTAATAAACTAAAGGCATGGAGCGAGAGTAGCTCAAGGGCTTGCGTGCTCGCTGATGACAGTAGTCCATATGTATTATGGATAAATGTAAAAAAATATATCATAAACTATTACATTAGAGGTTGAAAATTAATAGTTTTAAAAGCAAACTTAAGCCCAACTGTCAGATAAAATATGCATGTTTTAAGGCAATATTATAAAGATACATTTCTTTCATTAATGCTATTTTATGTTGGATAAATAAAATGAATATTTCAAATTACATGTTTTGTTTGTTTTAAATATATTTCATTGCCTATATGACTTGAATTGATGTTTTATTTATTTATATTATAAAATAAATTAATTTTTTTTTTGCTTTTAAATAATTTTCATTTTGCTGAGTATACTTACTGTGTATATATCTTGAATCACGTTAAGAATGCTATATCAAAAGCTTGGATCATATAACAATCTGTTTCCTTGACTTAATAACAAGGAACAACAGTTAAAATTATTCCTGTCAATCATGTTTAGTGAATGTATTTCAGTAACTATTCTTATAATTTCTTAGTGACACAAAGGGTCACGGGTAGTCTAGTGATCTATAAAGTGGAAAATGTGTTGAGACTATATATATAGTCCACTTTGTTATGCAATATTGGTGTCATAAAATATTTTGACATCCTATTTGACATGATGTAGCACACCCAAGTGTAATCTGGATTATGTTCAAATCTTAAACCGACCTTAATATCTGGCCAGGCTATGATAACAAACACCAACATAAAACAAAGAAAATTTTGAAGGAAATTAGTTTCATTCTAAGATATTTATGAGAAAAAAATGTTCACTATGTTTGTTAAAAAAATTATGATAATAAATTGCTAATTAAATAAATACAGTTGTCTATTTCATAAGTCATGTCTATTGATTGAATGAGATATTTTTTTTTGGATTCACAACAGAATTGTCATCGTTATGATGACAATGCCATGATTTTATATTCAGTAGTAATTTAAGATTGCATAACAAAGAACGGTCTAAACTCATGAGACAACACCGATATTGGGGTAATTTGTTCATTTATAATATCCATACAATATTTTAACAGCATTCATGATATAGACATAACAAAATATGGAGCATTCTCGAATGAATGACCAAAACAACTTTAATTTTTGAATTTTATATCAAGTCATCATATTCACTTTATAGGTTTCAAAAATTTTCTACTTTTTACAAGCTAACGCATTCAAAAAAATACAAAATTGTTGTATAAAATTTGAAACTGTACAAAATCTGTTATATTAATTCTTGTATAAATTTTACAAATGTAAACTTATCGAATAAGTCGAACAAAAGGATTATATTATAAGTTGAGTCTGCAGTATTTTCGGATGTATTGAACCATACAATAACCTGAAATGATTAAAAAATTGTTTTATAACTTATTAATTACTTGATACAATATGCAATATTTCATTTCTTGTTTTAGCAGTTTAGTATTTTACTAAATTTATCATAACCCCTCGTTTTTTTAATATTTTGGTTCAAACAGGAGAGACCTCATTCTCTTGTGATGAGCAATATTTACACTTATATATAATCTGTAAGACAGTGCCTTAGGATCGTGTACACAATTTTTCAGACTCAATAATCAGCCGATATTTATTCATTTATGCACAAAACTGCTGAAGCCAGGTTATCCCAGTGGGAATGTGCTCGCTCGCCTCTGGACTGGTAGATCGGAGATTCAATTCAAACTCTGTCTCTTGGAGAGGATGTTATGCTATTGGTTTCAAGCCTGTACGATGTCATGTACTCGTTTAGAATCCCTACTTAAATAAACTTGAGTTAGGCAAAATTTATGACTCCCGATGTAGAATCTTTGCTGTGTGGTATAACAAAGGGTGAATCTATGGGTGTTCTCTCGCGGAACTGCCTCTACAACCTAACTTGTTCTAACGACTCAAAACTGGTTATTCCTTTACCTATTTCAATAATTACGAAACTTATTTCAGTCGGAATAATATCAAAATGATCAATCAAATGATATGATCTGTAGAATTCTTGAAATATCGTTTAGATTCAAGTTTAGATTCGTTTACAGCCATTCTCTCCCAATCAACATTGAAAAATCATCAAAAATAGTCTCAAGAAGTCTTAACACTCATAAATCTGTACGGAAATTGAATGTTTTCATGCTTCCTACACGTTACTTACAGCATAGTAAAACGAAATGGCATGGAATCTCTGAGTATCACATTACTATGGAGATTAGTAACACTTCTTTCATTTATTTCACCTTCATGAAACAATTATTTTTTTAATATTTTTTTCAGGCACTGATCATTCTAAAATTATTTTTTATTTGTTTTTTTGGCATTAAAACTTTGGTTTTTTAGATGAATAAAGACTTTGGTCTTTTTTCACCCAGCATCAACTGGGTGAAAAAAATTTTTTTTAGGAATTTTAATTTCTTATCTAATATTATTTTTAACAATTATAATTTTATTTTATACTTTGTAAAACATGTGGTAATATAAGACTGCTCTTCATGCAAAACTTGGGACATTAATTGAAGATAAATCTACATGGAATGCTGAAGACATATCCATAATGAATTTTGGCAATGGACAGACAACAATGAGCAGTCCCAGCAATAAATCATGCACGCTGTCACATAAAGTACTGAAACCGTAGGACATGCAAGAAACATTCTGACTCTTCAAGAAATAAATTATTCTGCAAACCTGATTTAAATTTCTTGTACAACGCTATTCACATAGATATTGCTTCAATATATTTTAGTTAAGTGAACTCAAATATTTCTTCATTCATAGGACATGGAAATATCATATGTAGCAAAGAATGAATAATTTGAGGTTAGTAATTAGAAACCCATATTGGAAATACATTATAAATAAATCAACAACACAAAAACGTAATTCATTCTCTTTAATTAGTTTTATATGAGAAATTATTAAGACAGCAATAATTTATTCATTTAATATATTAAAATATATGTACTTGTTCTAACACATTTTTCAAGTACAAGTTTGTAAATAATATATTTATATTATATTATATATTTTATATATATTATTTTTATACATATACATTAATAATCATATATATTTATAAATTTTATGATCGAACCACAATAAGAAATGGAAAAACAAGACTAAGATCTTTCAACCGTAACAAGCGGTCTTCGTCAGAGTCAAAAACCAACTCAACTCTTGTTGAAAGATCTTATTGTGGTTTGATAATTGATTGTTATTTCACGTGTTTATGTGAAATCTTTTTACTTATAAATTCTATATATATTATACTATATTTTTTATATGTTATAAACATTCAGACATGCAGTGAGTTACTTATTATAGATCATTGATAGAAAATGGAATCAGGTGTATGAGGAAGACGTATAATAGTTAATCCAACTTAGGGGGCCAGGCTAGCTCAGTGGTTACGTGCTCGCCTCTGAACTGATAGTACCGGGGTTCGATCCTCACCTGGCCCTCGATTTATTCACGCGGGAGGTGAATAAATCTGAGAGCGTCGTCCCTCGGAGAAGGACGTTAAACCGTCGGTCCCGAGCCTGTACGATGTCAGGTATTCGTTAAAGATCCCTACTCTAAATACACTTGAGTTAGGCCAAATTTAGTACTCCCACTGTAGAACCAATCTTCATTGTGTGGTATCACAAAGGGCCAATGCTCGGCCTACGTATATTCCCTTGTGGAACTGCCACTGCAACCTAACCTAACCTAACCTAATCCAACTTAACATCCTATTGGAGATTCATCTTTATTTCTTTAATTTGTTTATTCTTACTTTTGAGTATTGTAAAGTCATGTATAATTTGATGAATTATGTGCAACACTAACTACGTGGAAGTGTGAAATTTAATTTTGATTTGTTTACTCATATTAATGATCTCATTATATTGACGATTTAAGTTTATCGCAAAATGATTTGCTAGAACTAAAAACAAAAAATTACTGGGTGACAGCTGAAAACAAAATTATTTTGATAATACATTCTTAGAGTTATACTATAATTAGCCGGTTAAAGTGAGCTTGCCTTTGACTGCAGACAGTTACTTACTGACTCCATAAACACAGCAGTACAAAAATTCACCAGTAGTAGGTCCGTAACCTGGAACTACTAATTACAACGTGCACTGCAGTGCGCAGAAAGAATCGTTGGTCGTTAGTTGCCTTTTGTAGCAGTTACCCTTCTTCAAAGTTGTTTTGAGTAAATGTTATAGGATTTATTGTGTTTTCTGTACTTCTTATTGAAGAGGTTTTTAGATGCCTCGTACTTAGCTTCCTCTACCTCTACTGGTTTTTGCCTCTAATGGCAACGATTCTTGAAGTTATTCTTGATATCCCATGTCTTTCTAAATCTATTTCTAAATGTAAAAAATGATATTATTTTAAGACCACAAATTTTCAAGAATGCATCTAACCTTTACTATACAATACAATTTATTTGATAAGTAAAAAAAAAAACTATTATGAAAATGTTTAGATCACAATGTCCACACTGAGCAATCTGGGTTTTTCCTAGAGGCCAACAATATTAAAATTGTTGATTTCAGAAAAAAAATAATAAAAATTCCCATCAGTTGCGTCAAAATTAAAATTCAGCAGATTTCATACCAACAGAAAACAGGCAGTACATTCTATGACAAAAAAAAAAAAAGGATAAAGAAGTGGTCCACACTTCAACTTTACTATTAGTAAATTGGTAATCAAACTCACACACCATCGTTTTATTTGAGTTATTATACCGTGCTAACAGAATTTCAATAATTAGATAAAAATATAATTAAATGCTATAGATCATGAGATAAAACCAAAGACCAGGCGTAAATATTTCCTAATTACCACAAGGGGAAGTCATAAATATGGCGTATGGAATAAGAAATAACAGTTTGATTATCACTTTGTTAAAACTGAATAAATTTCTTTTTTCTTTTCGATTCGATCTTCAAATATTTTGCGTGTTCTCTTATTGTTTCAGGGACATGGAATGTCTTACTTTGAAAATCCTGTTAGCATTATATCTCCTGAGATATTTGTAGTCGTAAGACTACAAAGTCAGCTCTAATATTGCCTAAATGTATATGATTATTAGGCTTCTACTCTTAACTTCAGAAATTTCTTTAATTATTTTTAAGTGTTTTCCAGTAACAAAATGTGTTTCAAATAGAGTTTGAATGTATTTCAGACACATTTTGTCTTAACTAAACAGTGGGAGAATAAGGTAGAGATGATTTTTACTACTCGCTACTCTTGTATTGACTCAATTCTTTAATTATTCAATGAAAATAATACTGATTATTTTTTTTCGTTTTGTAATTCAATATTCATTTCGCAGTATCATGTGTGCCAAAATGTTATTAAAAAAATGAAAAAAAAATTGTCTCAGTAATGAGAAGCAGGCATATCTTAAAGTTAAATATAACATAATACACCTAATAACAAAATATTCAAAATAATAAAAATGAAATTTATCTTCAACAAAATCAATCATTATAGGAAACACTAATAATATTATAAATATTGTAAGAAATAATGTGAGTCCAATATTATAGTTTTCAGTCCATCAGTGTGTCATGGCTTCAACCTTTTTCGAAAGGTTTCAGTAACCGGAAGATATAAATACGGATTCAAGACATTACAATATATAATCTGTTTTATAATACTAGTATGGTAGTTTTTCATAATCATTCTACTTGACTTACAGTAAAAAAACTCCACAGTATTTATAAGAGGCGAGGTGATTGGAACTCAGTTGGTGTGCATTTTGTGTCACAAGTAGTCGAACAAGTGAAAAAAAGAGTTTTTTTCATTATAAAATTTGCGTTAAAGAAACAAATATAACTGTTGCAGGTATTGTGGTTGGTATATTGCTATTAACAAACAAGATAATATTAGCATTTATGGTAATTTTAGTGCAACTGTCTAATCCTATTTTACTGAGACAAGAAAAAGGTTTCAGGAATTTTGAAACAGTTTGTGACAGAAATATTTAATTATCAAAGATAACATTTTGAGGTTATTGAAATTACTCATTAAAAATGAAACAAAATATTGATAGGTAATTAATATGATACGAGGTGTGTAAATAAAGTAGTGAGACTGGCAACGTCGCTTTAGATCTGGCAACGCTGGAGACGCGTGGCCTTGAGTAGCGTCAGGTGCACGTGTGATGCGCCTCCAGTATGAATCTGAACTCGCCACAGTCATTTGTTTGTCCGTAGCGTTGGTTTTCGTGAAATGGTTTTTTCTTGAGCGTTTTAAAAATGAGTGACCTCAAAGTTGAGCAGCGGTGTGCAATCAAATTTTGCTTCAGACTTGGACATAATGCAACCGAAACCGGCCTATGGAGAATGTGTTTTATCAAGGGCACAGGTTTTTCGGTGGTTTAAGGAATTTTCAGAAGGAAGAGAGTCGATTGAAGATGAACCACGAAGCGGAAGGCCTTCAAGTGCAAACACCGATGAAAATGTCAACAGAGTACGGAACCTTGTGCGTTCAGATCGACGCTTGACAGTCAGAATGATCGGGGAACCAAACATCAAGACATCAAGACAGTCAGAATGATCGGCCAAACATCAAAGACAAGTGGGTGTTGCATCACGACAACGCGCCCTGTCACACTGCCATCTCAATAAACGAGTTTTTGGCCAGTAAAAACATTCCTGTTGCTCCTCAGCCTCCTTATTCACCAGACTTGAGTCCTTGTGACTTTTTCCTCTTCCCGAGATTGAAAAATCACCTCAAGGGAACTCATTTCGGGACACTACAAAACATACAAACTGCTGTAACCGACCAGCTGAAGGCCATTCCAGAATCCGAGTTCCAGCAATGCTACAATGATTGGACGGACCGTCTCCAGCGCTGTGTGCCTTCCGAAGGGAACTATTTTGAAGGTGACAATATCACATTGTAATTATATTTGAATAGAAAATTTAAAAAAAAAAGCAGTCTCACTACTTTATTTACACACCTCGTATACCTTATCAACAACTGAATTTTCAAATATAAATTAGGTTTTTGGACCTAATCCTTTAAAAACCTATATTGTATTTGTTAGGTGCTTACACATATATTTATCCCTTTAATATTTATCAGTAACCTGTGCAATTTTAAGTACATACAAACAAGAAGTTTTTTTTTTTATAGACAAAGTAGACAAAACATCTGCACTGCACTTTAGTTACCTTAATTATTTTTGTTTTAACCTTCTTAAAGCGTATCTATTATTTTTATACAATCAATATTTCATTATGTTTGAAACTCTAAAGTTTGATAATTTTTTATTTTATTTGGTAAGCTAAAATGGATTTTGAGGTACCTTCAATATTGTTATCTTAAATAAATATGATTTCAACTTTTGGTGTTCATTCTGATAATATCCAAGTCACGTTACCCTTGTAGAAAAACATTTGTAGAAAAGTGAAAGGTAGCAAATTGTTTATTACCTGAACATAATTTCCAATTAGATTGGACCTCTTCGTGACCACTAGTCCAATGCTTACCACCAAAGTAACGTTTCTCATGCTCTACATGACCATTTTTTCAATTACCCAACGTTTCAAAGTTTATAAATCTGAAAATACATGCTATTTTTCCTTTTCAAAAATATCGTTTAATATTTTATTTGTCAAATATATTCTTCGAAAATTTCTATATTTTAATTAGATATTGAACGTCAGTTAATTATTATGTAAGAATTTACTTAAGGATAAATATTAATTATACATATATACTTAGATGTAAAAGTAAATGCAAAGCATATATATATATAGGGTCTCCAACCGTCTCTGATCCAGTGCGCTTGGTTTCCCTCTCTTATCTCTCCTGAAGACGGTTCAAACCGAAAATTAGAGACTGTAAGTGTGTTCTTCTGATTTCTCTATGTTTCTTTGTTTATATTGAACTATATATATATATATATATATATATATATATATATATTGTTAAATAACGCCCCATATTTGGCTTTTATCTGTTTCTTAAACAATTCCTCCAGTTTCCGGAATTCCTTCCTCGTCTCTTCATTAAAACTATAAAGCTTATCACCAGTATTGCTAGTCGACATTTTTTGAATGTACCACATTCATCATCAGGACAATAATGAGAATAATAGTAGGATTGTTAGTTTATATATACAGGTGGATTACTATTGGAATTTCATAGGACATCGCCCTGGATCACGGGGCATTATGGGGGATTAAGGCAGGGTGGTTGGACTCACCTACTACCTGGCTAATCTGGTTTGGCCTGTTGGAAAATAGTTTTAAAATTCCACAAGAATTATTAAGTTGGATATTTATGGCTGGCTGCTTTTCTTGAATTATTAATGCTTCTAATATTTGTAATTTAACATGGTTTCTTTCTTTAGCAATAATAATTCAAGAAAAAAAGCCAGCCATAAATATCCAACTTAATAATTCTTGTTGAATTGTAAAACTATTTTCCAACAGGCCAAACCAGATTAGCAATATGTCGACTAGCAATATTGGTGATAAGCTTTGTAGTTTTAATGAAGAGACGAGGAAGGAATTCCGGAAACTGGAGAAATTGTGTAAGAAACAGATACAAGCCAAATATGGGGCATTATTTAACAATATATGTTTAAATGAAGGACTGCTTCCAACTTTTACAAATATATATATATATAAACATTTCACATAAACACGTGAAACAACAATCAATGATCAAACCACAATGGGAAAACAAGACTAAGATCTTTCAACCGTAACAAGCGGTCTTCCTCAGAGTCAACTTAGTTGGGTTTTGACTGACGAAGACCGCTTGTTACGGTTGAAAGGTCTTAGTCTTGTTTTCCCATTTCATATTGTGGTTTTATCATATATATATATTAGTGAAGGTTGGTAGCAATCCTTCTGCCAAACATGTTTCTAAAAATTGTAAGCCAATTTTATGCTTGGTTACTTTTTTTTAGAGTTTCTCTAATGTTCTTTTAGACATTAGGAGTTCCCTAATAGTGTCAGAATGTGTATATATGAAAGAAAAAGTTTGGGCCAGTTGATTTTTTTATTCCCTGAACAACTCAGAAGAGCATGCAGGACATTAGAGAAACTCTCTAAAAAGGTAACCAAGCATGAAATTGGCATATGTATATATATATAGGACGGGAAATTTAATGCCATTTTGTTAGAGTAAATTTTTACTAGATCGGCAACTAAATAAGCAGACATATGAAAAATGGATTTCACACTTTGTATTTTTGTAATATAAACGCAAAGAGGGCCGTATGTTTAAATACTAAGATCATCCTAAGATATTACAGTACTTTCACTCTCTTCTCCCGTTTTGTGGAAATCACTCCGTTTGTCATTCGACAAAGTAAATAGCAGCCATATTGATTTAGCCACATTGAATTCAAGTGGTTTGAATTTCATTAAAACTTGCTTAATTGCTTCCAGTTTCTTGGGTAACAACTTGTTCTCCTCTTTCAGTTAGATAATGATAATTGGCTGTAAAGTTGAAAACTGCTCATTTTGCCAACTACATGTCTCTTCTTCATAATTAACTGATATTCGAAAGAATTGAACTTCGTACACAACCCGAAGTCGCGATTGATTATTTATGAATGTAGATGGTATAGTAAACGTACATTTATATATTTCAGGAGCATTTTTGTACATTTAATTGGATATTTTGAAAGTTATATTATTATTAATTGTCTATAGAAATATTTTCCAACTTCCAGAGGAATGATATAAAAAAGAAATTTCTAGGTGATTTGGTTCAGTCTCCATTCATATCATCAATAGAAAGAATGACTTTCAAAAAAAGTACAAAATATTCAAATAATATTAAGACAAATATATAATTATTAAAACATATATTTTTATGCATACAATACATATATGCTATGTAGAATTAAATTCAGACTTCAATAATGCTGCAATTTACTTTGTCGAATGAGAAACGGAGTGATTTCCGCAATACGGGAGAAGAGAGTGAAAGTACTGCAGTATCTTAGAATGATCTTAGTTTTTAAACATACGGCCTTACTTGCGTTTATATTACAAGAATACAACTCGTGAAATCCATGTTCATATGTATGCTTATTCAGTAAAAACTTACTCTAACAAAATGATAATGATTTTCCTCCTTCCTTTTAAGATTATGAAAATATTTAAAGATCTTTTACTCTGGTTGTTTTTTCTACCTATGCAATTCATTTTCATGGATGATAAATCAAATTTATTGTTTCCAAGAAATAATGAACTTCTGAATTTCAGCTTAGAGTTTTCCATTGAGAAGAAGAATAGTGGATTATTGGTTAAATAGTATCAATTTTGTTTCAGTTAAGCCACTATAGCATGTAAATTTTATTTTACGTTAGGTATTTTATATTAGCTTTGTTCAGTTTTCTGATTGTATCAAACTTGTAGTCATTTTAGTAAGATTTTCTCCGATAGAAGCCGTTAGATCAAGGTAATAATGTTTTTGACCCAAGGGACAGATAGAGAAGAATTAAATTCCATTGTGATTTTGCCTGTCGGCGACACATCATACAAATACAAAAATCATAGCCAGTAAATCTGTAAAAAATTAATTGAGGTATAAACCAACAAAACTAATATTTTGTAAACTGACAGCCAACTATATCTTCAAATTTTCAGTTACAACATTTTTAATATAGAAAATACCAAACCTATAGTATAATAATAGGAGTATAATAATGAATTATATATATTGAAATATTAATAACATTTTATTTCTTAATCGCATATCTCTATTTTAAGTTAAGTTTGAAACAGGAAAGATATCAATGTCGATATCTTTAAGTAAACATTATATTCTATTTAATAACCACAAAATTAAATATTTTATGAGCTATTTATGGAAGAGTATGACCAATTAGAACTTATGTGCTTATGCTGACACCTACACTAATAGTATACATGGATTCAATTTACTCTTGGCCATCGGAAAGAAAAATAATTACATCAGAAATAAAATTACTTAAAAGTGATGTAATGAAAGCAACATCTTCCTTTTTTTCATGTACTTACTACTTTATTTCGTCTTCTAATAGTAATAAGCAATAGATTAGGATGCCTAAAAACACATTTTCTTTTCTAATTTCTTTGTTTATTTGTTTCGAACAACAAATGAAATATAATAGTCATATCAGGTGTGAGAGTTAAAAACTGGATACAGCTGCTAGTAGGAGAAAAATTTTGGAAACATGGTTTTTACAGGAATTGGTATATTAATTTGCTTTGTAGTGGTCAACGTACTTATTGGATATCCAGATATTATATATCGTTGTCGCAATCTATTGATTAAATTTAAAAATGAGCAAAATTAATACTGGATACGCCTTGCTAGAACAAAAATTATTTTCGAGAGAGTAATACGTTTCCCACTCCAACAATCGCTAATCCACCCCAAAAGAAGTAAAAATAATGAAGATGAACAATATCTATCACGCAATTAAGAGCGATTCAGAGTACAGTTTACCACTTTATCAGCCAAACGTTGATGTCCGATATGGGGAATGGTCCCATCCTGCTGAAATAGAAAAAATCGTGGACGAAGGTACAAGAAACCCTGACTACGAAATATACACCGATGGAAGTCGCATCAATAACTCGGTGGGCTGCGGAGTAGCTATTTATAAAGAATGCCAACTAATATCGTAAATCCTGCAGAAGTTAGCATCCTGGTGTTCAAATAACCAGGCTGAACTCCAGGCTATTGATGTATGCCTGCATTGGTTGCTACAACAGGATCAGGGTGATTAAAACAAGAGCAGTCTTAAAGACTGATAGTTCAGTGGCAATAGCAGCAATAAGAGACCACGAAAATCATAACTCCACTGTTCAAAACGTTAGAAGCAGTTTGTGGAAATCAAGAAAATTACATGAATGGAATATTTCCATCTTATGGGTAGAAGGACATGCCGGACACGAGGACAACGTAAGAGCTGATGAATGGGCAAAAAGAGCTCCACAAGATGAAATAATACCAACAATATACATCAAAGTACCCATGACATATATTAAAAGACAAGAACACATTAAAAGCATAGACAAATGGAACAATATATGGCTCAATGCAACCGAAGGGGTGGTAACAAAAACGTACTTCAGGAATGTATATATAAGAAATAAAATTATACTGTACCATACATACAAGACAACAATGGTTCTGACGGGACACGGTAGAAATAGGTCATATTTGTACCGATTCAAGCATGTCGATTCGCCCTACTGTCCCTGCAATGAAGGAGAGCAGACCTTTCACCACATTGTATTTAGCTGTCCAAAGATGAATAATTATAGACAAAAAACTAATAAAAAATATTATCCTACAAGAATGAATGTGGCCGGAAAAGAGAGAAAAGCTAATCACCAAGTACAGCAAAGACTTCTTTGGTTTCATAAAAAACCTACCAATTGATGAATTATAACTACATATATGCAGTTCAAAAACACTGAATGAGAAAACCTGTAATCAAATGGGAACAGGTTAACAAAAATAAACTCCCTCATAGTAGGGTTACTACCCGTGAGGAAAACATTAAAAACAAAAAAATCCCTAATCCAAATTTTAATTTGAATTCCTGCAAACCTATATTTATTATTGTTGCATATGTCATTATTTCAGATTTCTAATATAAACTCAAATCAAAAATATTGCCCTATTGTAACTAGAAGTAATGCTAATAGAAATTCAAACGGGATTTTCTAATAATAAAAGAACAATCAAGTCAAGTACCGGAATTGTGTATAAATAATACCTTCTGGAATAATTAATATCAAACCTACTGAATATTCAAACTCTACTGAAGAGAGCAAATATTAGTAGAAAATGTTTCATTAAAATGAGCTACCAATCAATCAATAAGAACTGGGAAACACTGGAGCATTCTGCTCGCTTGGATCAGTAAGTGAACGCAAAGGAATATCATCAAGGGGTTGAAATGATGCTCCGCCAGCCACGACTCCTTTATAAGGCATGCAAGACTTGCATATGAATGGTTGTATAGACATGTCAAGTATTTAGCAGATGCTCTCAATACCAGAGCCTTGAATCGCTTAACATCTTATTAAAAAGCATTCTCGTCTTACATTTGATAAAACTGGTATAAATATATGTTTGATCATTAAAATGTTTATAATATTACTTTTCATTCGTTTTAATATATATATATATATATATATATATATATATAATATGTAGATTAATAATTATTAAAAGAAATGAAGAATAAAAGGTTAATAAAGAATAAGAAAATGAATTAAAATAAAAGAGTAGAAAGAAAGTAAGAATTAATAGGGAATGTATAGTTAGAAATAAAGAAAAGTACAATGAAGATAAGAATAAAGGGTTGAAAGGTCAATAGTAAAATAGATTAATAGCTAATAAGTAGATTAATAAATAATAAAATATATGGACAATGAAAGATTAATAAAGAACAAGACAAGGTATTAAAATAAAAGAGTTGAATGAAAGTAAGAATTAATAGGGAAGGTATACTTAGAAATAAAGAAAAGAATATTAAATATGTATAATATATACATATATATATAATAAATATTATATTTCATTAAAGTACCCAGCAGCCTCTGCGTTAACGACTTTAAAGTTGGTCTGCTCCAATTTACGAACAGCCTTTCGGTGAGCTGGTGTTAAAAGCCAGCTTTATTGTCTTTGACGCAGAGGCTGCTGTATACTTTAATGAAGCATGTTTACGTTAGGATTTGCTGCCTTTATACATACATATACTCGTATATATATACGTATATATCGTATATATATAAAAAGATTTCACATAAACACGTGAAATAACAATCAATGATCAAACCACAATAAGATGGGAAAACAAGACTAAGATCTTTCAACCGTAACAAGCGGTCTTCGTCAGAGTCAAAAACCCAACTCTTAGTCTTGTTTTCCCATTTCTTATTGTGGTTTGATCATATATATATATATATATATAATTCAAAAGTTTGATTCGATGAAAACACTCTCAACCTCTCAACCTAATGAAATGAGGCAAAGTTACAGACAAGACCTTCTACGATATGTTTACATCCGTCCTATGTAAGTCGATGAAGATTTCGGTCAGTGCTATATATTTCCTCTAATTCAAGATGTTCGCTGTTGAAATGTGATAGGATGTTTCATTTCCAAGGTTTTTTTTTGTTTCTACATATTGTGTTCCTTTATTTATTTTATATTTATATAACTTATGCACAGAATCCTTTCGTTGTAGCCACAGTAAAAGTGCTTCCAATGTACGCAGGGAGGGAAAGACTCAAAAAAGAAATAACTCACAACCGATACAGTTGTTTTTATCGATCAGTGGACGCATTTACCTCTCCGTTCCTTCATTCCTTCTCCTTTTTATTTTCTTCTTCTCTCCTGAAGACGGCAAGACGCCGAAATGATCGAGATTCATGAGTGTTAGTCCTCTTTCTTGCGTTTTCTAGCTGTAACTTTAGTTATATAAAGATTTTATTACTGTGAAATGTACTACTATTTCTAAACTGTGAAAACCAAAACATGGTTTTTTCAGTGACGTAAGTCTCGTTATATGTGTTTGTGTTTGTCTCCGTGTATATGTGGGCTTGCTGTTACCTCATTGCACATTATGTCAATAAACTGTAATACGGCGAGCAGTTTATCCTACATACATGTAATTCTATGATAATTTAATAAAAGCAACTAATATTATCATTTGTTATAGTAGTATAGTATATTGTTAGAAAAATATTGAAAAAAAAACGTGTAAAATAAATGTTCGTTCTCAAGGTAAATGGTGAATTTATAGGAGTCATAACCATCTGGTTTAGCGCTGAAATGTTGGAAGTCCTAAATCTCTTTGAATAGCTATTCCAGATTCAAGTTGATTCTTTTATTGCTTCTTTACGTAAATTTTCATTGTTCTAATAGATTATGTTTGCTGCTTAAGATTCTCGTTTATTTGTGGTTAACAGAAGAATTTTGAGTTCGTAGGATTAAAAGCAAAGTATCGTTAAAATCAATTATTTTAAACCAACAGAAGCATTACTGTAGAAGAATGATGCAGAAATAGATATTTATCACTCACTGATTTGTGAATAATATGTTAATCTAACTTTTTTATTGTATTAGGTTTGCTTTTAAAGTGTAATATAGTTAAAGCAACCAGATATTGCAAGGGATATGAAAGAATAATTTAGTTTTTTTTGTTAAAATTAGTTTTACATTACTAATTAGGCTATCAAACTTATTTATTCTAAATAAATTTTAACTTTTGTTCATAAATGGCATTAACAGTATAACAGAATTTACTCAAACACATTTATTAAACGACAATAGATTTTTAACAGTATTTATTTGGATGATCTATCCAAAGAAATGTAAAATCATTTATATTACTAATTATTTTACTTTATATGTCCCGCCTCTTAGTTTTTGTGTATTTATAGATGCATTACAAACAAGAACTTGGTGCTTTATCTTTCATTTCACTGATTGGTTCACGTAATACAAAAGAGTTTACAGAAATGTATAACTATGAACTTTTTTAGCAAACCAATATAATTTTTTAAATATTCTCACAAATTGAGATATACATAAGGTGTAACTTCTTTGTTTTTATATACCCTTGGGATATAAGAAGACTAAAATATTGGTTTTTATGAGGAAATCAGAAAAATGTATGGTAAATGTGCCTGGGAAAATGATTTTGAATAAAGATTGAAACGTTGGCAATTAAAGTGTAATTCAAATTTGAAAAAACTAACGTCATTCCGATATTGTGTTCTCTACATATTTATAATCTTTACCATAAAGAAAGATCACAGAAATTTACAGATAAGACACACTAGGACATTTTGAGGTCAAGAAATAATTCTGTAGATTTCTTATCTCTCCAGTCCTTTACAATTTCTACACATCAGACATTCCTGAACACCCTTCTACGTTATTGGCAACGTTTGCTGACGATAAAGACATACTATCAACTCATGATGACCGCAATATAGCTTCAGACCAGTTACAGCAACACCTACTTCTCATTCAACCTTGGCTTCGCCGCTGACGCATAAAAATCAATGAGAAGAAAAGCTCTCAAATAACTTTTAACTCTTCGATAAAACTATTGCCCCCTAGTGTTCCTAAATAATGAGATCATACCTCCAGCAACCACAGTACGCTACCTAGGACTACACTTTGACACACGCATGACATGGAACCCACGCACAAGACTGAAACGAACAGAGACCAACAGACGTTACAAACGCCTTATAAGACTCTTAGACAGAAAATCAAAACTCACACTAACAGACAGACTCCACATATACAACACAATCTTGAAGCCTTCTTGGGCTTATGCTATAGAACATTGGGGTTCTGCCAAACCTTCAGAACCTTTGATTCGTCCTATACAAGCCATCCAATCAAAAATACTCAGAAAACTCTCACATCTCCCATTTTACGTCCCAAATATAATCATTCACCGAGATCTTAAAGTCCCATTTGTTCTTGACTACGCAAAAGAACGCTACAAAAAATTCCACAGTAAACTCTCAATTCATCCAAACCCACTTGCTCAAAATCTTTCCCAACTAGTAATCCCCACAAACCCCCAAAGACGACTAAAACGGCAATGGCCACGTGACTTTCTGTCGTCATAAAGCTTAAACATAGTTACGGAGTGCCACCAATGAGTGTCCACCCGATTTCCGCTACATAATCAAAAAGCTAAAGGAGTAACCCTGAAATCAAAATTACTTCTAAATACATGAAATTGTAGTCGAAGTATCAAAAAAAAAATTTCTTATATTCATATTATACATATATTTGGGACACAAATGTAAAGTATCGTCATTTGAGGGCCACCTAACTACATTAAATAAAATATACATTAAAAGCCTTGTTATTCATATAAGGAAGAATAATCATGTGATTAACTGGAATGAAGCAAATGTATTAGTGTTTGTGTCTTCGGAAGGAAGGAGAAATATTGTGGAAAGTGCACTCAGAAAGAACTCTTATGAGAAATTAATGAGCAATAGTCTAGACCATTATAAATTAGATGAAGTATTGACTAGTGGAATAATTAAACAGATGAAAACTTCTTAAATTATAGGATCATTAAACATATTCAGGGTTACCAACAATTCTAGAAACTGAAATCAACCACGTTAACAAGTTATTTATTACTTTTTAGTTCACTTGCTCTCTGAAAATGTGTTGACGAAAGGCCTTAGGGCATTGTTTTATTTTCACTGTGGTAAATTAATCCATATATATAAATTACTGAAACTTCAGTGTCATAAACACTGACAGTTCTCAATAATGACGATATTATGTTGATATAAAGAGAAAAGAATAATACAAAGGTTAAAGAAACACAGGCGGTTCACAGACAATTACGGTGTGACATCAGAGAATCCAGTACTATGATTCTAATGCACATCATCTAGGAATCAACCAAACAATATAATTTAATTTATCAAGCTAATGTAATATAAGATTGTTAATATGCCAAATAATAAAGCAAAATAATCAAGTTAAAAGGAATAAGCGTAACTGAAGTGATTAAAACTGAAATCGTATTGAAATAATGAGTTAAATAAGGAAAACAAGTAACTATTAGTTGGGTGTCGATATACATTGGTCTGTACTGTGGTCGTGATGTGATACGTGACCATTGATTGCTTTCCTGTTATCCTTTCGTCTTTCCTTCTAATTTTGTCTTGTTATTTTTACCGTTTTGATTCATATTGAAGTAGAGATTAGGAGTTCATCACTTTGGTAAACATATTATTGTCTTAATAGAAAAGTAGCTGTTCAGTTAATAAATGATATAAACGAATTAGTTCCTTCATAATAATGAAAAAAAAAATTATTATACATTCTTTCATTTGATTTGAGTCTCCATATATTTACAATATTCCTTTTGGGAGACCTGATCGATTTATATTTTCGTTCCTATTGTGGGTATTAGAAATGCTTAAATGGATTTTATTCATTTCTCATAGCTAGTATATAATGATTTAAATTGTTACATTAACTTCAGTTTAATTGCTCCAGATCGCCTTCTTATATGGAGTTAATATCTTATAAATCTATTAAAGATATATTTTTCGAATGTATTTATTTTGTTAATTACCATATTAATTTTGTTTTTAAAATAGATTTAAGTTTCTTATAAACAACAAGAAATTTTACAGGCTTGAGAGAGATTTGAGATAAGAAAAAGAAATACACTTATGCAGTGTTAGATTTATTTCAGTATTCTTTATAAAATTGAATATATGAATGACGCATAAAAAGATGTCAAGCTTTTATTCAGAAAAGAGAAATCAATGGATTACAATATGAATAGGCGCTTTTCAGAGTTAAAAAGGAATGAAAAGAAAATAAAGGGTATTAAGGAATGGTTTTGATTTTGTAGAAGACATAAATAGAAGACATTGTTGTTTACTTGGGAAACAAAGGGCTGGTTATCCCTATTATAGATTCAACACACTCCCTTCCTTGCTTAAGCTGAAATGAAATGGTTACTTCTTTCATATGGATATATTAAAAGCAATTTTACTTGATCGACAAAACTTATTCAAACCATAATAGCAAAATACCTGTTAAACTGATAAACAAACAAAAATAAATGAATAACTACACTTCATAATTAAAATACCTAGGTTACACATTAATTTCAGTTTCCTGGGGAAATATTTCACCAGCCTGTTCCTCTAAGTTGAAATACTACCTCATTATGTAAATTTGCACTAAGACGATTTTGCTTCACTCTAAGCAAAATTATTTTCTGTTTAAAATTAAAATATTTCAAATTTATAGCTATAAAAGTAATTTATAAACATAATATCTGCTAAAAAATTTTAAAATTTCGATTCGAGGTTATATTCATTTATTGTATAAAGCACCATCAAAACTTAGTAAACATATCATCATAAACAATTAAATAGAGCAATTATTTAAATTATTAAAACTATTTTAATAACGTGAATTCAAACAAACATATCACACAAAAAAAATAACAAGGGTCAGAATGCCGAAATAATAGGAAGCGATATTGTAAACATTTTACCGTGAAGAGATCAGTGTACCATAAGGGGTAGAAACTACATTACTTATATTTTCATCTTCTCAAATCACCAATTCTTGATAAAAAACCTGATGTTCATAGTATGAAATATATAAATGTTTATTATGTTTTCTAAATAAAATAGTAAATATTATAAAGTAAAGAGTAATTTTATTCTAAATCTCTATACATTAAGTTCGTGAGTTATTTGTTTGTTTATTCACCTATTTTCTGTGGAGATAGTGACCTGAAATTAAATATATATTATTTATTACTTAAATAATGTTAAATAAAACAAAATTGTCACTATATTCACAAAATTGGAGCCAGGGTAGCTAGTGTCTTATATGCTGGCCGATGACAGTAGTGCAAATGTATTATATATAAATGCAACAAAAAAAAATTATTTTTTTAATTTAATATTTGCATAATATAAACACTGGTATAAAACTAAAGGCATGGAGTCATGGTAGCTCTCTGGTTTGCGTGCTCGCTGATACAATGGTGAAATGTATTATATATAAATATAACAAACAAACAACAATTTTTAATTTAAAATTAGTGAAATATAAACACTGGTAATAAAATAAAAGCACTCAGCCAGAGTATCCCAGAGGCTTGCGGTCTCGCTGATGACAGTAGTGTAAATGTGTTATAAATAAATGTAACAAATGTATAAAAAATTATTAAATTAGAAGTTAAAAGTGAATAGTTTTAGAAACAAACTTGAACACAACTGTCAGATAGCATACGAATATTCTAAGGTAATAATATAAAGACCCATTCCTTTCATTAATGTCATTTTATGTTAGATAAATAAATTGAATATTTCAATTTACAAATTTTGTTTATTTTTAAATATATTTGATTGTGTATATAACTTCAATGGATGTTTATTTATTTATGTCATTAAATGAATGATTTTTTTTTTAATTTTAAACGATTTTTATTTTTCTAAATATACTTATTGTGTTTATATCTTGAATCATGTTAAGAATACTATATCTAAAGGGTCCATATATGAAACTTTTTCCGCGCATTAATGACAAGAAGCAACAATTAAAATTATCACTGGCAATCAGGTTCAGAGAATTTATTTCAATACCTATTGATACAATTTCTGCATGACACAAAGGGGCACCGGTAGTTTAGTAGTTTTATAAAGTAAAGGCTAATAATTACTGTAACTTTGTCTCTCAGATACTTGTCAGTCATCCTCGGGTCTTGAAACGGTTTGTGTGTGTGTGTGTGTGTGTGTGTGTGTGTGTGTGCCATATTTTGGAGACATTATTGCAGGCTTTTGGATATCAATGATTTATTCTCGCACCAGTATATTTTGTTAAAGGAATAGGTTGGGGGGTCAGGCTAGCTCAGTGGTTACTTGCTCGCCTCTGAACTAATAGAACCGGGGTTCGATCCTCACCTGGCCCTCGATTTATTCACGCGGAAGGTGAATAAATCTGAGCGCGTCGTCCCTCGGAGAAGGATGTTAAACCGTCGGTCCCGAGCCTGTACGATGTCAGGTAATCGTTAAAGATCCCTACTCTAAATACATTTGAGTTAGACAAAATTTAGTACTCCCACTGTAGAATCAATCTTCGTTGTGTGGTATCACAAAGGGCCAATGCTCGGCCTACGTGTGTTCACTTGTGGAACTGCCAATGCAACCTAACCTAACCTAAAGGAATAGGTTAGCATTCTACTCACGACATGAGTAAATATGATAAATAAAAAGTAATACAATATTACTTACACGCGTAGTAACCTTACTGTCATTACAATTATTTTTGTAAGGTAATACATTGATAAAATTGAAGGATTGAACGGAATATATATATAAACATTTGAAAGTAATTTTACTTATTGTTGTATGGAATGTGACGAGGTTAAGAAAAAAAGGTAGAAAGAGAATGCATGAGATCACTATTTTTCCTGTGTTGACGCCGCCTGACTTTCTGTGATAACTACATATTATATTTCAAGAATAAATGGTTCAATGTTGGAAGAGAAGAACCGCCAATGTTACAACAATAAATATTTTGATATGGAATCGAATAAGGTGCTCTTAAACTTTCCATATTCTGTAAGAAACTTTTTGTTTTGTAATTAACAGTAAAGAGATACGGTGACTATGTTTTACTCGCAGAATCAATCACCTGTTAAGGGAACCTATGGGTTCATTATTCTATTTCTACTGCTACCCAGTTTCACCCCGAGCGTATACCTACTGGACATTCTGCCAATTCACCTGAGCGTTATTATGCACTGGACATTGTTATTCTTCTCGATCTATAGCTTATTTATCCAGCCAACCTGATCATTTTTCTCCAGAACAGTGTGCACTCTTACCCAAAAAATGAAACATTTTATGATTCCTGAAGTTGTCTTACTTTGCATCTTTCTGATTCTAAAATATATAGCGTCTATATTTATCTTTATGTATGTTTCAAGTTCTTCCGTTGTTTTCATTTAGCTGGGTTTGCCTGCCAACCAGTAAATAACCTTTACTATTGAAATTTTGTGTTAAATTATTTGTTCAGTAAGTTTCTAACAAATCGTTGATTAAAAACAACTATACTCCTCGTAGATCACAACAACAAAGCCATCTTTATTGCTGCATTTACTTCCATCGGTGTATATCTCCCATACAAATCAAATGTTTAGTCAGGTCTTATTTTGCATAATAATGATAGATTATCTCAAAAACAAATACTGTTCCGCTTATCCCATTTTTTGCATGCATTATTCCTCCCATCTATCCTCTTGATTTAATAAAATCCAACAATGCTAATATTTCAACATGAGCTGAAGCAGCTTCATTTACTTTCAAATCGTGTTGTATATCACGAATGCTCATTTTATTATTCGTATCAATTATTTGTAACAATAGAAGTGTTTGTACAGTTGGATACATTTAGCAGTTATATTTAGATACTTTTTAGTTATAGTTTGCATATATATTTTTTTTTTATTAAATTTTGATTGAATGAAATATATGACAGTGGGTGAGATTGAAGGCGAACACATGTCGGGGACGGTCAGGAAAGACCCTCGTATTATGCCTTTTCTGGCATACAGCCTACGTCCTGGATACAGAGCCTTTTACCCCGTAATACGATAAAAGTAAATGAGCCAACATTAGGCCAAAATTTAATTTCAAGCCCAAAATGTCGACAATTCGGGATTAGGATTACAACCATAGAGTTTGATCCCCAAGCTCATCCAATTTACGATAAGGCAAAATGGAAGGAATAACCTCCAACATTCATTTAAGTATTATAAAGACTAACATGAAATATTCGTATCTCTCAACTTATATTCTACATTAATTAAATGAAATATTAACTATGATTTTGTCTAATATATTGTTTACTTTAATTGTATGGTAATAAATATGGGAAACATGCCATTTCTGAACTATGTTGGTTTGAAGCTGACGCTTATATGAGTAATTGCAACTAACTTAATAAATGGTATTTAGTATGACAGAAGTTAGTATACAACAATTCATAAATGAGTGGTAACTTCTTAGAATCCATACTGATTCCAAAACAGGTCAAGCTTCGTATAAGACGACTTTCGAGATATGAGCCTGTCAAACATTTACGGTGTGTTAACTGTCTACAAAATTGAGGAAATATGTTAACTAACGATTTATAAAACTATTGCATACAGCAAATGTATGTTTGATCTTTTTAGAGTGGCACACTTTTAAATTACTCACATGTTTTCGTTGTTTATAATGAAAAGTATAATTCTAAGGTCCTATATGATAAGATATTCATACATAATAACAAAAAAAATTATTGTATACATTTGATATCTTGTACATTAACTCTGGTCTCAATAGCGTCATTTTACTCTATGCATTTGTTGAATTCTGTTTTGATGATAGGAATCGCAGGTGTACCAATTCCTCCTGGAGGCGAGCTAGCAACATCAGCGAATTATAAAATATAATAAAATAAGAAAGGGACATACATAATAAATTTCTCATGTTTAATTTGTTAAGAAATACACTAAAAATCATGCGAATGATTTCATTTTTGACTCAACCAAAAAGATAAAACAGAACTTTATATCTATCTTATTAAGTGGTAAGAAATTTGTTTGCCATTTTATATTACAGCAAGAAACAGTGTGCTAATTCCTCATAGTCGTTTCTTTTTGTTTTAGATAATAATGCCGAGACAACATCTCCACGTTGTAAGCACAGCTTCACTATTTTCTATTTTTTTGAGATCATATTGCAAAATTTCACGCTGTGGTGGTGTACTTATTGTTTTATTTACAATGTGTTTTCTTTATAGGATAAATGAATTATTTGAAACCTTAATCAATTAGCGCAGATTCAATTTTATAATAAACAATAGGTTAGTGAATTTGTTATATAAAATGTCTGAGCATTTTTCTCCCCTTATTCCTACTCTATGCCCTATGGAAACCGTTCAAACCAAAATACTTAACGGACTCTCACATCTCTCATTGTACGTTCCAAATATAATCATTCACTGATACCTTAAAGTCTCCTTTGTTTAAAAGACTATGCACCAGACCCTTACAAACTATTCCACAGTAAACTCCTAACTCATCCAAACCCACTTGCTCAAAATATTTCCTTACTAGTGGTCTTCAGAAACCTCCTAGGTTTCCGTCCTAGGACGGCTAAAACGACAACGGACACGTTAACTTCTGTATATAATATAATAGACACGTGACCTTCTGTCTGTATATAATACGGAGTGCCACCAACCGCTGTCCACTCGATTTCCCTTACAAAACACATCATTAAAGGATAAACTCTTAATATAAACCAAAATTGCTTATAAATTTATAAAATTATAGTTTAAGTAACAAAAAATAAAAAAAATATTTCTTTATAAAGGATATATTGGGAACTCACCTGTATCTTGTTTCTCAGGTTACTATTTCAAAAATGATCATAAGGCGTTGCAAATAAATGCAGTAATATTAATGATATACAGTATTGCATAGAGAAATAGATAGGCGAATACGAAATGGGAATATAATTATGGAATAAGTCCGTCTGATGGCTGTTAAGAGCTGTCAACCAGAGAAACAAGGGTCAGTTTCCCTTTGTTGCATCATTACATTAGCGTAATATGCACTGCTTTAACTGTCATCACGATTTAATTGTAGTTTTTTTTTAATACTTTAAGCTTTGTAAGTCATCTACTGTTTAATGTTAATGATTCTCATTTACCTTTAATTGCTTTATATGGCATTTCATGTGAAATAATGCAGGACATTTGAAGTACTGTATAATATATATCCAGGGTTAGATTATAGATGTGAATTTCAAAACTTTGTAATAAACTTGCTTTATGGAAGTAATATAAAATGCTATCAGAGTGGTAAATAATATGACAAATAATATTCAAACAGTCGATATCACTTCTACACTGTACTTATATTATTGTCAATGATCAAACTACAATAAGAAATGGAAAAACAAGACTAAGATCTTTCAACCGTAACAAGCGGTCTTCGTCAGAGTCAAAAACCCAATTGTTTTTTGACTCTGACGAAGACTACTTGTTCCGGTTGAAAGATCTTAGTCTTGTTTTCTCATTTCTTATTGTAGTTTGATCATTGCTTGTTATTTCACATGTTTATGTGCAATCTTTTTATATAATTGTGTAGATAGACTGTTATTTTCTTTCGAGAAAATTAACAACAAAGGGTCTCATGATTAAGGAAGAAAAGAAACATTACAGATTTCCACACAAAATGGATTTAAAACAGTATGCGTTTCGAACAATTAGTGTTCATCGTCAGGTTACATCTGTCTTAGTAAGGTGACCATTGTTCGTTGGGTATCAGCTGACTCTCTCATTAGTCAACACCACCATACTGAGGCAGATTTAACCTGACAATGAACACTAACTGTCCAAAAGGCGTCGAATGATGTCAACCATTTTTGTGGGAAGATTTAGTGTTCTATTCCTCCTTAATTATTAATTTAATAAAATTCCACAAAATAACTGCTTGCATAGCTCGTGAGAACAAAGTGTCTTTTTCACAGTTGTTAATTCTTTCTGTTTGCATGAACTTTATAACCTACTTTTGGTTTGTTCAGCATTTATTTCCTCTCATACAACATTTCTTTACTATAGTAATAAATTACTATTCAATAATTTTAAGAAATCAAGAGGAAAGGAAACAATAAAAAAAGTAGCCAGTTATCAGACACCAAATAATAATTAAGATTTAAGTAATTTATAGTTATTACTCATTTCATAGAAATATAAGTGTTGAAAAGGAAAACATTTTAATTTTGGTGATCGGAAGTTTTAAGACCTACATTATGACTGCCTACTGAAAATTAGTCTAAAGATGATAGTCTCATTCCCTCAAGCCTGAGACGGATTTAGGGTTAGGAAATTGTTTAAATAGTTCTGAGAAGACTCAAACATTAACTACTTATCATTAACGAATCTTATCATTTTTCATTAACAAAATTTAATGAATTTATTAAGAAATGAAAAAAAAATAATCTTTAGGGTATATTAGTTATATACTTTTGTTGAGCTGAATTTGAATGAGCAGTCACACCACATACTATAACTCTTAAAAATAGTTGACGTTTCCTTTTAAGATAGAATTAATCAATAAAGTCCCAAAGCATCATGGAATTCGAGGAGCCATTCCGTACTAGGTTCTGTCTGTTAGTAAGGACGGCATAGAGAACTTATTACTGTTTCTTTTAGAAAAGCACAGAACTTATTTGAGGTCATCTTGAACATATACTTTCAAATAGAATACAAAAATACATTCCTTATCATCACAGTATCTTCTTCCAAATTATTTATAAATCATACTTCTTAAATTTTGGACAAATAATTGTTTACCTTCAAATTGTACAGTATCACATATAGATGTTTTCATTGAACTTCTAATCCAATTAATTCCTCTTTCTTTTTGATTTTGTAAAATGTACATATTGCAGTTCTCTTGGTGAAAATAACAGAGAATATAATTTATTGGTTTAGAAAAGCAGAGAACGTGTTTTTTTTTATGAGATTGATTTTAAATAAATCTAGAACGTTGGAATTGATAGTTTTGATCTCAAACCCCATAACTGACTGATTCTAGATAAATGTTTGTATTTCATACATCAGTTTATATATATATCACAAATAGTTTTGTTTTGTGATGATTTAAAATAATTTCTGAAGATGGTTGGAGGCAGCCAAAACATGTCAAATGTTAATAAATATTGATGGCCAACCAGAGTTTTGCTCAAAGAATTCACCAACTAAATCAAGACGATTTGAAATTATCAAGAAAATATGAAAAACTGCTCAAAGAAAGGTATGTTTGATTAAGTCAATTCAGTTCAACACAATTATATATATATATATATATATATATATATATATATAATATATATATATATATATATATATATATATAGTGCTTTGCATAATCTTTTCTATATGCAATAATATAATTTTACCACATGCCTTTTTAAAAAACTGAATTAAACTCCGCAAGAGCTTATGCATTATATATAATTTTGCTGCTGGTCTCTAATCCACTGAAGGTTAATCACTGAAGAGGGAGGGTGAGGTTAAAGGTTAAAGTAGACAGTTGAGTGCTGAGGAGGTAATAAAAGTGACCTACAAAGGTGATATAGATTCAAAATATTTTGTCAATGACCTAAGTAGATTTGATGTAGTAAATCCAATGCACCTCGATTGTTAAGCTTCACAGTCCCAGTTTTGCAAGTCTCTTAGTAGATTGGATAATTAACGCCGGAGCTTAACTCTTGGCCTATTTGATTTCAATAACTCTCAACTTATTTATAACCATATTACCTGCTAAACCATGACCTTTCAGCAGGTCAATGAAATTAGTTGTAGATTCAAGGCTTTGGTCTTTAGTAATGGATTTAATCTTCACTCCAAATAGAATCAATATTTACAAACCTCTTTCTTGATAATACCAAGAACTATTAAAGGTAATGACATTTTACATTATTACATTTCTTGGCTGGCGAAATACCACATTATGAATTGATGAAATATTTGAAAAATAGTTTATCATAAATTATGTAGAAACATTTAACTGTAATCACCCACTCTTTTGGTAATTCCAGAAAAATTAAATTTCAAAATAATTGTTGTCTTAGTATAAATATTGTATTATCCAAGTTTTATAAGATTAAAAAATTGGAAAGGAATTGTTACAGTAATAATGCCAAAAAATACTTCCTATCTGCAGTAACTTGTCATACTATTCTAGATCAATGAATACATTATAGGTACACAATAAATCTAAAAAGAAAAATAAAATAAAGAAATACATTCAATTAGTAGTTTATAATTTATATAATATATATTCTACATAATATCTTTGTCTACAGAATAGTGACAGTATAATAAGCCCAATATTAAATTAATTGTAGTCAGTTTAAAGTTGTTTACTCACAGTAAGCTTGAGAGCAGAACACTAAAATGTTTTAAAAACAAAAAACAAATAACGCACCATCAAAAAAAGAACATTATATAACCGATGTTTTGTACCATAGTTCGCCGTCAGGAAGAGAATAGAAGAAAAGATGAAGAAGGAAAAAGTCCCAAGTAAGGATTTTTCTTTAAATTATATATACCTTGTATATTTCTGTAAAAAAGAAATTTAAATGGTAATTGCTAGGTCTTTCCAATCAAGGTAAGAAACATTTAATGATTATAATATCAGAAAATCCGCTAAGATCTAAATTTACTGTTGGTAAATTTGGATTGATTCATTCAGACATCGACAGTCCCCCATGTCGGCTCCTGGTTTCCTATATGTCTATCGAATCCTTTTAATCCTATTGAAGTCCATAAGGAAAACTCAGAGATAAATTTAGAAATCAGTGACCAGCAATAAATAGGTAGGTGGTAGATACGTCTGTTTTGAACAGTGCTTCTCAAACAGTGTGACCGGGCGACTAGAAGGTAGCCCAAGATAACCGAATCGTTTATATAACACAGTTATATTTTAAAAAATTACATCATTTTCATTTATTTTAGAAACACCAAGTACATATGGGGTTCTCAAGACTGAGTCAAGACCTCCATCACTTGATATTTTGAACTGGAAGAAAATTTTGTTAATCCTCATGCGACAATAGATAATACTTCCTCTTTTTCTTTCATTTAGGATTTAAATCACATATTACTGATCTCTCTTTCTTTCTTAAAAAAAAATATTCCTTTTAATTTGCCATTATTTTTTTCTATTTCCAAATTTCACTAATAAATTTCCTATACTAAAACACAGTGATGTGCTCCAAAGCATTGATTATTTCAAAGGCGCATCCTGATGTAAAAATGTTTGAGAAACACTGATCTAAAATTTGTACTGCATTAGTTAAACGTTAAAGGCTCGAAATAAATTTTTTTTTAAAAAACAATAGTCAGTTATGCTATTAATATCATTAATAAATCCGATATAAAATAGTAGTCAAATATAATATTATTGAACTAAAAACAAATTTAGAAAAAAATACGTAAAGTTTGTGTCTATCGATAGGTTACTGGGGTGGGGGGATTTTAAGCTGGGATAGAACTGAAAGAATAAGTATGGCTGCAGAGGCACGATTAGCGTGCATGATGTGGCCACAGAGATACGCTTGTTATCTTTCGAGTGATTTAGTCCGAGATAGAATGAGATTAGACCCCAGACTCTTGACCAATACTTCCTTTGAGTGATGCCCCACAACTCTTAATTCTTCATTTTCTCATCTCATCTATATATTCAACAAATCAAATAAGGTTAGTGGACTTTTACTCATTCTTAATAATGCATGTTATGCAAGAATATCTGTAACGTATTCACAACAAAATTATATTTAACAATTCTAAATTCACTTAATTTAAATTTACATACGTCAGTTCTGTATTAAATTTTTGTTTTCTTTCATTATTACTGAAAGGTACGTCAGGTGCGTCCCATGATGACCGAAGATGAAATTTATATTTTAAAAAATAACATCGTTTTCATTTATTTTAGAAACACCAAGTACATATGTGGTTTTCAAGACTGAGTCAAACCTCCGTCACTTGATATTGTGAACTGGAAGAAAATTGCTTTAATCGTTATAGAATAATGGATAATACTTTCTCCTTTTCTTCATTTTCGATAATGCTATCGATAATGTTACTGCAACTGAAATTCAAATAATTGTGTTACCTATTTACAAGGAAAAAACTGTATAGTAAATTTACTTCCTTGAGTTGTCACTCCTCATTTTAATGATGTTATTGGTTAATTAACTTAAATATTTAACTTCTTTTCTTCTTGTTTAAACGGTTTCAAATTACTCTCTTTTGTTAATAGTTCTTTATATTCACGTTAGTGAATATATATACTTATCATTTGCCATCGTAGTAAACATGAGTCAGACCTATGAATGTCTTGCTTTTCCATTTGTTCTATCTATCTTATGTGTAACAAGCAAGTTTCATTCCTTGATGTTGACATCCGCCTCGATAATGGTGACTTCTCCACCTCCATCAAAGCTAAACTAACAAACACAAAACGTACCTATGTAACAATAGTTGCTACCACTCTCATATAAAAATGGCGAATCTTTTATTACTTTTAATTATTTTTTTATTACGAGAATTTATTACGAATATTTTATAGCATCCCATTTAACAGATAAATCTGCTTTGGATTTTCCCTCTGATTTAGTCAACAGCTGGGTTCCACCAGCAATCGTAATGAACTGTTGGAGCTATAACTGATTTTAGTCGATCATTGTCTTTTATAAACTTTTTTTGATGTCCGTAAACAATGCTATATCATAATTTCTTCTTCATCGTGTACTTCTATTTCTAGTAAATCTCATTTTCATAATATGAAACACATCCCAATCTGAAATGTTTTGCTAGATTTCTCAAAATCTTTTAAATTTATCTTTAAAAGCATGAAACAGTGATTATATCGAAGTAGAAAACTTACCAGCGTATCAAGCTTATTTCTTATTTCATCTTCACCCTTAAAATAATTTCAACTTTATACTCCTTCAAATAATTATATCTTCCTGTAACTGCGTCTACCACTACTTAGACTAGACTGAGTTTGCTGCTTTTTCTGTTCATTTGACCTCTACAAGCTAACTTTTAGTATGAAATGTTACAGAGTTCAGTCTATCGGCGCAACAACCTACCTATTAACTCCTCATGTAATCATACAGTCCTTGTTTTAATGACTGTATACGTGTCTAAATTCTTAATCATATTCCAGGCAATACTTTTGATGTAACACTTACAGCTTCTGAAATGGCTCATATTCATTCCCTTGGAACCATATCAGCAACAAGTTTAAACCTATATCGTTGGTTTTTGTAGTTGCTTTTTGGTTATATTTAATTGTTTTCAATATTTTATGTTTTTAATTTATATTACTTTTTCTATTGATATTTGTTAGATTACTACGTTATATTACGTATTATATTTATGTTGTATCAGACAGGGTCAATATAAGGCCTGTGTCTGTTCTCTTGGTGGACGACCGGTGCAAATTAGATAACCTAATGAGAGCCTGTGATGGGTTTCCTAATTCTTTGAGTGTCAGTCTCTAAAATTTCTAGTCAGAAAACCCTTGCTTATATTGACATTATTATTGGAACTTTCATAGCGGTATTAGGATCCACTGCTCCTGTTCATGCAGGGTCCACAATTGAAAGTATACTACTATTCCAGAATTTTTTAATTTGATTCTCTTCTTGGTCACTTATGTATAGTCCGTACATACTATTTTTAAAAAAATTCCATTTTTCTTCTTTATGTTTATGTAGATGAAGTTCTTTTCAGTGTATGTAGATAAAATATTGATGATATATTTTATTTTGTTAGTAAAATTTAAATTTTCTCATTTATTGTGAGATTAATTGATTCAAAACTAGAGTTCGATAGAGTGCATGTTGTTTGACACACTTTGTATAATGCTGATGTAAGGTCAACCTGTCGACCAGTATCAGTGCGTGTATGAACATTAAGAATACAGATAAACTCCCACTGCAGATTGTTCTGGACCACATATCTCCTTAACCATTTAACGATCAGAATAATAATAGAAAAATGGAGTTACTACTGACTTGAGATACCTTGTATGTATGCTATATTCTAAAACTTAGAATGAAGTACACACATTAAATAGTGTCTTGATGTTATCTCAAAATTTACCTAATTAAAATTCCATTGAAAAGTTTGTTGATAACCTTGAAAAGTATCTTCAAAGGTCCTTGTGAAAGCAGGAACTTTTAAGAAAACAAGAGGATTTAGGATATCAATAAATATATAAAAGTAAGAAAGAGAAACTTTGTTAGCAGAGAATTAAGAAACAAAGAACAAGATGCTGGTAACTTTTGTGATCCAACAACCAAGAGAAAAAAGTTGAAATAAAAGTTACAGGGAAGTGGAAATGAGATCTAAGGTGTGTAGTGTGTGAAATGTGAGCCTCTTTCTAAGTCAAGTTCGACGCTTTTGCACGCACCTTATTCCTCTCTGCCAGTTTAGAGTGAGACTCTCTCTGCTTTTATGGTTGTCCTCCAGGCGTACCAGCACTGTTTATTACAGGTTTACATACAAGGAGCTATTTTGCATTACTTCTGTTGCAATGCTCACCAAATATATTTATCAGGAATGTTCAATTTATATTCAGTTCGGGTATTTATTGTCTTCTAGTTGAAGAGTTTCTCTATTTCAAATTAAGAACGATTTCAGTTTATTTGACAAATCTCTAATTATAAATTTAACATCTTAAAAACTGAATTGAATAGGAATTTATGTAGACTGTGAATATATGCTCTTAGGGATGCCTAGACTGTTGTAATATCAAATTATATGTATTATTTTATAACTGAAACACAAGAAAAGCTAACTAAAACTTTACTAAATAACTAAGTATGCATGTAACCATTAACCCAGGAAGAGCGTTATCAGCTTTTTCAGATTAGTCAGACTAGTAATACCATAAAACTTTCCATATAAATATACCAAAAAAGTGTAGCATAATATTTATTATGTTCTGTATATATCATTATTTACTAAATAAATATAATTTTCACTCAGTGACTTCATACATCACAAAAACACTAAATCCAAGGCATAATTACTAATAACCACAATTGCTAAAAAACCTGAAGACTGGATATTTTGACCTAATTACTTCCTGCATCATATGCTTATATTATCATTTCTTATTTTCTTATACTACGTAACCATAAGTACTGTTTAATGGGATTCTACGTAACTTTTGAAATGCAGAAAACTAAATACTGTACATATGAACTCAGAAGTAGTTTTATCTCGTTTATAACCATCAAATTTTCCCAGCTGAAAATCATACACTCGTCATTTTTCAGCCCTTGGTAGTTTAGCCATATAGCTATATATATAGCCATACATATAGCCATATATATAACAATTGGTGCAAACTTATTGAAATTTACAAAAGTATTTCTGCATATTCAAACCTTGGTAACGTTGTACGGTTTAAATCTCTTATTTCTCGCTATTCTCTCATGGTAAACTCTTGGTGTCTTCACACCGATGAAAACCCTTATCCTGTATATATAAACTTCTGTCAACTTTGTAATTTTCAAAAATCCTAAAGACTGAATATTTGAAGACTTATTACTTTTCTATACCTCACTCTTTCATATTTTACACTCGGTTCTACAGCTCTCTAAACTAAAAAAACACCTGGTAACTTTCGTCAACTGACAAGCATAAACTCTGCAAAATTTAAACCCTTGACAACTTCGTAAACCTTTACTAATAACACCTGTTGTAAACTTGTTGAATGCATCAGATCTCCCATTCCTGCATGTTTAAATGTATTTTGAAATGCTCAAAAACAATAAATTCATCATATTTGAACCGTTGAAACCATGCTGTGTTTACAATACATCAAAGTATAAAGTTTGATTGTATAAACTTTTCAGAATTTCTTAAAGCCCAGAGTTTACATCTGCAGTAATCCATTAATTTTGTATCTTTCCATATTAGTTTCAGTAGTCCGTAGTAGTAAAATTTTTAAATTAGCAATAACAAAATTATTTTTACAGTATTAACAGGGTGCTTTATTTGAAGAAGGTTATTTGCTGTATTATTCCCACAACAACCTCTCTCCATTTCAAACGTATGACATTCAAGACTATTTAATAGTAATGTTATAGTTGGAATGAGTAATTTATTTATGTACTAATGAAAGTTTAATCTCTCTATCCATACATAATGATTTCTATATGATAAGCAAAAAGCAATATTTCAATATACTACCATTCCTTTAAATAAAATATTTCCATGGGTGTCAAAGAGGTTATAAAACTTAAAAATGACTCAAAGCTAATAAGATTAAGTTGTTTTCCACCAAAAAGAATTACTCTAATGCAGGTCCTGAGCATATATGCATAAATATTACTAATAAAGCCAAGAACACTAGTAAATTTAGCGTAAAACTTGTATCAGTGTAAACTTGTATACTATGCACGAAACATTTATTTTTTTTTTGTTTTTCCTTTTATTACTGCATATTACGTCTAAGTGCAATCATGAATATATTAAATTATTTTAATTTATGTAATTATTCTACATTTATCATGAATATCTTAAATGGGATAAACATTTAACATCTGCGTATAAGTAACGCAGTCAGAAGTCAACAGTATTCTGTTAACATTTTTTCAATTAACTTTATTTGCGTTTATAACATGCTACTAATATTTAATATTGTGGCATCAGTATCTCATAGGTTTAAAGTTTCAAACAATGCATGTGTTCTATTAAAACATCTATCTACTTTATACATTAAGCACTAAAACTTTACTATATACTTATTTACTAGTTTGTTTTAAACTAATTTCACTCTCATTAAAATTTATCACCCAAGAAGGGTGTTTACAATACCTTTTATAAAAGAGTTTTGTAACTCAATCATGACAACTTTCCGTTAGGAACAGTAAGGAGTTTATACATTTCTTTTGCCTGTTCCTCTTTTCTTCTTCTTTTCTTGATTTAAACATTTCATTCTTCATGAACTGTTTTCTAATAGATAGGATCAATTAATAATAACATACGACAGTGTCTTCAATAAGTTTTAAATAATATAATTCATAATATAATTATATTATATTATATAATCTTATTAGTTTTGATTATTTCTTCCATAGTTTGATTATATGCTTTGTTATTCCTGTCAGACTGTAATTTATATTAATTTTATTTTATTCAAAGCACACCTTTTTACTTATAAGCATTATAATACTGCGCATATAATACTTTCATAATATTATTAATAAGTATGTAATAATATAATTTTTCCATGAAATACAATATATGTTATTTAATGAGTTTTACCATCAATAAAACAAATTTCAAAGGATGCAGTAGTTATTCTAAATTCTGTTTTGTGAAGGAAGTAAACTTTGTATTTAAATATATGTCAAATAGAACTGGAAACATAAAATAGGAAAAACATTTATTTCGAGTTTTCACGAATTTTGAAGTTATCGGTTTCCAGAATTAGGTGATATTTTTTCTATATTGATTATGGTGTTTTGCATATTATTGGTAGAATATTATTGTGTTCTTATGTATCCAACATTTTGTTAATAAATTGAAATTTAATATATTGGTAGAATGTGAAAATTTATATTTAAAAAATTGTGAAAAAAAATAAGCCATGTAAGATATTTATATTTCAACTTTTCAGAAAATATTACATTATTTTCACTCCAGTGTGGATAATATCTTCCAGTGTGGAGGATCACATCTCATAGTTCATACATCACAATAACAGTAAATACACCTTGCCAACATTTGTATTTGTCTTTAAATCAGGAAAAGAGTTCCTGATGAAATAGACTTAAAATATATCATAAAAGAAAACTAATATAATGAACATGCATATTGTTAGTGCCACAGAGGTTAGTAAAAGGCATATTATTAGGTATATCAGACTTATCCTGCACATTCGATTCCTTCAAATAGAACTACTCCGTGTGTTACATGAGACAGCGGTCGCACGAATAGTTATAACAGCTATTTACAAAGCAAAACGGATGGTAAAATAATATGTATATTGTAATGCAGAATGTTGGTTTGTTTTAAGGGAGCGAAAGTAAAGATTTGTGCATTTCCTAAGGCATCAACGTGAAAAAACAAATGGTATGGCTGTTTTGCCATCGTGGATAAGTGATGGAGAAGTGTTCATCTTGGAATATTGTGAGAAACAATACAGTTTATCATTATGATTAAGTTATGATATATATTTTATACATATAAATTTAGTGTTTAAATAACATGAATTTATGCATGGAAATATTCAGTAGATGTAGGGCCAGTAGTTAGCTTAGTAGTTAACGTACTCGCCTCTGGCTGGTAGTCCGGGATTCAATCCCCACCTGGCCCTCGACTTTTCACGCTGGAGGTGAATAAATCTGAGTACGTCGTCCCTCGGAGATGTCTGTACGATGACAGGTGCTTGTTAAAGATCTCTACTCGAATGAACTTGAGTTAGGCAAAATGTAGGACTCCCAATGTAAAATCTGGAGAATCACTAATCAAACAAAAGCTTGTAAACGAATGTTGGTTTGTTTTAAAGGAGCGAAATTAAAAATTTGTGCATTTTCTAAGGTATCAACGTCAAGAAAACAAATGGTATGGCTGTTTTGCTATCGTGGGTGTAAGTGATAGAGGAGCGCTCAACGGCTTGTAAACGGCTGACGTTATCACCACTGGAGGATTGGTTAAAATATAAAAAAAAACATACCGAATCTTATAGCCCAAAATCATTATAGACTTCTACACAAACCACCATTTTCACAACTGTTCGGAAGAGTGAAATTGAATCAAAAGACTCAGAAAATTAACAGGTCAGTGACTACGCTTAACCTACGGTCTTCACTAATTCGTTAACCATGTCTTTATTGCTACTACTTAGAACACATTTGCATACAACTGATTTCTTCAAAGGGTTAAACAAACAATTACCGTTCTCACAAGTTTAGGAGAATTGTTGGACCTACACTCCAAAGGTGGTTCAAAGTATTAATGCTCACCATTGTTTAATATTGTAGCTGTCAATTCTCCCTAAATAGTGTAATGTCTTGCTTGATCAGATTGTTCAGCCAAGACCATATTTTCCTGAACATATCTGCTAGAATTTTTGATTTATATGCAACGAACTTCGGCTAAATGAAAAAAACACTTAGAGAGTTTACTATACGTTTTAAATATGTACGCAAAGATTTATTTTCAAGTTAAATTACAATAAATTGATCATACAAAAACAACGTATTTATGTAAATCTTCTAAAATATATTACTTTAGAAACATATTCTATGCATAATTAGAAGTCATTGTTAAAATTAATGTGTTTTGGAAAATATATAATTTGGTATTATCTAAAAGCATTCTGAAACTGTTATGTTGCAATCGAAAATAAAAATATAGCATTCCTTATCTTTTTTTCATTGGTTCCAATACATTAGTACGACCCATACAGAACTTTTCTGTGTTAGACAAAGTAAATATTAATATATTTTATATAATTAATTACGTCGTAAATATCCAGATCTGGGTTTATTGCAAACGACTACTTTAAGATGACAAGGTATGTGTGAAAATAAACAACATAAAAAATGTGACCTCAGTACATTGTGAAATTGAAAATCTTTTGATATATACCACAATTTTATAAAAAAGAAGTAATTTACTGTTATCAATTGATACCAATTTGAGTTGAAGTTGATTAAGTTTGTTAGCCCGTTCGGTTGTGTTTCTGTCTATTAATAAACTATTTACTCATTGAGGACTGGGGACCAGTAGTAAAATTGTTTACCAGTAAACAATTCCCTTTAGGAAATTTTTTGTTTCCCTTTAGGTAAATAATTACCAGGAAACATTCCCTTGACCAGTCCTAGGAATAGAAAAGTTCTTTCGTCACAAAATTTCAAAGTTCTCGGACATGTTTGATAACTGTTGATTGGATATAACACTAATTTTGAACACTAAACCGATGCAAAGACCTATCAAGAAATTATTATCTTCAAGTAGCGAAATAGATTTTAAATGTTGGATAAAACGTCTACAGAGGTGTCAAGGGAGAAGTCAGAAAGTAAGGCAGGGATCTAAACGCATATAACAGGATAACAGTTTAGATTGAGAGCCTGTGTCAGAAGGTTTAGCTAGGAAGGTAGTTTATCGTGTTCCTTGGGTGTAAGTTGGTTGATGTAGCGATCAATGAGTTCCTATACCGAATCACATAGAGTTGCATGTATTGGGAGCCGGCAATGAGACAGGCACATTTATTTAGCACAATCTGGATAGGCTTTGATTGTGAGCATACTGAAGGGACCAGGATGAATATCTAACATTAGTCTCAACGCTCCCCGAGTCCTTGCATTCAATGGGTTCAATAAAACTATCCCACATTTAATATCATCACCAACACACTCTCAATTAGACTAAATTCTTTCTTATTTCTGAATTCAAAGTATTAATGCTCACCATTGTTTAATATTGTAGCTGTCAATTCTCCCTAAATAGTGTAATGTCTTGCTTGATCAATAAACCTATTCAATAGGTTCAATAAACCTATCCTACATTTAATATCACCACAAACACACTCTCAATTAGACTAAATTCTTTCTCATTTCTGAATTCTCCTTTAAAAAAAAAAAATCATTATCATGCATTCAATGGGTTCAATAAACCTATCCCACATTTAATATCACCACCAACACACTCTCTATTAGACTAAATTCTTTCTCATTTCTGAATTCTCCTTTTAAAAAAAATCATTATCATGCATTCAATGGGTTCAATAAACCTATCCCACATTTAATATCACCACCAACACACTCTCAATTAGACTAAATTCTTTCTCATTTCTGAATTCTCCTTTAAAAAAAAATCAGGAATTATTTTTTTATTAATGTCGTGGTTTCTCATACAGTATTTGGTTATAGGATTGGATTTGAAACGAATAATTATTAAAATTCATATCAAATAATTTACAGTTTCTAATCTCACTAATCGAATGCAGTTCAAGTTCATGGATATTACGAATACTCAAAGTAACAAACAAATAAGATAAACTAGACAGTAAGTATAATCGAAATGTAAACAAATGGCCAACACAAATTATATACATTTAATGTTTTATAAGTTTGTGAAGTAAAAAAATGTATTGAATTAAAGTGGTACAGATTTGAGTTATGTTTCTATATCCAAAAAAAGGACTCTAACTAGACGCACTACAGTTTTAACTTATCGCACTGTGATTCTCTCACAATTCTTCAGCATACACCATAATGCGTTCAAAAAAATTAATAACTTTTACGGAAGAAAGATTTAAGAAAAATATTCTGATTTGTTGGCTCTGGCTTCAACAAAATCCTGTACTTCCAAAAAAAAAAAGTATAGGGTTTTGTCTATGATTTGTAATAATCATAACAAAGAAACATGTAAAGGTGTTGTTTTTTAATTCTGACATTTCTAGATTAGTTTCAATTTCACATTATTTTCGATATTCGTATTTCAAAAATCTAAGATTTTCCTAACCTATTACTTACGCCAATATAATTAATATTGGTGCCTTGCAATAAACCTGCCACAAAATTGGCACATCTATTCCACACTAAAAAAAAATGATCCTACACGAATTTCACTTAGTATCCATGATAATTTTATTTGTGTAAGAATAGATTAGCTAATGTTATAAATCAGTAAAAAATTGATTTGAAATGTGCCAATCATGCAGAAAATTAATAACGGAAAATTAAAAAAATGGAAACGACCAAAATTTTATAAATATTTAAAGAACATTAAAATCTCTTCTCTGCTCAGTAGTTGTACAGTCATTCGAACTAATCAATTCTAATGTTGAACAATATTCAGAGACTAAATTTTCATCTATTATAAACTTGAAGTAAATTGTTGATGGAGTCATCCGACCGGTAAATCATAGACTGCTTTACGTATATTGTAAGTTTATAGTAATATTATGTTTACTAACCGCCCTAGCGCTAGCATCTTGCACGTGTTGCCATGCTCTCACCGTTACCAGATCTATACAGCAGATATTGCCAATACTATAATAAATGTTTTGTAATATCCTCATTAGTATTCCACAAGCTCTTTACATAGAGCAGAATTGATGAAAAGTTTCATATAATAGCTATTAAACAAAATTAGTAAACACCTCTAATACTACTTAATAAGTTAAAATAATCAACTAACACATTCAACAGATTGAAATATTGTTATTATCCTTTAATTTTAAAAATGTATTTAGCGAATGATATGGATATGTTTAAAATATATACAGGGTGTCCCAAAAAAAATGTAAACACACTTTAAATTATTGTAATTTAGATGTTTATTGTAATTTATTTTTACCCATGTAAACTAATGTTTTGCCACCAACTGTTCTCAAACTCATAATTAATTTAATTTTAATTATTAATTTAACTCATCAGAAATTACATTATGCTATGGATTATAATCAAAAGGATTAATTCAGTGATTTTTTTAACTCAACTGTGGCTGGTCTTATTTACTTGAACCTGCTGCACCTTTTCAAGTACTTTTTTCGGTCTTGGTCATCATCAGTAAGAGAATGAGTTAATTTGAAATTTAATTTTTCCACTTAAAACATTTGTACAACCAAATGCAAACAATTAAGTTATCAGCTTCTAGAAATGGGTACATTTTTTTGTAAACCCTTCGCATTATCGGTAGTATGTAGAACAAAGCGGACTACAGTTTGAGAACAGTTGGTGGCAAAAAAATAAAATAATGCTTATTAATTAGTTTACATGGGTAAAAATAAATTAAATAAACATCTAAATTACAATAATTTAAAGTGTGTATACATTTTTTTGGGACATTTTTTTGGGTATTTGTCATTGTGTTTCATATACATAGAGATGACCTACTTGTGGAGGATTTTACTTGTAATGTTATCATATTAGCCTAATCAAAGGTTTTGACAGGCTAAGATTATTAGTTCATGGAAAAATGTAATTTTCATTTTCATATTCGAAAAGGTCTTACTTCTATAAGTTATATTATTTTATTTATCTCTGATATATTTGTATTTGTAATAAGAGTATTCATAAGTTGTAACAACCTCTTTTCATGTTGTTTTATATATTGGATGTTGATATGTGATTTCTTATTATCCTTTGTTTATAGGAATATGAAAATGGTTTTAAAAATAAAACCGAAATGTTAGAAAACTAGAGTTTCATTTTTGAACCTAAAAAAATGACCAAATTCTTATTAAATAATAAACATATTCTATCAAATGGTTCATATATTATTGAATATATATTTAAACTATATTCACAAGAAAAAACACACAGAAATGAAACAGAAACTCACTACTTTATTTCGATGGCTTCATCATCTGAAAGATAGTAGTGAGTTTCTGTTTCATTTATGTGTATTATTTTCGTGAATATGATTTATTTAGTTTGTGGAAACGTTATATATAAATAAGACCCTGTCCACTGTTGCGTATTACACTGATTTTAGCAAGTAGTAAACAAAAAAAATCCGTTTCTAATCGTAACAAACCTTTCAATAATGTTTAGTCTAAAAAAAATAAGGTTAATCATTATTTATTACGCTTTGAAAAATTAAAAATTTATGGTGTTTTTATAACTGTTGTACCCTTTTCTTTTGGATGCTTTGGCGCAACATTTTCATGCCTATTTGTTTAAAATTGTGCTAAGGGATACCAATAATTTACACAAACTCCATTTACTTAGAATAATAAAGTTTTATTATTTTTTTTTTATCGTCAAGGCAACACTTGAAAAAATATTTTGTTAAGTAGCAACCAATTAGCGCGATGTAGGCCACAGTATAGTTGACTGGAAATTTTTCTAAGCTATTTAACTACTCTCTAAATTTTCCTGTAACTGAGAACATTTGTGGTTACCCCATTTATTACAATTTTGTGCCACCTAAAAAATACTAATATATCTATATTCTTATTTATTCTGAATTTGAAATTTTAACTGACATTTATTTTGCCTGTCATAGATGTTTTTAATTTTATGGTTCGAAGTTGAAGATTTTTTGCCAGTGATTATTTAGCAGGGTGTATAACAATGAAAATAACAATGAACGATATTGAAAATAAATCGCATACTGTACAAAAATGTCTTTTTTCAAAATTGTTTGCACCACCGCATTGAAACATACCCCCTATTATTTTAAATCTATTTATGGCTAAATTATATTACGATAAAATCTAAGTCTATTAAATATCTAAATATACAATACTTTTAACATACTTCCTTGGTTTTAAGGAATCATGAGTTACCATTTCTTCTGAAGATGTTTCGCGGAATAACCTATTTATGTTTTTGATTGAAAATGAAAGAAAATACTTTCACAACTGGAATTCAATCATTATTTTGCTAAAACTGCTTCAGAATCTATTGTAAAGACTGGCATTTATGATTAATTACTCTCCCTGCAAATTATGCTTAGATTAATTTGTAATAGTATTTCTTGGAGTGCCTTATGACTTGGATCAACTGACCAATTTTCTTCTATGTTCAGTAAATCATTCTTTGACTTGTCACTAGCTAAATACGCTATGGTTTGGCTATTTTTATGGAACTATGACTAAAAGCTGCATTATAAATGAAAATTATGCGTATTACATTTAAATAAATGGCACTGACTTTATGTGAATAATAATTTGAAATTACAGTTCTAGAAATTACAGATGAATGATATCGTAGTAAGTCCTAACATCTCAAACAATCATCCATTTTAAAAAAGCCTTTTACGTCTTTTATAAATAATAATAATAATAATACCTCACTGGGACTGATGAATACAATATGGTACTGGTAACTGATAATTGAGGTGCTACATATTTTTTTTCTAAAATAAACATTTAAAATTTCATGAACGTTTAAACCTTTATGCTATACCATTTTTTTCTCTTTTTTAGAAAGAATTTTCTAAAGCAAAAAGTATGCTTATTTATTATGTTAAATATATTTCAGTTATTGGCTTATTTTGCATTATAAATTCAAAATTTTCGTATTCTCAAGTTACTTAGAGTAGAGTACCTTAAAGTGTTGGCAATATTGCACAGCCTTCGAACATTATATTTGAACATTTTATTCAGGAATTATATGGGATATTTCATCCATCATAAAAAAAGAAAGCCGGAATTATAACCCGGATTAAATCACTTAATTTCACTAGGAATGCTAAAATTAATATTAGATTTCAAAAAATTACTTTTTTTTTAAAAGAAAAAGGAATGACTGAAAACATGCCGAAAGTATAATCTTGGAGGAAAGATTTTTCGGTTTTATTCACTTTACAGGAACATTGGGATCCCTACGTGTCCAGTATGGGTTATCACGGACTACGTCTATTAAACAGTTAGGGCAGCCTCTTTAAACCCTACAATGTTCTTTCAAAGGTAAAACCTCTATGATCGAGGGCCAAAAGTACTGCAATAGACATTCTTGGATGACCCAATACATGACCTGCTTATATGGTTTGGAATTATTTAATCCATTTTTTTTCGTATGTATTTGTTTTTCTCAACAACATACCTGATTCACAAGTCTATTCGTTACATATAATTGTTGGTTTCATCATCCGAAGCCAGTTAGCAAGATGAAAAACTTACTAGACTTTGAAGTTTAAAATCCTAATATTCTATTAACAAGAGAAAGTCATCACATGTCTCATTACTTATAGACAATATTTTGTTAGATTATTTATTGCACCGGAGTAGAGTATGGGAGGCTTAACATTAGCGCTGAGAGGCCAGAATCTCAGTGGCAATGTGCTCGTCTCTCTACTGGTAGGTATGGTTGTTCGATACCTACTCTGGTCTTCGATTTATTCACGTGGCAAGTGAATAAGTCTTAGCACGTTCTTCCTCGAAGAGGACGTTAAACCGTCTATCACGAGTTACTCGCTAATGATATCTACTCTAAATATACTTGAGTTAGGCAAAATGTAGAACTCCCAATGTAGAATTAATGGGAAATTCAATATTCGCTCCTGGAATCAGCATCGAAGAGCTGACTTGGTCAGTCTGTCAGCCTTCTAAAGAAAAAAAAATCATTAGCGCTAACAACTAGAACCATAAAAAGTTGAAGTAAATTAGAATGCACGACTTACGTGGCCATCCCTAAAGATAAAAAAAAAAACACAAATTCGATGTAGAAAGAATCATTTCAATGAGTATGAGTGGAAGATTAATAGAAGAATTTTATTTTCAAATTTACCGAAGCGGTTCTTGAGGATTTTGGTCATAAACATACAACTCCTGATTATAAGCCGACGTTTCGCCAAAAGTTGTTTGGCATTTTTAAGGCTAAAAAAACAATTTATTAATGACATAAGTAAAGCAAGATAAATACATCCACGGATACCAACAAACAGAAAACAAACCAAACAAACAAAAAATTTAGTAACAAGAGAACCACAAAAGGATCATAAAATATCTAGTGTTATTATTCATTATTTAAAAACAGACATTTGTTGTTAACACCTAATTACTTATTATTTATTTTTCAGAACCAAATGGTTCTGAATAATACGAGTAAGTTAATAATTAGTTAATAATAATTAATCATAAGATAATTAATAATAAGTAATTAGGTTTAAACAACAAATGTCTGTTTTTAAATAATAAATAATAACACTAGGTATTTTATGATCCTTTTGTGGTTCTCTTGTTACTAAATTTTTTGTTTGTTTAGTTTCTTTTCTTTTGGTTGATGTCTGTGGATGTATTTATCTTGCTTTACTTATATCGTTAATAAATTGTTTTTTAGCCTTGAAAATGCCAAACAACGTTTGGCAAAACGTCAGCTTATAATCAGGAGTTATATGTTTATGACCAAAATCCTCAAGAACCCCTTCGGTCAATTTGAAATATCAGTGGTCGAGAAGCTATATCAATATTGTTATCTTACAAAGTAACGGCATGTAATATCTGGGATGTACATTGCATATATAGAACTACAATGAAGCACAAAACACACAGTAATATCGTCCACGACCTTCGTAAATCAAACAAGCTTACCTTAAGATGAGTTTGATGCTAAAGATAACGTTTCTAGATTAATGACCTCAAAAGCCAATTGAACAGATATGGATTCACTGTTTGTCACCGCCAATGGGCAAACAGTAATCCGATTCGATACCTTATATACCGTCACCTTATATCTAGTACCATGTAAGTCCTTAGTAAAATACTTATAATAGTATTATTCTAACAAGCTGGTAGATTGTAGGCAAACGTGCCTGAATTACTAACAAACTATTTTAAAATGTAAAACAAATTTCAAGATTGAATAATATACTATCTTAGTTTGGATAGTATACCATATTTCATGACAGTTTCAATATTTCATGATATAAACAGAGTTAATTATTGAAAGAAAAACAATTAACATAAAAATCAATAACATTATCGAAAAAATATTTTAATCAGTTACAATTAGCTGTTTAGTAGAAGATATTCAATTAGTAAATGAAAATGTCTTCATTAAAACTAATAAATTAAAATAAACATAATTCTATAGATTGAAAACAAAATTTTAATTAATTTAATTTAAATCAGTAATGTTGTTTAAATTTTAATTCAGATATTTAAATTAATTTAAACATATTTTACACCAGTAATCCAGTTAAGAATTAGGATTACAGCAAGTAACTTAAAACCATAGCACATAATTATTTTTTCAACTCAGACACGTGTAGCCTTTTTCTCTTTCAAGCTGATCTGAAGGGACAACGTTTGGGCAAATTGGTTACCATTTTATTGTTATTTTTGTAATAGGCGATCCATATGATTGGATATGTTCTGAATATAGAGGTGTAAACATTGCTCACCTACGTTTATTGGAGCGGTATTATTTTAGAGTACTATGATAATGAGTACTTCTAGGGTTTTGTTGAATAGTTCTGAAATGAAGGCTTTACTTCCCTCCAAGGGATTATATTCGCGGGTATTTCCATATACACTCCAACAATAAGTGCATAATTAGAAACATAAACCAAACACTTAGTTTTAAAGCATTACACCTTTAATATGTAATGTTTTAAATTTTCATGCGTGCAGCTAACTTCAGAAAAAAAGCAAGGATTCATTAGATTGTATTTTCTAACAATATTTTAAATCATTTTCTAGCTCGTCATAAATTAGTGTGTAATTTATAAATCTCCTTAGATTATCTCCACATCATTCCTATATGAAAAAAGGAAACATGACCTCATAATCATGCAGAATCCCACAATGGTGCAAAGACTTTACAATAGTGCAATATTAATTATTATTCCTCCATAATATTAATATGGAGGTATAATATAGTTGTCTATAGTACGATAGATTCTACAAATCATACTAAATAGGATATTCTCATCCTGAAAATAGCACTGAAATCATCAGGATGAGCAGCTCATTGAGCACAACCAGGTCCATTTTCCAGTCAGGCCATCTATTGTAGTGGCAATCACCAGTTAACTTCTTGAAAATTCCTTCCTTAAGTTAATTTTTATAATTTGTTGGCTCAATTTATTTTATGTGCGAATAATCAAAATAGTTTTTAACAACTGCTAAAGGGAATTTATATATTCTGTAATAATGATGTATTGGTGAAGACAGAGACCAGTGTAAAAAAACAAAATGAATAAAAAACCTGGATACAAAAATTCAAATTTTATATATTTACTATATTAAATAGAATATTATTTTTTTTTTAAATGAGAGATAATTGTGTATATATAAATGTGACTATCCTCATACATTTTTCGATTGTGTTATGGTTGCAAAAGTATTTTCAATAAGTTATTCAAATAAAAAGAAAAAAAAGTTCTGTTTTCTAAGTCCATTGTTCAGTTTCATAACTATTGAAATGCGTTTTGGCATCAGCTGCATCCCTTTTCACGCGGTTTTTCTATTATCCTCACACACCATTAAGTTACTTCGACTAACTATACAAATAAATATAGGCGCAAGCACACGCACGCACACATACAATTCTTTCTGACTAAAGGGAGGAGAACAAGCCATTATGACAATTACATTTGATAGTTTTACTGCTAGTCAATATATAAGAAGTGAATTGGTACATAATCAGTTAAAATTGGTGTAAAATATTGCTGTTTCTACATTAACTACATCATTTGTGATTTCAACTTGATTTCATTTCAATATAAATTCCATATAAAATTAAAAATTATTTTCGATTAAAAAATGACATAATTTTTTGTCATCATTTTAAAATAATATTGAATTATAGGTACTTCTTTGGGATTTCTGGACTAAAACTCATGCTGACAGATATCATATCTTATATGTCATCATATATAATCATGTTATATATATGATATTCTACATATAGTCTCAAGCTGCTATTTTAAAAACTAATTCTAGCTACCAGCAGCTACTCGATTTCGGTAATGTTGAAAATTTAATACAGGCACACAAGTTTCTGGAATAAAAAAAAAATAGATGTTTTCTCGTTCTAGTTTATTTGTAGAAACTATAAAAGTATTAAAAAATTATAACTGGCTGCTAAAACTTTTAAAACTATACTCATTTACTGGGATTCATCAAAAGAAGATTTATGGGACATGATATTGATTATTCAAATAATATGGTATCTTCTCCTCAGTTCAACAAAAAATATTTGTTGATAAAATATTTGAATATTACCAAAAAAAAAAAATAAATAAAGATAAGATCTGAAGATGAATTACAGAAACCCATACAATGTAAAATATTAATACTGTACGAAGATTCTGTTAAAATACAGTGCCTAAGTATTTCTAGTGTTCCTAGTTTTCTCCTGGTAAACTAACTCTTATCGTAGGAATAAATCATTTTTAATCAAGAACACCTAACGATATTACATTGTAGCATAGGCTTCATTGTAATATTTTTAATAATACATTGTTTAATAATCATATAATGCATAATGTGTATGATCTATTTATATAGCTATAATCAGTTAACAATGTAAAAAAATATTTTTTTCTAAAATGCTGTATCATATCTCCCTTATCTTAATTTATTGTCTAAGTTACATTGGAACTAACCCATTATCAAAAGACATTTGATGATATCACCTAGTCAGTTCCTTCTCAGTGTTGCCAATGTTTTGTTAAGTTACTAGAAACGTGTTATTCAATTGTTTCATTGGTATCTATTTAGTGAAGTTTGCCTCACTGTTGTATTGAATATCATTAAATTATATTGAATAGACTTCCTTGAACTGACTGTTGAAAGGGCTAAATACATTAAGCAAGATTGACATTAAAACAATGATACAGTAAACACAGATAATGTTTCAAACACAATAAAAAGAATTCGGAATCGGTTAACAACTTCAATAAAATAGATAAATAATATATACGTATGAAAAACTACAAAATTGTATCCTACATGTTACAATATGAATAATTGTAAATATGAATTTTACATAATTAATATTTATGAATAAAGATATAAAGTTATCTCTTTATAAAGATATAAAATTAGGAAAACGTAAAATTGGCAAAATTTACTCATGACAAAAAAATGAAATATAATATGAGATTTGTAACTGACTCGTTACATCACCAGGCAAAAGAACCGAAGGAGTAGATGTATTTAAGAATAAGGGTCTGAAATGGCCAAAATAATTCAATAGCCCCTTCATAATAGATGAGATAAAAATATATTGTATAAGATGTTTATTCAATTTAATAATATATTCACCGACCTGTGAGGTACTCACAATCACAAACATGTAAATAAAGTGTAGCTTAACAAATGACAGATAATTCACAGAAATACATAACTTTTCCTTAAATGATCTGACTTCTTATTCTTTATCTTTGATATTCTATTATAAATTCATAACAAAGGGCTTTTAAAGGATAGTTTATGTCGCAGCAAAATATTGATTTATTTTGTTTATTCAAAGGAGTAAAGTAATAGTAAAGTAATGCAAGTTTAGATAATATATATTAAGTTACTATAAAGATTTTTGTAAAGGTTATACAGTTTCATTAAAACAATGTATTTGATTTTTTCCCTCAAAGGGTTTTAGTTTACTTTCAGGTTAATGGAATATTAAACGTGAAAATGGGGAGTTGAATAGGTTAGATATGGTAGCCCTGCTTACGAATCGCCTGAGTCTCAGAATCTTAGTTTAATCGTAAAATAAAGAATATGTCTCTTTATTCTAGAATAATGATTTCAAATTTGTTATAATTTTTGATATTACGTCTGCACTATAAACTCATTAAAATAAAATAATGAGTTATTCTTGTAGAGTTGGTATAGTCAATAAGTTTGATTGATTGTCAATGAGTATTTTCTTGTATTTGTCTATTGTAGAATGATGCTTCAAATAAGGAAATTATCTGTCCTCCGAATTTTATTTTTTTCAACCGTGATATATTATTATTCTATTCTATTATTACCTATATTCTATTATTCTATTTCAATAACCAATATTTTTTGAACTGAATATGTTATTTTGTCTTTGCATGTTAGCAAATTAAAACATAATCTAAACATATAGATATTGTTAACAAAAAATCTCAATAATGGATTTATAAGAATTAAAGGATAGTTTATGTCACAGAAAAATATTGATTTATTTTGTTTATTCAAAGGAGTAAAGTTATAGTAAAGTAATGCAAGTTCAGATAATATATATTAAGTTACTATAAAGATTTTTGTAAAGGTCATACAGTTTCATTAGAACTAATTCTAATTATATGTATAACTATATATAGTTGTATTTGATTTACAACTATGTTGTAAATAATACAATATAGGCTTGTTTTGTTTAAAAACATGATTTTGTTTATAGTAAGGCAGAACTTAGATATTATTTGATTCTTTGATGTGCAACAGTTTTTCAGTCTATATAATGGTTTACCAAAGATATTTAACAATCCCTTAATGTTCCATAGCGAAGTGCTTTGACAATGTCAAGAAAAAACACGGAGAGCATACGTATGTATATTAAAAAAAAAAAAAAAAAAAAAAAAAAAAAAAGACAAATAATGGTGATTCTCATTACCTTCACAAATATTGTAATTGAAATTTTTGTTGTAAAATAAATTTAAAAAAAAGATGCAAAATCAGAATAGATATAATAACCATTGTTTTAAACATGTCACTATATTGTTTTAGTAAACAATTGATTTTTTTATATAAATTTAAGAAATTGTTTAAATGTACAAATACTTAGTTAAGAATAACTGAATGGATTTAATGAAATCAGATTTTGAATTCTTTTATACTATTCATATTTATACAATAAGGAGAGTAAATATACTGTAAATTCACAATTTTGTGAATTTCTTTAAAAAAAGAAAGATTAGGCTAGGACCCTGCAATCCGGTGCTGAAAGCTGTGCAGACACCAGCAGTTTTATGTTAGGTGTTCATAACATTTCTATGAAAAGTGCTTAACTTGACATGGTGGGTGCAGTGAGTAGATTTGATTTCTATTGAAAAATGTAATTAGATTAATTAAAATTAACAAAAACGAAATTAATTAAAAGTCGTTCTATTGTAAACGTTTACTGCTTTTGTTATTTCTATTACATCCCACGTTTCTTCCATTCCTTATATTCAGTCTATTCATCTGGAGTCGAGTAATTCATTTATAGAGCTTAGAGATAATAAATATTTCAAATAGTAGAAATTAATAGTCCAAGTAATTTCTTTTACATTAAAATAATTAAAAAGGAAGACTATCTTGTGCATTAATTACCAATTGATGACTACCTACTCTTAATAATGTACTTCAACTGTTATGTTTTAATACTAATTTAGAAAGAATACAATACAACAAATAGAAGAATAAAATGATACTACAGTTGAAATAAAAATATCTCTTATTAACGACATTTCAATGTTTACTGTAAACATAAATTTTAATTTATATCTTCGATTTGGGGAAGTACAATTTTATAAGGAAAAATTTTTTCACTGTGAACGAGAAGTGGTATTGATCGTTTACATACGCTTGTTACAGAAAAAAACGATGATTTTATTAAAAAATTTGTAATAGAATATTCTGTTAACACTACTAAATTAGAATACAATTTAGTAATTAATTAAACATTTTAAGATTATTTCAAGAATAATACTTCTAGCAATTTTAAATAGTCCTGTAAAGCTGATAGTTCACAACCTTGATGAGGAATGTTCATGTTAACGAAGTAGTGGTGGGGGTAAACATGATTATTATATTGATAATGATTCACCAGTTATGCTTATATTTAACATTATGGGTGTAAATGTATGTATATTTTATTTACCACACAAATTAAGTTACATAGATCTTGTTTATATACATGTAATAAATAACTTGTATATCCTACATTAAATGATAAGATAACTCAGGTGTTTTTTTTTTAGTAATCTTATCTAGTATCTTATATAGTATCTATTTAATTATAGAATTAAATGACATATATCATTTAAAATTGAATGACAAATCTGCTAATAACATTATTGCTTTACCGCAATAATTTCAAGTATTTTATGTATTATGGTTAGCTTGCAGATAGCTGACTGCTTTATATGACTGTCTAAATGTCTCTTTATGTCTATTTTCAAAATCTTCCAACAGTTTTTGCGTTGGATCTCTAGAATTACATATATAACCCTCATTATTTGAATCCTCTTGGACTAAGCTATTTGAAATGTATGTTTTATTTGTACTTTTTAATTATTTTGACAAGTCATACCATCAATCTGTACAGTACTTGTGAACGAAATCATTATTATGAATTTTGTCTTCAGGAGATCAATGCAATTTTTTTTTTTTAAATGTGACTATGTCTTAAGCTGTAAAACTTATGTGATAAAAGATATACTAACTTGATATCAGCGTATTCAAAACAAAGCAATTCAAAACAAATGACATTAGAGACAATCTTATAACAATTGACTACAAACTATGCTTTTTACAAGTTGTATTAGTACCTTTCTATATAAAACCTTATATAGAAAGAGAATTTCTCACGTATTAATGTGAGAAAATGTCTATAGTTATTTATTTAGGAGCCAAGATAGTCTAGTGGTAACGCACTCGCCTCTGGACTAGTAGATACGGAGTTCAATACCCACTCTAATCCCCGATTTATTAAAACAGGAGGTAAATAGTCTGAGCATGTCGTCCCATAGAGAGGAGGTTAAGACGTCACAACCAAGCCTGTACGATATCAGGTACTTGTTAAAGATCCCTCCCTACTCTAAGTAAACTTCAGTTAAGCAAAATTTACGATTCCCCATATAGAATGTTCATTGTGTGGTATCACAAATGACCAATATAATATTGCATTAAAAGAAAACTTCAAACGTCACTGACAAATAATTTTGAAGTTAAAATAGCAGTTAAATGCTAAAGAATCGAATTTTACGTGCAACTGTGCCCTCATCTTTTAATTCAGAATCTAACACTGTTGGGTTTCTAGTATATAAATAGTGTTAGAACTTCTGATGCTACATAAAAACTTAGTCATTGCAAATTAAAATTACTGCTTCTTAGGTTTAAAGTTTTAGGTAATTTAAAGTCAGAGTTTATAAACGTTGTCTTCTGTCAAATGAAATTAAATTCATTTCCCTGACTAGGGTCACACTGGACGACAATGGGTTTGAGAAATAAAGAGGATGGTTTCCTGACGGTTTTTTCATTACATTTTGTTCATTACATATCTAGAAGGTCTTCCCCGGACCATGCAGGTTAGAGTGTGTAGCCTTTCGCTAAGTTATTATAATTGAAACACCTCTGCAGAATACTTAGTAGTTAAAGTAGTAACTGCTAAATAGCCAATAAATTTAAACTTACTTGTCCAGCATTTTTTTCGTAAAATTAAAAAAGGTGGTATTGATTGAATGGAAAAAAACACTGTATATATATAAACTTTAAATTACACAAAGCACGACACAGAAAAAAGAATAACAAGAACACTTACAGACTTCAATATTTCGAACCGTTGTTCGTCATCAGGAGTAGACTAGAAGAGAGGACAAAGTGACAGATTTCTCCCCACGTCGAAGAACGGAGCGCGAAACATCTATATATATATATAAAGAAACAGAGAAATCAGAAGAACACACTTACAGTCTCTAATTTTCGGTTTGAACCGTCTTCCGAACCAAAAATTAGAGACTGTAAGTGTGTTCTTCTGATTTCTCTATGTTTCTTTGTTTATATTGAACTATATTTGTCCGTTTTGGATCGTATTTCCAACGAAAAAAAGTGTATATATATATACTTTAAGAATCATATATATATATTATTTTAGATTACAGTAATGGGGTATTAGGACTCTTCTTGCTCAGTGGTTAACGTACTTATCTCTGAACTGATAGGACTTGGGTTCGATTCCCGCCTGGCACTCAATTTATTCACGCGTGAGGTGAATAAACGTTGTCCCTCGGAATTAAACGTTAAACTGTCGGTCCCGAGCCTGTACTATAACAGGTACTCATTAAAGATCCTTAATCTAAATATAGTTGAGTTTGGCAAAGTTTATGACTCTCACTATAGGATCAATGTTCATTGTGTGGTATCTATCACAAAGGGTCAAAGCTCGGCCTACGCGTGCTCCCTTGTGGGACCAGCACTGCAGCCTAACCTAACCTAACCGAGCTCAATTTTAATATTTCCTGGCATACTGATAACTCTTTTTCCGTACCACATTTCAGTTAAAAACTTACTCTCTATACCATTTCTTTCTTGCCTTTGAGGCTAATTTATTAAAAATGGACTCGTATGTATGAATTCAATCAAAATATCAATTTTATTTCTTACATGATTTTACAGAGTTTTATAAAAATGTAACACTGATCATTTTTGGTGAATAGTTTTTTGTTACTACGCTAACAACAATAAATAAACACAAGCTTCAACAAAACGCTCCATTAATACAGTTCGACATTCAGTATAATATTATTGCTTTTTATATTTTATCTGTATATCAAACTATTTCTAATATGTTTCGTTCTTTTCTGAATACTTTGTTTATTAATTGTGTTTCATTTTCTTCCCTTTCTATAGAAACTGGTTATTTTTTCTTTAGATCATTGTTCTGACTTGAATTCTCTAATTCATATATTTCTTATTTCAGTACCCCTAATAGCTCTTGATTATTTTCAGTACTTTTTTCCTGGAAATTAATTCCACATCAGGTATTGGTTTATATATTTTGTGCTAGTTTACCTTATTATTATTTTTTAATAAAAGAAGAAAAAATTAATAAGTTTCAGAGGTTATTTATGTATAATAAGATTTGAATTTTATAAAGTGTTGGTCGATTAGGAATTCAGTGAGTTTTATCAAATCAATCTACTTATGGAGTGATAAGTAGGTTGATTTGTTATCAATGTCAAGTACGTACTCAGTGTTTTTATAGAATTTTATCAGATTTTGACTGTTTGCATCAGAAGTATGTTCAAAAAAGTTACTGAAAAAGTCATTAGCTAATTATTGATTCAACCTTGACCGCTACTCTTATCCGAGTAAGGGGATCAGATTATTATTATCTTTGATCTATAACCTCAGAACAGAAGTTCGTCAGAATATTGTTTACAGCATTACAGCTAGAATACGAATTATTTATATCATCGGTTTATTGAAATTTTTGGAACACTATGACTGGTCTATTCATTACTAGAGCTAGAAAGACCCTCATCTATTTCTACTGCCTATATTTTAAAAACATGCTCCAGCTAAAAACTACGATTTACACTCATTTTAATGCTACTGTTTTACGCTCTCCAAATCTGATACTAGGATTCTCACAAAATCATTATCTTTTTAAAATAGCAGCCTAAGTACAAATCTTCAATTTACTGTCAAACAATGATAAGTATGATCACTCTTCAAACAAATTACAAGAACTTTTATTGCTCTTGGCTGATTAGTAGCATTTTATCAGTAGTAATAAGCTGACAAACATTCACGCTATTTATCAAATTCTAGCACTTTTCTTGAAGACATTGACTTGTTTTTTATTGAAAAAAAATATTAAAAATTTCAGGGTTTCTAACAAATCACTTCTAACTTACCAACTGCTGACCTATAACTTACATCTTCACATTAATGACCAGTTACAGAATGTAAAATTATCAATAATAAACCTTCTGTACTTTTAATGTTTCATACAAGTTATAATAAGACCCACTACCTCTCTGTTAACAAATTCTAAAATTATTTTTATACAATTGATTATATTTCTTTTTATTTTCATTAACTCACTATTATGTTGTATATAAGCATTATTTTTTAATATATTTCTTCAGATTAAGGATTTTTTTTTAATATAGATAATGGCATCAATAAGAAATGTCTCAAAATTTTCTTTTTTTTTATAGCGGGATACAACTGCCAGTCCTAAAAAGAAAGTATGATTAAATACTAAGCTATGGTAGAAGTAAACAAGTTTTATTTTATCTCTTCTAGTTATTTTCTTTCATAATTAATAAGCTGTAAACAACTCTATTTGTGCTAGTCTTATAATAACTAGTGTTGATTGTAATTTAAAATTACAAATACCACTTTATACAGTGAAGAAAAATTTGTACCAGTGAAACTTTCATGATATTGATATTGTAAATATCATTTACGATACTGCTTCAATGTTATAGTTTGACGAGTTGTTAAGCCGGACATCTGCGTTGGACTCATGGAAAATGACTATAAAACCAATAAATTTCTGCCTTCTTTTTGGATGTAGAAGGTTCTTGTTTCAGTTGTAAATATAATAATTCACATTCATGCATAAATTTTGTGAGACTATATTCTTATTGTAGAATGACTTTGAACCCCAGTCAGAACTAAAGTAGTACTCAATAAACTACTGCATAAATATGAAGTAAGTAATACGAAATAAATAGCTTACTTTTAAATTCAAATAAAAAGATATTTTCAAAAAAAACAACTATGGAATTGATTTATTATTGTTACCAAAAATAAATTTTTCAGACTAACACTTTTTGGTGCATTCATTTGAAAATTGCAAGTTTCACTAAGTATATACTTAGAAAACCAAACTAAGAGGATACACGTAATTCCATCGGCACTACACATAATGGCCAACTCTAAAACAACGAAATGCGAAGCGTGCATGAAATAATTACTGTTTCCAGAAAATCATATCACCACAAACAATGTTCTTAAAAAAATAATTCTCTTACCAAAAAGATTGTCTAATTCTACAATTAACAAATGGGCTCAAACTTTGTGAAGGCAAATATTAAATATGAAATCTGACAGGTTACAGAGGATGTGTACTAAAATGTTTCTTAGAAAGGTTTCCAATTAAATATTTTTAGTACATTTTGGATTCAAGTCGTGAGAGTAAATAAAAAAAAATATACCAGTTTTAAACAATATTGAGATGAAGAAAGATTACTCTTAAATAGTTACTTAAGGATTATTCAATTCTTAAATAGTTACAAATTTGGCCATATTTATACGTGGAAAAGATTTTACTTATAAAATTATAAGAAAATATAATTTTTATAACATAATCTGCAGTGGTTTGTAATAAATTTTAGTATGAATGGCTGACCTCCCACAGAGGTCTACAGTTTTAGGTCTACCACAGGATCCTTGAGGATTCGGTCGACCCCATACAAGAGGGAAAGTACCCGTTACCCCAGAATCAGGGGTTGCAATGATTTGACTCCTCTGGGCCCCGTTTTGGGTGCTCCTGGATTAGTAAGTTAGAAAGAAGGGATTAAAACCCCTTGTTGGCCAAACGTCACCTGGCAGTAAGGACTTGGTAAGAGGAGATCTTGTCTCGCTCTATGTTAGATTTAATGCTTTTTTATTAACGTTTTTTTAATGCTATGTTAGAGTTAATTTTTAGTATGAGTATAATCTCATGGAGCTCTTTGACAAGCAATTTAATAACTGATTTATACCTCAGCGGTACCTCCCAGACTGATCTGCAGGGCCACCTGGCACAACAGATGCGTCCCCTGAAAGGGCAGCCACCCTTCTTGCCAGTGGAAGTTTCAGGCCCCTGCCCTGTTGAACGACCCAGGTGGGGCCCGACCCCTCGTTTATCCTCGGTATTCCCCCACTTGAGCAGAGTCAGACAAGGTCAAAGTAGTGCGAAGGTACTATTAAAAGTAGAAGTTTTTTGTTTGTTATTGAGGGTATGTGGTAGGTGAGCTCGGGGCCCCAGAGAAACTGCACACTTCAGCTGCCCCTGAAGGCAGCTTAATTTAATTATCGCTATTTTTACAATACAAATAAAAATACAAATTAAACACCAATTAAACAAGAAAAAGCTCTAAAACTATCTTAAAAGTTAAAAGTAACTAGAGATAAGTAATGAAAAATGAAACATAAAATTTATCTACTTTACTATACCAATGTCTCTTCTTATATCCAAAAGTCCAAATTTTTTTTGCTATAAAATATTCTTATTAAGAAATAACTTCATCATATATTTAATGCTTTTAAATTTAAATTTTCTGTTGGAAAAATAGTATAACCGGTTAAAATTAGCATCAATTTTAACACCAAGTACATTTATTCCCCCCCCCCCCCCCCAAAAAAAACAGATTAATTTTCTACACCCGCAGCTATGTTTTTATATCATTTGGGAATGGTTTTATAAATGTTAAAAAGTATGTCATGTAACATTTTGCAAAAATTTCCCCTATTCAACCATTCAACCAACCGATAACAGCCTGTAGCGAAAATAGATTCATGTAACTTTAATTAGTTTAAAAAATATTATAAATATCGTACTAAGCCAACTCAATAATAGTATTTTTTAAAAAACTTCATTAGGATAGACTGTTAACCAAGTTAATGAAAATAAATCAAATAACCAGTTACACATAACGATCAATCCTGCAGCGTTGTCCTGGATTGAGTATTGAATTTTAAAGATCCATATTGCTCTTTCCCTGATGTTCTTCATCAGTTAACAAACATTTCAGTTTTTGATAGTGATTACAAAGTTTTAATATTTATTATCAATAGTTTAATGAAAAAAAAATAATACTAAGAAATTAAATTATAATGCAACATTAGTGTAAAGCATTTCAGCCTGTAACTTGTCAATGCTTATTTCCCTATAAATGTTTCTTTTTTTCGTGTAAAATACATTATCATCTGCTATACATGATTTGTATCATGTTTATAATCTTTTTATTACAATGATACGAAACAGTTTTATTTTAACACTTCTCAGTAAAAGCTACCTTTTCCCCCCCATCAATTTATTTCTATTAATCATTGATAAAATGTTTCAACATAATAGCTATATTACAAATGACCAGACTCAGTAGTTCAAGAAATGAAAATTGGAATCTACGTTCACATAAATTGTAAGACGATGGTTTTCTATGAATCAATATTTGTAAAAATGGCATAGCTCATCTCCAATTAACAGTGGCCTATGGAATATTTATAATCACCTAGACAAATCGAATATGCTAAGAAATAATCTACGAATCAACTCTATTGAGTTTGTTGAATAACTAATTCGGCAAAAACAATTTACAATTTTCACCGTCCAAAGCTTAATGTCTACCTAAATTAGGAGTTCTATAATATTTTTCTTATTGAACAATAGAAGTGTATTAATCATTATTAAATATATCATTATTATTATTAATATTTAATTTTAAATACTTGCTTTTGCTTTTTTATTTGCAAATTAGAACTATCAAAAATTCTTATGTAATAAAAATGTATTTGGTAAGAAGTTAGAACAAAATATAAACGTGACAATGAGTTATTTCGCAAATACATATCCTTTGGTGAGATATAACAGTTGTCCAATACACTTCATATTTCTTGTAATGTACACAGTGATTCTTTTCTTTTTAACACGTATGCCATCTTTCAGACGTGACTAAGCCTGGTTCTTCTTTTCAAATATTATCTACAGGGTTTTATTGGGTAAAACATTTGAAATGTTCCAATTCTTTGTAAATGGTGATAAATATTATTCTTTCTGATGTGATAACATCTAAAGAGCAGGCGCGGCGCCATTGGTCTGCCAGGGTATTTCTATGTTCTGAATTATTTCATTTGAGGGTAACTGTTTGGCGGAGGCTGATATTGATATCGTTATTAATATAAATATTGGTAAAAGTTCGACCGTAAAGCATGAAGAACTGACTAAGTCTTAATAAAATTGTATTTTGTAACTAATATATTTATGACTAGCAACCGTACCTGTCTTTGACGGAATCAAAAATTATATTATATTTTTTATTCCCAAATTCCATAGAATACCATACTAATTATAGTGTTATACTAATACTACAATCATAAATTATAGAATAGTAGAAAATATCATTATTAGTACAGCGTTAAAAAAATGCCTCTGTATACACCACATTAACTGTCTGTCCTTCAGGTTCATGGAAGAACAAACAGTTGAAACCTCTGACCCTTGAGCAAGTAAACTACAGTTAACCATGTGAGAAAACTTGGTCTCGTTGACTTGAATTCCTGCGTTAGATAAAGTTTCCCTTTGTGACTTAGTTAACGTCATTGCTAAATAGACTCAGACGGGAGACGAGACTTTGCAATCGTTTCAACGGAAACAGATAGTGGCTCGGAATCAATGGTATGAGTGGTATACACACAGACTCCCCATTCCACACCCAGTCATGATGTCCGCCTCTATGGCATATCTGTGCAGGGCAGGAACTCATAGTCGTGTCCCGTTGCACATTTAAGGGGGACTAACGTTTCGTAACATGAAATTGGCTACTGCTACTAAATTGCAGCATGATTTGTGCTCCTACTTTAAGTTTTTACTCACGAGCAGGCAGTCCTGGAGAAATAAATTCAGAGTCAAGAAATTCAGTTAGATAATGAACTGATTCTTCATCACTAATCACTCTCTTTACTGACTTGTAAGTTCTTTCCTCGGTATGATGTAGCTCAAGAACTTGTTTGATGATTTTTCCTGCCTGTTTATATTAAGGGCTGAGAATTGCTCGTTCACAAAACTATTTATTCTTAATAGATAGTACATCTTCAACTCTGGGAATCACCTTTTCAATGATTTCAAATACACCATATATTCATATGGTCCAATGAAACTAATATCACCTGTGTATTTTCAAATCAAACTTGTCTGTGAAGTTAGGAAAATACAGCTTAAATCCTCTATGACTTCGCTTCTATACTGAATTATCAATCTATGTAGAGCCTATATTTTAAGTTAGGCATACACAAATCTAGCATCATAATTTCAGCTGGCTATGTCTCATGGTGGCTGAGTTTACTTGTGACAAACGTTTTTGATTTAAACGTCCAAAATTTCACTTTTCCGTTGAATTTCCAATCAATTGAGAGCCTATATTTTAAGTCAGACATAAAAAAATCTACTGTAAAAGTTTCAGCTTGATATGTCTTATAGTGGCTGAGTTTACTTGTGAAAGAACTTTGCGGACAAACGGACGAACTGACAGAATTTTTTCTATGGGTGGATTCGGTTTTTCTAATGTATGAAACGAAAAGAAAACTTGAAATGAGTCAGTCTAAGCAATCTATAGACAAAATCATTATTTTATTTATATAGATTCCCTTTTTTGCATTGCACAATTATTCAAATCAATTTCATTATAAACGGTTTTGTTGATAACATGTTTTTGTTATGTATTGCTGTAAAAATCAAGTGTCTATCTTAGTTTCCAGTCGCACAATAGAAATAGCTAATCTCAGCTCAATTTGATTGTTTCTTTTAATTTTTTTCAATGTTAGCAAACTATCTTTTTCCTGTTTGAACCACGAGTAAATAATTGTAGAGCTAAAAAACTAACCGCCCAAATATGGCAATGTTACATCACACATACACTTACATTGCACATATGATTTGTTCATGACTGCAGAAGCACGTCGATAGATGTCAGCTACAAATCTATTTTCTTATACCAACCAAAAGTGTACATTTTGCAAGCTTGAGCCATGAACTGTTAATAATCCTTTCATATCTCTATGATACCTTGCAATAAAGTAATTGATTATACAGTTTCATCTAGACCATATTTTGGTACAGAAAGAAAATGTCATCATGTCCATTTCATAATCTTCAATGAGTTCTTTTTATAAATGCATAATTATATTATTTGTTATTTTTATTGTATTATGCATACTGAATTTATTCATGATTTACGTGTGTAGGAACAAATAGACCGTACTAAAATATTTTGAAAACAGAGGTTTGAGAGTTTTTAGTTTGTTATTCCTTCAGAAGAGGATGTAGTTTGAATATTCTATGCTTATATGTTTGGACGAGAGGGATATGCTAATGAAAAGGACTTTGTACATAAACAATTACAAGGGTTGAGAATCTCAAATTCATCAGTCGATATCTTATTAACAATTCGTTCTCACCCATTTACAAAAGTAGTTACTTAATTTTAAAATTTTGAATTATTATTATTATCTCTTAATAACTGAACAAACAATACTACAGGTTATTAAAAAACAAAGATTTGAGAAGATTTTGAATGCATTTTGAATAATTAAGAAATATTAGTTCATAAAATAAGAAATTTATTACGTATTCGTTTTTAATTTATGTTTTATGTTTATCATTTGGTGTTTTTATATACTATAACTATGTCATCTACTTAATGTATAGCATAATTTTATTTTTATTTTATAAAGAAATATTTATTTGCTTTGTACTATAAAATATCAATTTAACAGTACTGAATTGTAATCGCGTTATGTTATTTCTCTGAGTTTTCCAGTTTTTCTATCATGTTAGAGTATATCAATAAAAACATTTTTTCTGGCTTCAAGTACCTTGGTTGAGAATATCTAGAGGCAAGGGGAGGGTATCTAGGCTAAGTGGGTTTGAGAGGAGAGGTGGATCAATAAAATTTTGGTGAGAAAAATTGGTAGAAGGAGAGTAGGCAGATGCTAAAGTCATTGTGATTTGGCCCCACTCTAAGATTAAAAATCATTTTTAATGGGAGATTTTTCGTCAAACATGATATTTATAAAATAACCTATTTTATCTATTTATTTTCATATCTCGGTATCATAACACTTCTGCATTTTCTCGCTCTCTCTCCTTCTATTCATATCTTATGTCAACCTTTCACTCAGGCTGTTCTATAAATATATATATTACTAAAATAAATCTGGATTTGTCAATTTTCCAGGTCTAAAACAAACTCTCAAATATCTAAGCTTGGATTTGTAAGAATTTATAAAAGAAATAAAGAAAATGTTACCAAATATTAAAGCTTCCAGTCAAGTTATATATATATATAAAGATTTCACATAAACACGTGAAATAACAATCAATGATCAAACCACAATAAGAAAATGGGAAAACAAGACTAAGATCTTTCAACCGTAACAAGGTTCGATTTTTCGACATCCGTCGTAATCGGGAAGAAATGCGAAGTACTCGCGTTGAGAAGCAAACTGCTACTGGACTTCAGGGTTACTCGTGGAACCACCGCAATGCTGCCCCTCAGCGGAGGAGAAGAAAAATATAAATCCCTCCAATATTTGTTTGTAAAGCAAGATAAAAAATATATAATACGAAATAATAATGAAGGCAAATTTAAGAATGCAAATACAATTAAAAAAGAAAATGTATAAACAGTGGGAGAAAAAAGATAATAATTAACGGTATAGATTAAGACCAGGGGGAGAGCGAGCCCCTCTTCAGAAACTCTAAGGGTGACATGGGATATATATATATATATATATATATATATATATATATATATTCAGAAACATCTGGTGAGGGGTTTAGAAAAGTGGGAGGGAAGATGGTATTTGAAAGATCTTAGTCTTTTTTCCCCATTTCAAAGATGATGACTGGTGTTAAAAAATGATAGTTTTTCTGGGCATTAGTAACCTTAGTGTGAATACATGTGGAGAATATTGAATTGTGTAGTCTGTGTGAAAATGTCAACCATCCCTCTTTTTCTCTGTATAATGTAACCCTACTAAGTAAAATTAATAATCTCTACTTAATCATGTATAACAGTTGACAAGAATATCGAGGTATTCCATGTTTATTAAATAGGTAAACAAGATGTACAGTGGTACCTTGGTTTTCGACCTTCTCATTATTCGAACAATTCGGTTTTCGACCAAAAAAATTCGAGCTAAAAATGCTTTCGAATTCGAACAGATTTCGGTGTTCGAACACTCGAGCTGGGAACCGAAAATAGTCGAGTGTAGCCGAAACGTACGCAGCATCGAAACGTACGAAATGATACAAATGGTTTATATTTCTTCTTTTTTATGTTTATTCTATATTATGTACACATTTAGGTCTTTAATGTTGTTTAGATACACGTTTTCTTAATATGTTAGGTATTTTTCTTTAGGTAAAACGGATTAAAATACTTACCATTGTTTCTTATGGGAAAAAATGTTTCAGTCCTCGAACAAATCGGTTTTCGACCAACAAACTAGAACGAATTATGGTCGACAACCGAGGTACCACTGTACTTATATAATGCCATTCTTTAAGTTTAATTTAAATATAAAATATGAACATTTATAATGAAGAATTAGTGGAACTGAGCTACATAAAAGCTATTTATAATAAACACAAAGTCTTAAGTCGAAACTTACAACTGCAAACCTGTGTCTAGCCTTATTTTGAAAAAGTCCAGGGCAAGAATGCTTTCTTCAGTAATGCAGTGCTTATGAATGGACGCAGGGTAGTGATTGCCTTGTTGAATAATGCAAGATTTGTTCGTTCAAATCCGAAATAAGATGAGGGATTTCTTTTGAATTCTGCTTTAAGATAAAATTCTGTTTTCAGTGCAAGTAACTCATCTATTTCATAGACTCATATAAATGGACAGTGAACATTCTTTTCACTGTAAAAGAAAGCCGTACAGGGAGCAATCAGTTTCACTTCAGAAAATATTTTTCTAAGCTGTTTTCTGTCTATTCTGAAGTTGCATAATTTAATCCTTATTTACTTAAGAGACATAAGATCTGTTACATAATTATTGATTTTTTTTAAATATATACTCCATTTGTTACTTCACTCCAATGACTATACTCCTCTACATTACTTTTTGCTCTTCTAAAAGGATGAATTCAGAGGGATTAGTCAAGAAAAAAAGAACATTTCGGACAAATCAGAAAGGTTTTGATGTCATTCGTTTTCACCGAGTTTATATAAAAGACTTTAAATTATGGTTATTAAAGAACAGTTTGACTTTATATTGAAGCTCAACGTATAATATGTTTCATACATAATGAAGGACTCGTACTACTGCAGACATCATGTCTCCGCAAATAACACATTTAGACCTAGGGACACACTTTTCTTACAATTGAAAATCATGTTGACATATACTCTTTAATATGTTTTCTCCCTTTTACCGCATGCTTAACTACCACTGGAAGGTTATTTCATTATTATAAGGCGACTTTTCCTGGGCTCTTCTTCGCAAAGTCTAGCACTGGATAATGAAATGAAATTATTTACTAATTCACTACTTTTTTCATATTTGTAGCTTTGCTCTGTAAGTTGATAATTTTATGTTGATATACACCAAAATCGCTTAAATCCATATTTTTAAATATTTCCTGAAAAGGTCAGAATGGCTGCATTAACGGATTACTTTTCATTAACATTACGTCTTTGTTTCTGAGATTATTCTCAAGATTATTGAATGCGCTTGATCAAGTGGAAAACTGATAGGCAAAGCCTAATTGAATTGTCAGTGTAATACTTTTTCCCCTTTTTTGACGTTTAACATCCTACTTTATTCAGAAATAAAAAAGATTATCACTGTTATTTCCTATTTTTTTTAATAAGTCAGTTATTACAATGCAGTAATTATTGTTTTAGGTTGGCTAATCGGTCTAAAGAAGGCTGTTAAGACTTAGTGAAAAATCAAAGTTTTAAGTTAATATTTATAAAATAAAGTCGAGTTGTTTTTATTATTCAAATTTAGCTGGTCTATATCTCATATATAAACCTTGAATAGTAAATTCATTACTTGAATAGTAACGCCAAGCCAGTTAAGTTAATGCAGTACTCACCTGAACCGTAATGGAATTGCTAACGTTGTATGATATGAAACACTATGACATGATAAGTGAACTATGCTTTTTAGCAGGGAAATTCTGGACACGAGTCGGGTTAAAGGTAGTGTAAAGAGAATGTTGGACTTACTGAATGTGCTTTGATATTCGTTAAAACAGAAGGCCGTAGTTCACGTACTAGGTCTTTAATATATGGACAGACTATCTGAGTTAACAAACTGTAGTGGTTCATACCGATAGAAAGTAATTTTCGTTTTGGAAGAGAATTTGAATTCTGATTCTGGTATAAGGGAGTATTGATGTGCAGGGTCTGAGGTGATTATTGACTTTATAACATGGCAAATAGAATTCAATTATATGTTTGAAAAAGGTTTCAGCTAGTTTGTAGTGCAGGTTACATTAAACTGGTTTACGTGATTAAACATACTTTCATCAACATACGTCATCTTAAATTTTTAGCTGAAGTTGTTCTATGGGTTATTTTGTTCCTTGAGAAATAACCCAAGCAATCAAACTCTTATTTGCACATTAAAGTGCTTTTGTCTGTATCTTTGAATGGACAGTACAAAAAAACATGCTAAAGTTAAATCTGCAAATAGTCCAGTAAAACAAATCCACCCTCTCTCTCTCTGTCACGCAAGGATGTTCACCAACGCTAGAAACCAATTAAAAGAGATTATTCCACACTCTAGTATCACTACATAATATTATTCCCTTTTTTCAATCCACCAAATAGATAAGTAAATAACAGATCGTAAAGAAATATTTTAAACTATTAGCCTAAAAAAACTGACAAAAAGTAAGAAATTTGGGACTAAATATGCCTTTCAGGATTTTAAACTAATATTTTTAATACATTATCAAGTATGTACTATGATGTATATGGTAGCTAATTCTAGCTATATCACCTAGTCATGGCGTGTCAAACTAGAAACCGAAGGTTCTACACCAGCCAAATCTCCACCTTTGATGATCTCATATATAATGCAAATATACAAACAACTTTAACAAAACATATGAATACTTAAAGTAAAGAAAAAGGAAAACAATAGAAATAAATGCTCTGATCATATATACTGAAAGACCTCAGAGCATTTATTTCTATTGTTTTTTCTTAGTGCTTTAAAACTCATTGATTGTATCACGTGCTTATTGTGATTTTTGTGCACTTAAAGTAATATATAATTGTTCCAACATGAAAAGAAATACAATATTAGACTACATTAAAAAAAACTCCCAATAAAAAATTACATCGATATTCTTTTACGGGGTGCCATTAGGTAAAAAAAAAATCACTTTTTATCCTCATTACTACGGCTATTGAATTGGAACAGGAAAGTTAATTTTGTTGGTAACTTTGAATTTATATATCAGGTTGGTTGATGCCTTTGAATTACTGACTACAGTGCACCAAAATTATGACATTGAATTAATCTTGTTGAGTAAACTAATACAAACGTGACTGATTAGGTCTATTGCAGTTTCAAATGAAATCCTGATGGTGCAAAGATCTCTAATTCTGCCTAAGGTCACTGGGGAGAAATTCGCCTCTCTTCTATAACAGCTTCATTCTCAACTTTTCCTTAATAAATTTATTACTTTACTATAAGTATTATGAATTGCTCTTGTACCAATGCATAATAAAAACTCTAAATATCAAGCTTTCAAAGTTTTTAAGCTATAACCATACTAGCCACATACATTTATTTTATTGAAAATATTTCAATTTACTTTTTATATAACTTCATTTTAAAATAAAGTTCTACCCATTCAGCAATTTGAAGCAGTTTATATAACTTCTCTGTACATTTAAACACTATTATTGTTGTTACATTTATATATTGTATTTCATTATCATTGAAATTTAAAAAAAAATAAGTATTATCATGCTTCTTGAAATAGATAAATTTTCAGGAAAAAACTATCTCCTTTGCAGTTGTTTGAATATTTTCGGGAGATCTTGACACAATTATGTTTTAATTATCTAAATGAAAGACCACTTTTAATATTTATACGAAATTTCAATTTTAATTTATTTCTTTGTTAACACATTCTTTTTCTCTGGTATTTGTAATGTTGAATTCATCAGGTAGTAATAACTGAAATATTTTCTAGATGTCATTTGCACAGTTCATTCTAGCAAAGTGACACAGTTTCACTAAACTCAATTCAAAGTATATATTCAATTTTCTCCAACGTTTTACATAGAGTTGTCTGTGTCTCAATTGATTTTTTTCATTTAAATCGTAGTTCATCTTGAACGTTGACGAATATAGTGTTACTAGACAGATTTCAATGCGGCGTCTAAAATAGCAGAAATGGCATTTATATTTGTATTTCAAGGCAATACTTTGATGATATAAACCTACATTGGGTGCAATGTTCCTTCTAAATTTTCATGCATCAGCGCACACACACAATCTCTCTGAGCAATGTTCCCTCTAAATTTTCATGCATCTGCACACACACACACACACACACGCACAAACATACAAGCTCTCTGAGGAGACTAGGGACCACAGTAAGTGATACATATTACTCATAGAAAAATTGTAATTTCTATGACCTTAAAATATGATAAATAAAGTTAAAAAATTGTTTTGCCTAAAAAACAAAAGTGACTAAAGGAAATTTTTTAAAAATACTTTATTTCCAATTATTTTCTTCTTGTTTTTGTTTTGTATCGTATTTAATTCAAAAATATAATAAACTAGAAAAAAAGCGCATTTTACGATTGTACTAAGTTGTTAACATAAGCAAAATAGTATATTTTACTTTTCAAAATTCTACTTCATTTTTTTCAAAGGTTAGACATTTTTTCTTTGGCGACTGTATGTTGGCTTTTTTTGTAGGCTGGATTAGTTTTGTTGTATTCAGAGCATGTGCGAGCAGTGCCCGATTGCGTATGCGCGCAGATTACAGGGAACGTTGATAGGGTGGATACATATTTTAATTTCCAATAATGAGTAAATGACACACAGTGATTGATTGCTCATCTAATTAACATTGATTTAATTTAAATATATGATTTATAACATGTCTGTATAATTTGGACCATATCATATTCACATTTTTCTGTAAAGTTAGGAATACTTGGTTTTTTAAAGCATCTATCTTCAAAATCTAGTCATGTCATCCCGTTGTCAACCTTTTCTTATAGGCGAAACAAATTAAGGCACTATGGTACAATAAATATATGAATATTATATTTTCTATTAAAAGTTAAGTATGCAACTATTAATGCAAAGTAGAAAATTTCTTTTTGTATAATCAGTATTACATTCTAGAATTATCAAATATTGTATCCAAACATATCCTACAAATCCAGTAAGATTGACTACATGAAATATTGGATAACATTAAATTCTCTTTGATAAATGATCCAGTATATTATCAATATTTTATGAATTACTTTGCATAATTAAATTATGCACTTTAACAATACTACTAATAATAATAATCATAATCATAATAATTGATGGGCTCCCAGTAAACCAGACTACAAACTAAAACACCCCATTTTCTTCTTGGACACTAGTCTGGAACTGTTTCACACATTAACTCAGGCTAGGCCATTACCAATTTTCTTCACCAAATCACTTCTCTGGCCATTCCATTTCTTACATAGAAAGAATGTGTGCTCTACATCGTCTATTGCTGAGTAATACAAGCACTCAGGAGTCTCGTGCTTTCTTATCTTGTGTAGGTAGGCGCGGAAGTACCCATGTCCGCTGAGAAATTGCGTAAGGTAGTACCCCACCTCTCCATGACCTCTCTCGGCCCACAATCGGACATCTCCAATAATCTTGAACGTCCAGTGGCAATAATAATAATAAAAACAAATAATAATAAAATATTTAATTTGAAATTAAATTAAATACTTTAATAGGCACTCTCCTATTTCCTCATCAGTTTAAAATGTTTCGTTAATCAAGACAGATACATCAATCTTATTATTGAAATTATATGATTATATCAGAATCACGCTAATAATATTTAAGCATGATTTAAGAAATATTTATTCAACTTAATTGTTTATAATCAGTATTTTTGGATATTCATTTGAAGACACTTAATAGTAGAGATAGTTCTTTTTGTTCCATACTTGTTTTTGCGTTTCGTCGTTAATGTTTTCAGTTTTGCGTTTTCAGCAGTTTGTTTTTAACCAGTTCTATACATAGCTTTGTTTCTCACCTGTGCTCTTTCATCAAACTTTTTTATAGGTTTTACAATTAATACAACAATGTAGATGACTTTTAGGTGAATCACAATACAAATAGAGGAATTAATTACACTATTACCGTATAAATACATGCATATTGTTAATAACACTGAGGATAGTATGATTTATATTAGAAATAGGTAAAACCGTCATACCTCGTAAGATGATCATGGAGTCGTTGGAGCGCTTTCGGACGTTGTCCATCTTCAGTCGCAACAAACCTACTGAGCTGTTATATAAGGGGGGTTATCTGTCAAGTCCACAGCTATCCTAATATTATTATTTTATTATTATTATTTTTTATTATTAAAATAACTAAAAAAAAATCAAAATAAATATATCAGGTTTGCAGTAGACTTAACAGATAAACCTCCCTATAAAACAGCTCAGTAGTTTGTTGCGATCGAAGATGGACAACGTCCAAAAGCGCTCCAACGACTCCATGATCATCTTACGAGATATGACGGTTTTACCTATTTCTAATATAAATATTACCGTATAGTTTTTTATTGCCATGATTTTGCTTACTCTAATTGACACATGGCCTGCACTTGTGCTCATAAAACAGCAAATTTCTATTTTTTTGTTGTTGATACAATTCTTCTTATAATTGGCCAACCATCAGTTAAGATTATGAATCTTAATCATAATCATAATCATAATAATGACACATTAACATTGGCCTAACTTTTGGCCTATTAATCTCGCCATAATAACAATAACTATCTAGACAATAAGTTTGATATTTTTACATTTAATACTTCGTAACTGATTAAATCAGATTACAAATGTTTATGATTTTCTTTTAACTTATCCCAGAAATAACCGTCACATACATAAGGTCTTCTTGAACAACCTTGTCCTGGAGATGGCATGCATTTTTTTTTTAAACATCCTCAGTTTATTTCTTCACTTTAGAATGGTAGCTATTTTGAAAACATTTAGCCACTATTAGAGTTCTTGTCAGGTCGTTACACATGTTTTCACCAATATTAGCTAAAGTTGCTAAATATATGTCCATTTGAAAAACTAATTCCTGTTTGTAATGATTTTCAATAAAAAAATTCCGCAGACCCCCACACACGATTGCGGACAGATATTTTTACATGCTACTTTCAAATTTGAAATAAAATTTTATAACTGATTTAAATACTGGTAAAAAGATAACAAGTAGGCAATTTTGACAAAAAATATGGAAAAATTTAATACTGTCACTAACAAAGCCTGTAACTATATTGCTTGTTAACACACAATACAGTTATCTGCAATCTTGCATAAAGTAGCTGATTAAAGAAATCAGTTACTTTACTTTTGCCGGATATTAAAAATATTTAAAATTATTGTTTAAAAACTAAAATACTTTGTAATATTTCCAATTTAAGTTAAATTAAGCAAATAGTCATTCCATTTACTAGGCACTTCTTGACTTACTGAACTACTAATTCCACTGTATTGCAGGCAACTTCTCATTTTTAACAGTATAGTGTTTTAATTTCAAGATTGTGCTTACAATAAATAAACAAGCATGTGAGACAAAAGCATGGTCTGCACATGTGCAATAACAGTAATATTATTGTCAGTATATATGTGCATATGTGTATTCGTGTAGTTGAGAATGTATCTGTATGCATGTGCACATGCCTGGGTGTGTTCCTGTGTTTATATGTGCGTTTACGCGGTCGTTTGTGAGATTGTGCCATTAAACATCTGAATAACTTTATTTATCTGCAGGTTGTTGGCTGGCTGTTCATAGGTGCTATAATAACAATAGGCAATACCAGAAACAAAATTGGAACTAAATATTTAATTATTTAATGACATAAATTGCATTCATGTAGTAATCACATAAAGAATATCATAAAAAAATACTGGTACTTTATATATCTTTACTCTACGAGGTTGTTTATAGGTATTATGCCTAGATATACACAAATAATTGCATTTATAATTATGACTAACCATAAAAAGTATTGATATATATGATTTTATGACCTTTTCACCTGCGAACACAGTAGCAGTATATCAGTTTCAATATCTAATTTTTCAAAATAAATAGAAACAATATATTGATAATACAAATAGGTTTTCTAGGAGTAATAAAAACTGATTTAAACAACGTTGAAAATAATGGTTATCTAGAGTACAATATACTGAAAGGATATATTTTGATTGTAAGAATGAACATTAAAAATATGGGTTATGAGTGGGTTTTTGTAGGATTAACGATTTATGCTTACGCTTTTATTCAGAGCATTGTTCCATTATTAAACGGGCAAAGCTATGTGTTTTCAATACTCATAGGGGTCCAGTTATTATCAAGTTTTTCCAAGTGGTATGTAAAAGGGTTGACGGAGAGAATATCTCAACACTTTTAAAATTGAACTCTAGATACACATCCTAGTCATAGTCAACAAAACACCTTTAAAAAATCACTATTATTTTCATACCTTTTACCAATTGAACTGAAAAAGAAACTTTTTTTAGCTGTGCTTGAAACAGTATTATTAGATTTTTTTTTTTTTTGAAAATTTATTAATCTCGCCATATAATTCTGAATTGCAATAATGAGAAAAACACAAACTTCTAAAGCTTGAATTTGCAACATCATTCCACTGTGAAAAAATCTATTCCACTATTACACTCACTGTTGTGGACTCATGAACTAAAATGACATGGGTATGTATATTTATGTGATTCACTAATTTGATATAAAGAAATTAAGAATTTCATGCTAATCTGTATAAATCATAGTAAATTGGCAGGACAGAACTAGATATTTGTAGTTCATGGCCAAGTCGAACATTTTATTCCTTTTTTTAATGGGTGATTAAAAATTATGTATATCTCATCCAAAAGTAAAGACATTATTTTTTTGTTTTGAGGCAAGGGATGCTACTTATCCTTCAAAGATCCTATATTTTAATCATTTTATTATGGCAACTACATTCTACTGACACAGTAGAAGTTAGTTTTTGGATGCCAATGATTCTAGTCCCTTAATATTCTGTTATTTGGCATCAAAGAATCAAAGAAGCTGAGTATCTGTGTAGATAAACACACCTCTCGTACCCATTGAGCAGTGCTCTCGTTGCTTACCAGGTAAGCGAAGGAGATGGTTTACCTGCTTTTCACGGTATCTCAGGAGAATCAATCTACCTAGCACTTCGTTTGACACCACAATATCGTACTATTAACCCACACACAAATGCATAGAGTCATTGGTGTCTCTATGGTACAGCGTGATATTTATTGAGCGTTCGCCCAGTACTCCAAACGCATGACAACATAAGTATTTTATCTCAGGACCCAGACACTTAGCAAACCAGTTTTTCTTAGTACTCTGTAATTACCCAAAAAGAATGCATTGTAAGAGTCTTTCTTTCCCACTGTCTATCTGTATTGCTTAACGTAGGTGATAAGATCTTATAATCTTGTTTACAGGAAAACATAGAATTCGAAGTGTAGAATAAATTTAAAAATGTGTATAATTGCTGGCTAGGTTAGGTTGGATTAGGTTAGGTTCCAGTCTCACAAAGGAACACACGTAGGCCGAGCATTGGCCCTTTGTGATACCATACAATGAAGATTGATTTTATAGTGGGAATCTTAAATTTTGCATAACTCAAGTGTATTCGGGGTAGGGATCTTCAACAAGTATCTGACATCGTACAGGCTCGGTACTGACGGGTTAACACCCTCTCTAAGAGACGACATGCGTAGATTATTTACCTTCGGTTTTAATAAACCGAGGGCTAGAGTGGGTATTGAACCCCGTATCTAATAGGCCAGAGGCGATTTTTATACCACTAGATTAATCCGCCTTATAGACGAATAACTATCGACATTTTTTCACATTAATACGTTTTTTCAATATTAAAGTCTTATACAGAAAGGTACTAATACAAGCTGTTGAAAACATGATTTGTAGTCGATTGTTATCAGATTGTCTCTAATGTCATTTGTTGTGAATTGCTTTATTTTGAATACGCTGATATCATGTTTGTATATCTTTTATCACATAAGTTTTACAGCTTAAGACATAGTTACATTTAAAATAAAGTTGCATTTACCTTCGAAGACAAAATTCATAATAATGATGATTTTGTTCAGTAGTACTGTACTGATTGATAGTATCACCTCTTAAGATAATCGAAAAGCAAAACATCGTACAGGCTCGGGACCGACCGGTTTAACGTCCTTCTGCTAATTATTCAGAGATTAAATCGTCAAATTTATCAACATTCCGCCTGAATATATTGAGGGCCAAGTGGGAATAGAACCTCGGTCCTATCAGTTAAGAGGCGAGTACGTTAACCACTGAACTAACCTGGCACCATCATTGCTAGCTAATGCTATTGACAATTAAATATGAGCAAAATTTTTCCGTTGTTTTTATTACAATAGACATTCACTTATGTAGATAAAAAAGAAAACTATTTCGTCTAGGAGACATATAATTTTACCAAAAAAATTCTACTGAAATGATATCACTATAAAATTATTTAGTATCTAGTGGAGATCAATCAAATTCATCTGAGATTAGCAAGTTAATTGAGACTCTGCACGAATAAATTTACCCATTTGAAACTTTTGAACAAACTTCCATAGTGAACTTAGAATGTGGAATCCAATCTTTCCATCGAAAGTTGGCTACGATGTCTAATACATTATTCAAGTGACACTTAAGTGTGACTATGTGAGCAGGTAGGAACATCAAAGCTGTTATTGCAAAGGTTTTCATTTAGCTAAACTTTAAGCTCAGGTCTTTAGTAGAGTTAGCGACTAAATTAACCACATGACTTACCAACTGGTTACATCAAATATACGTCTAATCAAATGAAATAAATAAATATTAAAACAAAAATATAGGTTGATAGATATATCAAAGATTTTTGCAGAAGTATATCTTATTTTAATGGGAAATAAAATTACCTATAAAATTTAGTAACATTTTTATAATGTTCATTGAAATCTGTGTTTTAATTTTACATTCGGTGGGCCATATGAGTTCTGTTTATAGCTACTTTTTCAAAAATATTATAAAATTTTTCCATAACTCTAAATTTTACATATGGGGGATTAATAATTTTGTATTTCAAACCTTTCTCTATGAACCTCTGTGACTTTTATGATTATAACAAGTCGTGAAAAATCTCCAATTAAAAAAAAACACTGGTATTTCAAAATTCAGTTTTTTTTTGCATTATTAACCTAGTAATATTGATTATGCATTAACTCACAAATGAAACACATATTCTATCACATAGTCAAAAAAGATAAGTATCTCTAAAGACAAAGCAATAATAAACGGTAAACATTTTTCACTTACAGTCATCGTTTTCAATGCCTTAATATTTTAGTTAGTCATTTACACTCTCTCTGTGGTAGGCTTGAATAAAGCAAAATGTAGGGCTATTATCATAGAAAATCAGGCTCTTTTTCTATGAAAAATTCTAAAAAAAAAAAAAAGAGTGGGTGGGTGTGAGAATGAGTGTATATATATAGACACACATACAAGATTTCATATAAACACGTGAAATAACAATCAATGATCAAACCACAATATGAAATGGGAAAAGTAGACTAAGATCTTTCAACAGTAACAAGCGGTAATCGTCAGAGTCTAAAACCCAACTGAAACACTAGATGCTGAAACATCTTGGGGAGGGGTTCAAAGGAGTCGGACGGAAGAGTAGTATTATAAAAGGATGTAATGCGCAGGAAAGGACAAATGTTCAGAGAGGGATGTTTGGGGAAACAAAGGAGTACAGTAAGAAAGAGTAAAAAACTATCCACAATCTGGCAACTCTCTTAGAAGAGGCTATTGCTCTCGTCAAGAAAATGTCACATAATAGCCGAATACTAATGTTTATAATATTTGCAACCTGCAACCTGCTTTTGACTAGAATAAGTGTTATTAATGAAATACATTGAAAAACATAACATAAAAATGGCCTTAAAGGCAGAAATGATTAAATTATTTATAATTACAATATCAACCAGTAGAAGCTGATTGAAAGAAGAAGCATTGAGCTAAATACACTTTACTTAACCACTATTCAGTTAGGTAGTTCGGATATAACTGTTGTGTAAGAACTTTCGATTCTTACTCTAGCCTCTACTAAAACCCCAAGCAGTAATAACATTATGAGTTACAGAAAAATATTTTTTCAGGCGTAGGCTTCAGGGCTTACGGTTATTAACAATGACCAGCCAAATATTTTTCCGTTTACTCAGCTTCCTGTACCTAAAGGTACTTTTTCAATTAGCTGTTCTTGCTAAAATCTCTGATATATTTTCATTCAGAAATGAAATATTCATCAGAAATATATTTATCAAACTTACCAAACGTTTCCATAGTCATCTAGAATGTAGAATACAATGTCTACATTTTAACAAAATCTCTGAAGTTGCTTAGAAACAATGATGTCAATTTTGTTATTCTATATAATTTTAAAATTTGTACAACTTTTTCATAACATGTTATTTATGTAATAGTAACCAAGAGTTTATCATTAACCTAAATATATAACTGTAATAAAAAAAAAACAAATAGAGAACGAAATCACTTACTAGGATCAATATTTTACTTGATTTCATATTAAATGTCTATATATCTTAAAAATTGTAGATTAATGGAAACAAACAGAATGGTTATAAAACTAATGAAAAATATGTATATGTATTTTTTTATTTTACCGATAGTACTGATGATATCCATGTTTCAGAATGACTATCATCAGCAAACTGTACTCTGCCTCACTAAGGGCGAATTACTTACATGGACTGTCTGCAAAGAGAGCTGTCTCCAGTCACGTTCCCTTCTTCTCCAGTCAAATTGACTCTCAGGTAAAGCAGTGTATTTACAGTCTAACCTAAATAGCATTAATTCTATCTGTAAACATCTTTACTTCATTCAGTATGCTTCGATCATAATTGTTAACTGAAATTTGTTGTTTATTTGAGAAGGCTAATTTACAATTTTATGTAAAACTGGTAGGGTGAGGTAATCATTACCAGTCAATCAGCTCACCCCTGCTTCGAAGGGGTTAGCAAAGTATTTTATTATAGCAAAGTAGAATTTATTTTAAAATTTTCTAATTAACAGTGAATATTCATGGATTTTTGCTAGAGTGTTAACACTGACGTCTACTGTTTTCTACCGTAGCCTTCTTTTATTGACTACACGTTAGAACTATGACTTCATTCTTCATATGTGATGATTTATGATTAATGAAGAAATATACAGGATATTAAGGCAGCGTTCTTGATGAATTCTTCATTATTTGTTCGATCTGTTATAGTGTGGTATTTATTCATATTAGGGAATTTCAAAAATTGGGTCTCCGCACAAGAAAACGTTTAATATCAAATCTAACAACTCGTTTTGATAACCTAGTGTTCTTCATCAGGTTTACATCTGCACTATTGCGATTGTGTTATAATGGGAGGAAAACCTTGAAAAACTAGGTACAAATGTAGATATGAAGAAGAACATTATGTGTTTAAAAATTTTTTGTGCGAAGACCTAATTTTTGAAATTCTCTAATATGACAAATTCTAAATGTTATTATTATATTGGCAAACTCATAACATACAGAGGCTTTTAGTTTACCATTCATGATCTATAAGGTTATGGGGTTTCTGCATAGTTCTTAATTTTATTTTAGAAAGATGCCCTTTCTTCCCAAGAAATCATTATTTTTATTCCAATTTAATATTTCAGAGCTTCTTTTACAGACTTTTAATATTATTTTTGTTTATTACTTTAATGTTATGTTGTGAAATAATTTTTAAAAAATTGTACTTGTATGTTACTTTCAACTACAATGGAGTTTGCAATTTTGAAAATGGTGAAAAACTCAGTCTTCTTGAATCGTTAAAACAATTCTCTTTTTTCGTTCATGACAACTCAAGGCTTGATTGAGTGTGAAGGGTGAATTTATTTTTCCTAGAAATGGAATATCAATAATGTCAAATATCAATTTTACTACCACAAGGGTTGTACGTAATATAATATCAAAAATCTACTGTCTTACACTCACCTTTTTCTCCCATCTCAATCATTCTTGGAACTGTTCCATTGATCCTGAAAAAAAAAATTGTTATTTTGTTATTATTTGCATCTTTATAGGGTGTAATTTGTCTGAAAAGAACAATGTTTTATAATTAGTGATTAATTACTTTAGTTTAATTATTGATTGATTTAATGTATTTAACAGACACACTAGATATTTGAAACAGGTAGGTCTCTTGTGTGAATATCACTTTATTTAACCAGTCGCATCACTCTCTAGACCGCAATATGGATTCATTAGCACCATCTCATGTAATAATACACACGTAGATCCCTGCCTAGATAGCTAGGATTTCCGCAATAAATCCTCCCAGATACAAGCTTAATGGTTACTGGAATTTCTGCCTGCAATAAATGAAAGATGAAACAACACGCTGGACAAAGCTTGGAATCTCTTTGTAAAACACCATTCTGCACACTACTGTATGATATAATAGTCTCTTAACCATGTACTTTAAATAACAATAATAATAGTTGTTAGATATCATAATAATTGTAGTAATTCAACTCTCTAATTCTTGGATTATTTTACTAACAGTTTAGTAAAACCCCACAATCGTATTCAGTAACATCTATGTTCTGCAAATCAAAATATAAAATAGTAAAATTTCAAATTTCCATTTGTCAACATTTTGGCATTTCCGTGTAGTTATACATGTGCTAACATTCAACGAGTTAAATGTAATGTGTATAACTTTAGGTTCATAAATGGCCTTTTATCCATTCGTTTGAATTTAATTCGTTATTAGTTAATGGTTTCATTTGTACAAATTTTTATTGACTTCAAATTTACTGAAAACATTTATTTTTTGTTTGCAAAACCAAGGAGGTTTGTTTATTAGTTAAATATATATGACATACGGTACAATTGTAGTAGTGTAACTAAAAATTTATTTTAAAGGTATTCTAAAACTAGTTCTTTTGCATAAAAATGTATTGATAATGAAAAAAGCTTTTTTCTCAAATGTTCAAATAATATTTTTTTAAAAAAATGTTTGAACATATATTTATCTTTCATAATAGAGTGAATTACTAATAGTTCAGAATGAATGAGTATTCTGTTTTTAGAGTACTTCTGATTTTATATTTATTGAAATTTGTAGCAAAATTTTCAAGAACTTGAGATCAATTTTCAAATGTTTTTTTTTTATAAAAAGTTATGGTTATCTTTTAAAAAATTAGATTGTAGATAATGCTACTTGTTTTATTAAAACTATTCATCTTGTAAATTATTTAATTTCTATTCTTTAAAAAAAACATCAATTTTATTTTATCACACACAATCTTTTTTATTATAACAACAAATTTATGAAAAATGATTAAAACTATTCTTTTAGGAAATTTATTCTTTTAAATATTTATAACTTCTTCTTAAGTTTACATTCTCCGAATATTAATTTAGTTTCGTTTCCTTATATTTCTATTGTGCGGATGTGGTTCAATAAATGTAATTCAATAAACTTATATTGTAACTTAAAAATAAAATAAACAACTTTTGCAAATATGATACAAACAATACTTCAGTTTTCAAGGTTAATAACTATATTTGATTAATTCTCTCTTAATTTAGGAATAAAATTGATTGATTTAAATCAACAGGTTTGATATCAGTGGTGAATACTGTAATTTTGATTTCTATGAGATTATAAATAATGGTTGTGCTGGTGACCTCTGATAAGATTGATAATGGTTTTAAACGTCACCAGATCTATCATATACAGCTAACCTTGAAAATCTAGGAATATCAAGAATTCCGTGTAATATTAACAGCAGAAAAGGTGCAACTCTTTATTATTTGAATAATATATTGTCGTATTAACATAATTTGATACTACAAATTACTAACCATTAAACGAATTAAATAAATAATGTAATATTAGAATTTTCAAAAAAATTACCATTTTAATATTTTATTAATATTATATATATATTCACTATAAAATCGGAAGTACGATCCAAACTTGACAAAATACGAGTTAAAAACCAAAGAATAGTAACTTACGGAGTAAAGAAACACACTTATAGACTCAAATTTTTGAGCAATCCAAAAAATTCAGGAGAGTTGATAGCGGGTGACCAAATACGTTGTAGACGCAAGGTGAGTAATCTGTCTACAACGTGGCTGGTCACCCTATCATTTTCTCCTGAAGACGGATTGCTCAAAAATTTTAGTCTCTAAGTGTGTTTCTTTACTCTGTGTGTCACTCTTATTCGACTTCGAACTCGTATATATGCATGTGTGTAAGCTTTGTGCAAGATAAAATATAACGGCAATATTGTGCCCACTTAATGCATTTATTATTAGAACTAGAATGATTTTTAACACATATGAAGTCAAAAGATATCTGCAAATAATACTTAAGAAATAGTACATTTCCTTATAATTTTTTCATCAAATTGATAATGACGATAAGATGATTCCTAAGTGTTAATGTGGAAGAAAAACTAGTCACATTGACTGTAACTTCTAATAAGCATACATGTTAAGCAGTATTATTGTTATGAAAACAATATATCAGCTTTGCGATAAATGAATACAAGGGAAGTAGTGTATTAAATGGGAAAAGGGGGGAAAAAAGTGAATTCTCTAAAGCTCTCCAAGAGCCATTTGTTTTAAAATAACTGTTTGCATAAGTTTGAACCATCTGAATAATTTGTAAAACTAAGTTTATAACAGTTACACACAAGAATTTTAAGAGCTATATATAACAGTTAAAAATTACACATTTGGCGTTGAGCATGAAATGTTTGTAGCGCTGACCGACGAAAGATCTGTAGTAACTTATATCCATTCATAGATTATTGAATTCAAAACCGATAGAAATAGTATTACTTTTGCTGTTCATATGATGATGTTTAAGAAATGAAGTAAAGTTAAAGATCAGGATTTATAATTGGGAAAGTTGGGTGCTCCGTGATCAATTCCACCTCCACTTTGATCGACCTGGGGGAAGAAATACTTAATTAAAGTGCACATGAGTTGCTAATCTACCAATAGAGTATAGAAAGTGTCTCATGACAATAAAAAAGAACATAGGACAAAGAAAGAAGAAAACAACGAAGACAAAGTAAGATTTAAGTTCATACTGTCTGTGACTGCTTGTGGAAACCAGTGATATAATGGAGGAGATACCAAGTTTCGCAGGTAGATTACACTTTTGACCAGAACTATAATTTTTTTTTCTGCTTCGGCAAAACTCCCATATTATTCAGCAAGACGGCCCCAGTCGTAAAATCTATACTTTATAAGCTATAAAAAGATTTCACATAAACACGTGAAATAACAATCAATGATCAAACCACAATAAGAAAATGGGAAAGCAAGACTAAGATCTTTCAACCGTAACAAGCGGTCATCGTCAGAGTCAAAAACCTAACTGAGTCAAAAAAAGCTATATGTGGTATATCAGTGCTATTATATATTTGACAAAGTAATACTGACAGAGATTTTTGGATATCCGTCTTTATATGAGACGGTTGATAACACTTAGTTCAAAGGTACTGATATGCTTTAGTCGTATTTATAACAAGAGAGATGAAAAAGAAAAAGCTAATGTTAAACAGTACAACTAGCTACCAAGAGGTCCTGAAGGTGTACGCGCATATCTTGAATAGAACTCATTAAATTTTAATTCCGCGTACTAAACTAAATTTTGGCTGGATTGCGGAAATCATTGAGCCAGACAAATTCCAGTCTGTGAAGTTATGTTGGTGACATTACTGTCTGCAGGATTCGACAGTCAAATTTGCTTCTTGATCCACTACTCGATTGGCAGGTTTTTTATCGCGACAGGGTGTCCTTGACAAACTCTATTTCCCGACCTACCAGTCTCACCCCACCCTATCTGCCGAGCAGCCTCTCTGTCATCTCTTTACAATCTCAGATCCATCAGTTTTCTAACGTTTTTGTTTTGATTCCGCTCATTTTATAGTATTTTAATTTGGCTCTTCATATACTATTATGGATAGAATTGAAAACGCCACATGGAAACACAAATCATCTGAAATGCCCAAATCATCTTCATTGACTTCTCTGCAATCCAAGGTCAGAAATCCTATTAATTAACCATATTTATTATTAAATGTGCCTTTAGATTTTAGAGAAGTAATTTATTCATATTTGTACATTTGGCTGTAATCAATACTAATAAAATAGTAAAATTATTACTAGTTGTAGGAATAAAATTATTATCTAAAATTAAAAAATCATGTACTTTTAAGAATATTGTTAAACAACTTCCGACTACCTGATGGTCAGGACATATCAGCAGCTTATTGTACTTATTACGAGGTCCGTTAGACTTACCGACAAAACTTTACTGTTATATTAAACGCAATTTCCGAAGTAATAAAAAATCAGACGAAGAAAAAACAAAGAAATTTAATTACTGCTATTATAAATACAAACACAATTTATATTAGAGATAATTATAACATAAAAATAGAAACCATTTATTTAAAAGTATTATTAAAAATATATTCAACAAGACACGCTACAAAAAAGTACTTGTCTAAATCATTATATTAAATCATAATCAAAAGAAAACTGAAAACAAGATCAAGTTAAAGGAATTTCTCATTTTAGTGAAAAATCAGCAATTATTTTTAAAAAAAAAACAAAAGAACTGAAAAGAAAAAACAATCCTTTTGCAAAAGATGCGTCAGCTAACTCTATTCTCTCATCAAAATTTCTTCTGATAATTGAATACTATTTAAAAAATACTTACTGTAGGGTGTTTATCTGTCACATGTTCTATATTATCCAACTGTATGGTATATCGAGTAGTTAGAAAATTATATATATATATATATATATATATATATATATATATATACTATATTTCTTTCTAATCGAGGTTTGGTCTAGCTTCAATAATGACCTTTAAGCCGACGTTTCGTCTATATTTGTAGACATCTTCAGGGCTACATCAATTCAGAGTTTAACTAACTAACTAAACTAACTAACTAACTAAAATTAACTAACTAATAAAATAACTAACTAACTAAAAGTTTAATAATGTTAAATATATGTGGTCGAGATTGGAAAACATTCCTATATATATATGATATAAAATAGAGTTAAAATATTTAGTTATTTAAAAGTCCGCCATACTGTTTCATTTCATTGATATATATATATATATATATATATATATATATATATATATATATATATATATATAATAAAGGTATTGTTTTCTTGACCACAAATTAATAAGAAACACTTTTTCTTCTTCTCGGAATTTGGTCAGGCTTAATATACGGAATTACCTTTTTGCCAACGTTTTGTTTATTTTAAGACATCCTCAGGGCTATAAACTAACAAAAATTGTTTTTTTTTTGTTTTTTGTTAGTTTATAGCTCTGAGGATGTCTTAAAATAAAGACGAAACGTTGGCAAACATGTGATCCCGTATATTAACCCTGACCAAATTCTGAGAAGAAGAAAAAGTGTTTGATATATATATATATATATATAATGGTTTAAATTTATGCATATTACAATATGAAATTTTTAACTATTTTATTGTGATTAAGTTAAGTTAACTAACACTATGAAATGAGTGTTAAAACTACTTCCAATTTTTTTTTATTTTTTTTTTAATTCTTCCAGCAAATAGATCATATAATAGAACCAGCGCTTCAACTGTAAATTATCTGAATAATTTCTTAAATGATTGTTGTTCTTTCAAATCAAACGGACTTACGTTTAAAAGATACAACTATTCAACAACGTTTGGTACAGACATTTAAATTTGGATTAAAAATGATATCTACATACGAATATACCGATATTTCCTGTGTGATTATGAAATCGATATTAATATTTGCGCCAGTTCTATGTGACCTCCTGGCATTAGATAAATAAACACTCTAAGGCCACTCAAGGAATCATATTTTCATGCATACAAATTATTTTGGAACAATATTTCTTTTTCATCCTACTGTAGGTTCATATGTCTAATTATATGAAGTTGCTGCTGACTTTTAAGTTATTATGATCATATTTTCTCCTTAAGAATATCATTTCAACAAATACTACTGTTAATAAATGTTGAATTACACATGTAACAAGCGGTCTTCGTCAGAGTCAAAAACCCAACCGTTTTTTGACTCTGACGAAGCCGCTTGTTACGGTTGAAAGATCTTAGCCGTGTTTTTCCATTTCATATTGTAGTTTGATAATTGATTGTTATTTCACGTGTTTATGTGAAATCTTTTTATCGATGAATACCATGTGCGATACCTACTCCTATTTCTGTCATCTTTTTCCTTGCTTTGTCCCTGTAGTGAAAAATTCTTTGTCTAGGTAGACAAAGGCCCATAAATTAAACTAAAATTAAAATTTTTAAAAAATTGTTTAAATGAAAAGGTTATACCTAAATCTCTTATTCCTAAATGTTTGATAAATATTTGTAAAAGCCCTTTTGATAATTTTCATTCTTGGTTGCTAAAACAACATATTTATTTGTGCCGGAGTGATGTGAAATTAGCCTTTGGTGATTCGGTGCGTAACAAAAGTCATCTTAATCAGCTCATCCCTTCCGTTTGGAGGAAAGTAGTATTCCATTATATTTATTGGCAACTTAGAAAGGTATGTACAAATTTTTCTAAAGTACATATAAAAAACTTCAAACCTTAATTGACAATAGCCCGTGGAATAAAAATAAAAATAGAAAACTAGTTCTTAATTTATCAGAATATTAGACAATAATGCAGTAGCAGCATTAGAATATGGTTTAAATTTTGTTCCTAAAAGTAATAATTTAAATTATGTTCAGGTGTCTAAGGGTTTTTGTAAAGCTGAAAAATTAAATAATATAGATATGGATAATTTAAATATTTTAAAAGGAATGGTATACGGCCTTTTAGAAAAAACTGATGTTGTTAGTGTACCTAGACGTTTTATCGAGGCTTATTCTAAGCTTAAAAAAGATAATACTATAAAAATTACTAAAGCCGATAAATCTAAAGTAACAGCAATATTAAAATATTGCTGTTTGAAACTTCTGTTTCAAAATATATACTTCTGTAAGTTTTCTCACTAACCTATAGTCAAAATTTCTATTGCAATTTCTTAATTGTAACCAATTGCACTTTTTATGTATGTTTGATTTTTGAATGATTGTATTATTTCTTGTATTTCCTCTGTTTTTGTAGGCCTACGAAAAGGTTTTAAATAAAAACCGAAACGTTGGCAATGAGAGTTTAATTTGAACCTTTAGAACTGACCGAGTCCCGACAAACTTCAGTTTCGTTTTTATTCTATTCCAGGTCAATACTTCTATCAATATTTATGTATATATATATTTGTGTATCAATTGCCCAAGAGACATCTTAATATGACATGAGCAGATATAAAAAGAAAATCACAACTTCCAGAAGAAAGGCAAAACTTTTTAATATGGCACAAAATGCAATTCAAAAAACAAACAACAATTACAATGAATTAAAAACAAATACAGAGAATTAAAACAATTAGAGTGACAAAAAGCATGTACTTAGAAAAGTTAAAACGCGCACGAACTTTTACTTTTACTGCTCTCAGTACGGTTACCCCAGTCTGTATACTTTGGACGTAAGGTCCTTAATAATGATATTTCATTTATTTATTCACACCACAGCGTCTTTCTTAATAATATTTGTGTTTATCCATACTTTATTTATTTAGTAGTAGTTTCTGTATAGAATAATAAATCTTAACTATAATTCTCAGTGTTCCGTTCGTAATTTCAAGACCGTTAGCTGGAACCAACGATGACCTAAACCGGTTAGTCAACTTTCCTAAATTACTAGGTACCATGAAAATTAATAATCTCATACAAGTATTCAGTTTATTAACCCTGAAAAATTCTAACATGCTTGTAGTTATTAAATTATTAAAGAAATATGTGACCGTATTTGTAATTTAAAAGGCTATTAAGAGTTTGGTTGTATTCAATGCTAAAGTAATATTTCATGGTAAGAGCTCATCTTAAATTCAACTTGAAGGAGAATTGCATCATTGTGGAATATAGTCGATAAGTGGTATTGGTTGTTTATACTAATATATTTAGTGAATGCTCTTGTAGATTAAGTGTGTTTCTCATTAGAATATGTTTACTGTTGTGTGAATTATAATGAAAAGGGAATAGGAATTGTTGAAATGAGGTGCTTATACCAGAGCCATTATACTAGTATGTGGACTGCGGTCTAACTAGTATGTGCTAGCGGTCTTAACCCTACAACCTAATATCTTTACCCAGTGACCAGAATTATAAATGCCCAGACTAATTTGCAGCTTACCGTTTTAAACCGCTTCAAAAATGATGAATTTATGTTGTTATCATTGTTTTAACTGAGTTCCTCTGTAATTGAGTTTCAATCCTTCACAAAAATATTATTAAGCATATTTTAATAATTATTTGCATAATTATAAATCAATTAATAAAAATTAAAATATTTTAACTCATAAGTTATATTTTTTTTTCTTTGACACATCCCATCTCATATATCTTTTGGAGTGAAAAACTTCAAAAGTGAAAATGACTCTTCTTGTTCTACTCGAAAGATGGAAAAGATCTGAAACCTGTATAGTGAGAAAAATAATAACTAGGAAGGATGATCTATTATTCTTTATTTGATAAATAATCAAAAAGTAAACCTATTATTTGGTAATTGAAAAACTCTATTCCACTCTTCTCAACCCCTCACCAGATGTTTTCTGCATCTATTGTTTCAGTTGGGTTTTTGACTCTGACGAAGACCGCTTGTTACGGTTGAAAGATCTTAGTCTTGTTTTCCCGTTTCTTATTGTGGTTTGACCGTTGTTTGTTATTTCACGTGATTATGTGAAATCTTTATATATATATATATATATATATATATATATACAGTGGTCATCAAAGAAAAGCAAAGATTTTTCAAAACAAAAACGTATAATTCAAATCATAAGAAAATTGTTTTTTTTTAAATGAATTTTCCACCCCATTAAAAAAGTAATTTGAAAAAATTTAAAATATTTATTTTTAATTTGAAATATTACAGTTGAAAATCCATTGAACAGAATTATAGACATAGAACATGAAAACAATTACGACTTTCAGATTTAATGATAGCGTTTTATTATTTTAATTTTGTTCTATTTTTACATGATCAAAATTCCGCCCCTTGGCATGTGCCGCCGGGCGACCCCCCCCCCCCCCCCCCCAAATTAATACGCCACTGTATTTATATTCTCATTATGCTAGCATAACAAGCTATAAACATCATGAATTTAGAAGAAGCATTATAACTATTGAAAGTTCAACTATTATTTCGAACTGCACTCATCTATTTAATTATATTAATTATAACAGTTCAAAAATCATTCACATAATGTGAAAATAAGTATCCTATAATCGTAAACTTAAAAAACAAGTGTAATTCTACCGATTAATAACATAACAATGACTGTTGTTTCGTCTTGTGATTTAAAAGGCTTATTACACTGTGATTGTTCCAAAACTAAATTACTTTCATTGATATTCATATAGCTTCTCGACCACTGATTTTAAAAGTTCAAAGAAGGGTTTCTTGAGGGTTATTGTCTAAAAGATTACACTCCTGTTTATTCACTGATGTTTTGCCAAAAATTGCTTGCTATTTCTAAGGATAAAAACAATTTATTAACGTCATAAGTAGTGAAAACAAATACATCCACGGAATGCCAACCAACAGAAAACCACAAACACAAAAAATTAAACCAATTTTGAGAGGAAAAACTACAAAACTATTACCTTTTTTGTTTTGTAGTTTTCCCTTTAATTTTTTTTTATTTACTTATTTTTATTGTTTTAAAATTTTTTTGCTTACTGTGTTTATTATTGTTTGTTAGTTTTTCTTGAATACTCAGTTAAAGGTATCCTCGCAGAATTATTTTCTAATATTGCTTTATGTTTAAAACCGTTTTTGGCCTTAATATATAATAATGAGCAATTATTTTTAAACAATACATGTTTTTTTCTAAAAAAAATAATAACACTGGCTATTTTGTGGTTATATTGTGGTTTTATTTTTACACTATTTTGGTTTTTTATGGTTTGATTTTTTTGTGTTTGTTGTTTTCTTTAAGTTAATATTCCATAGATATATTTGTTTTCACTACTTATGTCGTTAATAAATTGGTTTTAGCATTGAAAATGCCAAACATTTTTTGGCGAAACGTCGGCATATAAACAGGAGTGAATTTATTTAGACACAAAAATCCTCATGAAATCAATTTTTGAACTTTCAATTATTTTCTAGAGTTTTTTTTTTAAATGTGTCATAGACAATTTCATTTCCTACATGGTTATATTAAAATTATTAATAATATTACCAGTTTCTTGTTTTAAGGAATTAAAGTTATTCAAAAGTATATTCCAACCATCCAGTTTAATAATTTCAGATTTATCATGATTTTTATAATATACTTAATACATTAATATCCATAAATTAATAATATTTATCAGTATTGCTTACGGTATAGTGTGTTGGAAAACCGCTCACATTTTTTCTGTTGTGTATATTAATGAACAAATATTTATTTAGCCTTTCTATAAGTTAGTATGCATATAATACTGCGTACTCATGCTCAGTATGGATATAAATTATACGCATAAAAGCAATGTGGTGCTAGAAATGCTAATTCAAGTTAAAATAGTTATGTAAATTAAACTCAGAAGGTTATTACTGGAGGCACCTTGAGAGTTATTAAACTGAAATCTGACTCATAACTTTTGTATCTTATCATACTGTTATAAGTAATAGACTATTGTAACTATACTAGCATACTATTATAAGTATTATTACCGTTGAAAAATGAAAATGTGGCTTCTTAACAATGGACATAGATAAAATAATAATATTTTTAGTTACGAAATAATAAAAGGCTGAATAATTTAAAATAAATCAAGTTATTTTCATTAAGAGGGTAATAATGAGGTGATAGTCTGTTTCTTTAAAAGCTCGGACAAGATTTCTCTATACAGGGGTACTCATAAGTAAATCTACACTTATTTCAATGATGAATTCATGCTTCGCTACATGAAGATAATCTGACCATATTTCTCATTCTGCAGCTGAGGTAGTAGAAATTCACATTGGATCGTAAGGTACGTCTCCTCGGTAAATGTATCTTCTTCGAAATAGGGTCACAGTGCACAGCAACTTGGAATAGCTGCCCAAACACACTCCAGGGATAGAACTCTTTTCCTTCCATCATAAGATGAGAATTAATTTCAGCATAATAATCGTAGTTGTACCGATTAACTAGCTCGTAAATGAGTTCAAATGTAGATAGCCAAGAGAGTCAACAAAGTTTTCCAATATTAATTTGTTGAAGTTATCTGTACTCCATAATTTTACATTGGATATTTTTCACGTAATCGCAACAATTAATTATAAGTTAATACTTCCATATTTTGCTGATAATAAGTTTAAGGTTACTTATGGGCAACTTTTTAGTATGATAAGTAAACAGAAAAGATATGTTCAAGAGTATACGTTACACATACTTTATACTCATTCTCTCAGTTTTTATTTCCTTTACTTACTCGTATGAAATATTTACTAAACGTAAAATCCCCAAAAAAAAAATTAATTTCAAATTCAAGAAAAAATTATAATTTTTTTGTCAGTCAGTATTGACTGATTAAAATATATTTTTACAGAAAAGTAAAAAGTTGTAGAAATTAACTTACTTTTATAAAATAAATTTTATTGAAATAAATTTCATATATTATAATTCAAAAAATGCAATTCATTTCTGACAGAGTTGACTATCTGCACCGTCTGAATGCCTCGTATGGATGGATCCCTCATACAGTTTGATCAATGTTTGCAGGCATGCAACTGATCCAACAGGTTTACCACCATGTATTCTTCCTAGTTTTTTTTTTAAATTCTTTTTTATTTTTTGTTAGATTATCTCTCACTTAGTATGAACATTCTGAGCATAATATTTTGATGGTAGTTATGATGCATTTTCATTGCATCATTCTTTTTCTTTCTGAGAAAGATTTATTACCTTTTTAAGATTTGGTATGTTTAATTAAAAATTTAAGAATGTCATTTTAATTATATTATAATAGGAGTTTATATTAAACCAAGATGACCCGTGACCCCTTGTGTCACTCAGTCTTAAGAAATTATAGCGACAATTCACTGAGCTTACAGCCACATAAAATACATTTACTGAGTGTGATTCACAGGAATAACTCTTATTGCTGTTTCTTGTTATTAAGATATGAAAACAAAGATTCCTATATGGACCCAAGATTTTGATATAGTATTCTTAATATGATTTAAGATATAATATACAGTTAGCATATTTAGTAAAACAATAAGTCATTTAAAAATGGAGAATTTTATTTATTCTATTACATAAGTAAAACATCAATTCAAGTTATATATTCAAACCTGTAAATTGAAATATTCCATTTATCTTACACAACAGAAAATAGCATTAATGAAAGGAATGTTTCTTTATGATATTACCTTAGAACAATCTTATTTAAACTGACATTTGTGCTCATGTTTTTATTCCTAAACTTATTCATTTTAAACATTTAATGTAATTGTGTAACATATATACCTTTGGAATTGCATGAATCTGTTTACTGGGTAAGTTCCAAATACGATTGTTAAATCAAAACGCTAGCTTTGAAAGTTTTATTTGAACCTGGAAAACTGACCAATTCCTGAAAAATACACTTTGTTTTATATATATTATGATAAGAATTAGCAGTAAATATAGGAACTAAAAAAAATCGTCGAAGCAACCATAAGATTTCCAAAAATGGGATGGAGATCTTTTGAAGAAAAAATCGTCAGATTTATTCTGACGATTTGTTATTTGATGTAACAAATAGATGTTACATCTGTAGTCATTAATTTTACTTGAGTTGAGAGATTTTATTTTTAATTATTCCTCCTTTTTAATGACATTATTTATAAAGTAATATAATACCCATGTTTTATTTAATATTTCTTTCAATAATTCTTCATAAACTAGAATTAACAGGTATTCCAATTTTCACCTGTGTGCAAATATTTAAACAAGAACATCAGAGTTTTATAAGTATATCATATCATTATATCTTAACAATACTTCAATTACTATGTAAAATATATTTTTTTTTTAAAAATGATAGAAGAAGTCTCCGTACAAATGTTTTATGAGATCAGCTTGTTTTCAAGTACGTATTGTTCTTCTGGTACAAGAGCTCAACATGAAAGGATCTATCCTGCATCTCCTACCACCAATAAGGAAATGTAATTCAAATATAAAAGAACTACTTTATAACTGAAATTAATTGTTAAGGAAACTGATAATTATAAATAGTGATAAATTAAAGAGGAATAATTAAAATTAATAGCATTAAAACAACGCAAATTTGAAACTGTTAATTTGGTGAAGACGAAAAGTCAAAATGCTCAAAAGCAATTTCCGCAATTAATTTTTATCAATGCATTGTCAATCTGATGCAACATATTGCAGTCTACTTTAGCAATGCACAGCGTTTAATTCTAAAGGATATTAGATACGCTATGAATTTTAGCATTAAGTCCACTTGTGTCTCTATTTATGCTCAATTTACTGTTGTTTCCTATAAATGGCAGTACCAATAATTATTTCCTTACCTCTGTTCATCTAATTGAATCCAAAGATTAGAATAGTTTCATATTTCACTGCCAATTATTATTATCCTACAACAGAACAACGTTTCAGAGGTCTGGTCTCTTTTGTGCTAGTCACATTTCAACTTAAACCTATTCACGTATTGGTATTAATTTTTATTGATAACCAGGTGTTTTAATTTTGTCGCTTAACTTCTGATACAGCAATGGTAGTAAAAAAATATTATTATCTTCATTCTTAAACAAATATTGTTTAATTATATTCTGTGTTTATTGTAATTTGGGAGTGCAGTCAGTTATAATATTTGAATAATTATAACAATAACTTTCATGTCAAGACATGTTGGGTGTCTATATGTATTTGAAAACTGAATAAAGAAACAAATTAATTATTTGCGTATTGTGCGTAAATAATTAGTTATGTAATAACTAACAATAAAAATATCATGATTTTCTATACTACAAAATTTTACTAAAACTTTACTAAATTTTCTATAACAAACACTTTATTTATCCAATTAACATCTGATTTATATTATTAGCATCATACCTTCGAGAGAGACACTGTCATATTCACAGATTATAGCTAGTGAGTGATTATGAATACTAAATTGCTAAATTGAGCTGCTTATTTTGAAAGTGGCCTAATTCCATTTATGTTAAAATCGAGATATTTAAGGGTTTGCGTTTTACAAAATTTAAAAATATTGTCATTTTATTTATCAACTAATTTTTGTTATAAAAAAACTTAGTAATTTTAAATAAATTTTGTACAATTTGCTGCAAAAGGTAAAGATAACGTAAAAATGTAATTATTTAAATAGCTAGCTAAATTTTTTTGGAAAATGGAATTAGGCCACTTTCAAAATAAACGGCTCAATTGAGTTTTTATACAAATCACAATATCTTTACCTGCCATAATAAATTTGTAACTTAATATCTCTTAACTACATTTTAAAATAAAGTAATAAACTGTGGGGTATAAACGAAGTTAGTATGAGGTGGACTGTTAGATAACAAACTCCTAAAAAGAAGAGGTGCTCAATATTTAGATAATAACTTTAAATTTGTATTTAATTAGTTAATGATTTCTTTAAACAAAGTACACCTTTTTTTGGTCATCTTTATTTACAAATATACAACTACGCATATTCTGCGTAACAGGCATATGTAGTAATAGATTACGAAATAACATCGATGCACATGAGCAAAGAATGTAACCCACTGGTTCAACTTCTTACTTTGTTTTTTTTTTAAGTATGTTATTGTAATAATAGATCCCTAGGCCATTTTCTCTTGAGTCGTCTTGGGGGATTCTGAGTAGGAAGCAAGGATTCGTACAAATGGATTTGGGTGCGAGGAAAGGTTGTTGTGAAATGACTTATAATGATCAGAGGAAAGGTTTTGGATGAATTGATTTTTAGGTATTTATGAAGGATGCAGTTTTTGACGTAATACGGAGCATTTGTGATAGTGCGGAGGATTTTAGATTACAATGATTGTATTCTATGAATATTGGATGGTTTTGCACAACCCCATAGTTCAAGTCCGTAAATCCAGGTCGGTCGCAGTAATGTTTTGTCTAGTAGTACTTTGTCTAATAGCGTTAATTCCGGGTGTTTCCCTAGAAGTCTGTACAGTAGTAAGAATCGTAGTTTTAAGTCAAGTCTTTTTAGTCGGGTATGAGGATTCCAAGAAGACATTTTAAAAAGAGTACTACTAAACATATCTAACTGTAACATACGCAATCGAATTCCATGAAAATAACCAAGTTATAAAGAATTAAGCTAAAATAGTTTTCCACATTCTTGGAAAACATGTTTTTAAGCAACTTTTTTTCTCTTAAACTCCTAAATTTAATCTTGAAATTAGAAAAAAAGAGAAAATCAATATGTTTTTTCAATATTTCTTGCAACAAAGTGTAAAAAAATGAATTATGAATGAATCAGAAAGCTTTTTTAAGAAAATACTAATTATACTGAGAATGTACGAGTATTAGTTGCAATGTTTAAAATTAGTTGCAATGACTAAAAGCACGTCATGTGAAGATGAGTTTTGGTACTTTTTTTCAAAATTACAATAATTAATAAAAAAGTAATGGTACAATTTATGATTGAAAAATATGTTTGTTTTAACACTAAACAACTATTCTGAGGTAAAATGGATAAACCAACAGAAGTCTCCACACAAATGAAGTTTTATTCAACGCGTTTCGAACACTTTGTGTTCATCATCAGGAAGACACTATAATACAAATTATATCTAATTAGTTACAAAAATTAGAGTGAAATAATAAAATTCAATGAAGAGAATTCAAGACATACCCAAGGATGTGGTACTGACGGGTTGGTCCAGTGAACACAACTAGTAGGAAACAGATCCGTTGCGAAAGAGTGGGGATAGGCATTTAGGAGATAAGGGACAAAGGCTTCGGTATGCTTGAAAACCTTTAACTGAAATACAGAAGGCCAGAACCACTAATTTTACCTCAGAATGAGTAAATACCACACAATTACGGATTGCACAACTAATGATTTGAACTAAACAACTAATTAAAGATCAATGATATGTTTTTATATAATGAAGCCTAAAATTAGCAAGAAAATTAAAAAAAAAATAATAAAATTCCAATTGCAGTAAACAGCAATACTACAGCTATACGAACTGAAAAATCATCCTGGACTAACGGATCACCTGCAAAATTTTGTCAGATTTGTTTACATTTGATCATTTTTTGCATTAACTTACAATTTTTTTTAAGTGAATCTAGTGAAATAAAACTATTTAAAAGTTTTTATAAAAATATGTGGTATGTTTTAATGTGTCACTATGATATCTAAGTAGAATAATATTCTGAAATGTGAAAAATTAAGGCCAATGAAGCAAATACCTTCATTTTTATGGTATGAAGCTGACTGCCTTACGATATGTTCTAATAAAATTATAGACTTCAGTCTTAAACAAAACTTAAGTTTAAGAACTTAAAAACTATGACATGCAGTTCTTGTAACGAGATTTCTGTTACTAATTGGATGGGTGATACAATATGCCTTCAAAGTTAAATAATTGATGATATTTACCTTCAATTTTTAACATGTTTCATTAACATTTACTTAAATATGCAAAATTAAAGATGTAAATTTGTCAATAGATTTTCTCTTTTATTTTATGACATTCCTTCCCATTCTAGATATGAGTGATAGAAATACTTTTTAAGACAAATATTTGATAAAATTACTTTGTTTTTTTTTTAAAATTGTTTTTTGTTTAATAGATAACATTAGTAAAACAAATATTATTTTGAAATGTATACATTCTGTTGCATATTTTAATTTGAATTGAATCCTTACGCCTCCCCCCCCCTTTTTTTTTTTGAAGTAACTGGAATTTTACGAATTCATGTCATATCACATCTCAAAATGGTACAAAATAAAACCCAATCCAAAGCAATCAAGATTTTTAATCTTCTACACCGATGTCCCTTACCAAGAGGCTGTTTAAGTTTCAGTACGAGTGGTTGATTTAATTGAGTAATATTTTTATTCTCCCTCCCACTCTGTAACCGTATGAATACTGAAACTTTCCAATCTTAGTAAGCAAATTCAGCTATCTGCTAAAGTAGATGAAATATTACAGCACAATTTAAAAGTATAAACACCGTTTATAGTTCATTAAATTAGGCGAATGTTCCTATTTTCTTAAATCTTCCGATGTTTTGAACAAAAATACTCTTTTAGCATAAACTTACAACATATAATATTCAATATTCTTTGGAATAAATAAATATCTTTTTATTAGAACAATTCATCTAAATAATCGATTATTTTAATTCACTAGTAAATTGTAAAATTCAGCATTCCATTAAAAATGAAATATTTTTTAGTGGCATGAAGAAAAATAATATCAGTTGATGTAAAATTTCACGATAGGCTCAAAAATACTCTTTCAATCAAAGAATCTCAAAGGTGACGACATCATTTTCAGCCAAGTACATTAACGTACAAGTAATTTTATTGATTAAAGAGGATATATTCAATTAAGCCAAAAGGCACTATTTGTTTTCCACAAAAGGGTATCAAGTAACTTTTAATTATAATTTTTTTTTAAAATAATCATTTTTTTAAATATGATATTAATTACTCCCAGTAATTAATATGTAAATTAATACCACTACTTTTTATTGTATTTCCCTTATATATTCTTATATTTCAATGTATTTATTACAATCTGTTTATTTTTATTGGTTTTTATAATATTGTTTTATAATATATTATAAATAGTATAAATTGATTGATTATGCAATCAATTATTTCAGCTGTTATGCAATCGTAAGTCATTAATTCAAAGTCTATAGAAGACGAACGTTAATTGTATTAAAATTTAGACCTTTATTTTTTATATACGCTAGTTTATAATAAATTAAGTGTTATACATAATTTCTCTTTTAACTTAGATATTATGTATATATAATAATTAATAATATTGATACTATTGATGATAATTAAGGACTTGGGGATACAAAATGTCTTTGCATGGTTGTTTACATTTGTAAATTTGTCAATTAAATGGATCTATGTTCTTATGACTGTGGCATGTATTCACCGGGGACAATACGGCTTATATCTTGAGTTACTTTGTCGTAAAGATCATCAAGTTTTAAGTGGTATTTTTTTTTCTAAAATAAAGTCAAAGGGTTTTCTTATATCTAAGAATGGAATGGTCCTCTAACGCCTAGCCTTCAACTTAAATACTTGAGCAGTCATCTTCATTAATACATCATGACTTCATTTGCTCTCTCTCTCTCGCTCTCTTTCTCTCTCTCTCTCTCTCTCTTGTGATCAATCTTCCATAAAGCCTTACACGACACATTAAAGGAGCTCACTCATCGATTTTCTGCAACCTATTCAACGGCTTACTCTTAACATTAAATAAACACAAACTGTAATTAAACATCGTATGCGCTTACAACTTAATCAGCTTGATCCATTGTAAGAAAAATGTTCTCCAAACATTTTTAAAGAAAGAAGGAAGTCGCCTTAGAACTAGTATTTTATTCAGACGTTTAATTAGTAAAACTGTTCTAAAATTGACATTGTAGTGACTCAGTATGATGGCTTTACTTCCCCTCTTAGCGTCAGGGTGCTTAAAATATTTCCATCGTCTGCATGAAAACATGATAGATCCGCAGCTACTAAAGAAACAGTATGCACTCTGACTTTACTATAAGGATCTCCATATACCAATTTCAAGTTTTTAAATAGCAAGACACAACGATTATTTATCGATTGTATAATTCATTATTACTTAAATAAGAATAATTAAAGCTTTATACCCCTTCTCACTCTCACATGATCTAAATTCCTCAGTGAGCGTTCAGACCCGTTCGGTCCTTTACTCCTTCCTTTGGGTATGCCATTGGTTTTTTTTCTTTTTACTGAATACAATTCCGGTTATTTTTTAACTTTTTATTTGTAATTTGTTTTGTAGATGTTTACCTAACGGTTGACACGAAGTATTCAAAACACGCAGAATAATAAAAACCTTCTTTTTAACCCCAGTAACAGCAAGTGTGTTTCTTTACTCTGTGTGCTGCTCTTCTTGAATTTTGAATATGTGTATATGTATTCGTAAAAATGTGAAAACCGTAAAGAACTTTGGTTCTAAATGTGTTACATTACTATAAATTTCAAGTATGGGATATTTTTTATCATCACTTTGCAATTAGTCTAACGCTATTGTTACTTCTAGCAAACAATTTACATAGAAGTTAATGTAAAAAAGTTTCTTATAGAATATTAGAGCAGAACTAAAATCAGAACAATTGTTTTTTCACACATTGTTGCCTCATTAAATTTGTATTAATATATCATCATTGATAAAATAATACAATTGGCTCATTTTGTTGAAAGGTAAAACTATTTAAGCCCAGTTACGACAAAGTTTGCAATTCAGGGGACCTCAGAGGAGCCAGGTTAGCTCAGTACCTACGTGATCATCTCTGAATTGGTAGATCCAGGGTTCGATCCTAACCCCGGCTCTCGATTTATTCACTCGGAGAGGATATTAAATCGTCAGTTTGAAGTTTGTATGATATTAAAGATCATTACTCTAAATACACTCGAGTGAGTAAAATTTAGAACTCCTAATGTAGAATGAATATGCTTTGTGTGTTATAACAAAGGACCAATTGTTGATTTATTTGTCTTTGGAACTGCCAGTGCAACCTAATCTGACCTAAGGACTGAACTACCGCCAATATCTATGATTATATAAAGAAATTTATATTTTTAAATGATCAGCTAGAATGGAGGCCAGTATTGAGAAACACAACAGTGTTGTTACGTTGCTTAGTAATAGAAGATAATGAAATATAAATAAATCCAAATGAAAATACAAAAAATAATATCAATACAGAGAGATTAAAAGACATTCGGATTGAATTCAGAATGTATTTTCAAATGAATTTTATAAAGAAATGCAGCTTTTTTTTATGGAAGTAACATTATTAATTGATTTTTTTTTCTGAATAAATAGCTGTTGAAGGTAATTCTAACCGCTAACCTGTAATTCATTTAAGTTTTATTTGTGAAAACATGTTCAAGAGTAAAACTTGAAATCATAAAGGCATAAAGATTGTTAATTTCGTTTTCAAATACTGATTATAATTAAATAAGATAGATTCTGTTATAAATCCAATGCAAACCTTTTTTTAATTGACTCTTCATTCTAAACTTTTTATTGAGAATTCTCTTTTGTTGAAGGAACTCTTATAATTGGAGTCATTGTAAAATATATTTTTTAAGATAAATTTTGTTCAATTAATAATATTAATTATCTTTTTAATTTATAATTAGTTTTTATTTACAATGTTCTAAAATAAAGTAATTTTTGTAAAGATTCCGAATTCTGTTTTTTAATCATCTCATGTGGAATTAGTTACGACACCTACTGCTACACTTTCAGACAGGATTTTATTAATTGGAGGACACAACAAATATATACTGAGACAAAATTAATCTAAATAAAGTTTATATATATTTTAGAAACGACTGGGACGTACTTCTTTCAGATTATCTTATTCTATTAATTATGTTAACTTTATTATTAATAAATGATAACTTTAATATTTAAGAGTAGCAAAATGTACATATTTTTATGCATATGTTCTTTTTTTTCTTATGAAGAAGTAACTTTCTATAAATTATATGTCACCTCTATAGACTGGTATCTTTTTCACGACTCAATGACGTGAAACCAAAAAAAAAAATGAACACGAAATAATGTTAACTGATAAACTAAAAAAATCACTGCAGACTACAGACATTTATTTATTGACTACCAAATTACAGTAGTATGGTTGTTCAGCAACAGTGAATCTGTGATCGGGAACTACTAATTACGAAGTGCACTGCAGTGCGTGGAGGTAGTCGCTAGTCGTTGGTTGGACCATCCGTTTTAAGTAATTGATGTATAGTTGACACAGTCAGAGATTATAGATTAATTTAAAATATGAGTACTAAATGTGAGTTTCTGTTGACAGATCAGCAGTCCAGGAGAGATCAGGCGAGCTCTTCAAACAGGAGACCGCAAGCACACGACCTTCACTGACCGAAGCCAATTCAAGTATGCCAGGAGACTGGTGGTTAAACTCGGCAGTGCAGTTATCACCCGAGACGACGAACATGGTCTTGCCCTCGGCCGACTAGCCTCCATTGTCGAACAGGTCTGTAGAATGCAATTAATCAACATTATCTTAATATAATTTGATTAACTTGCAATATTGATCTCGCAGATATTCTTTTATAATAACTATTTCACTGAAATAACAAACTGATTATAACCAATAGTTGAGTTTAAAAAAATATATATTCTCCTAAAGTATCTGGTAAAAGCAGTATTCAACAACATTTTCCGCTTCTATGAATCAGATAGAACTGAAAAAAAAAAACTACCATGTTAGAAAACTCCTGAATGATCAAAACGAGAACTCCCAGTTTTTTATACACTCAAAGCCCTGACACATTTCTTTATAGACTCGGTACAATTGTCTAAAAAATTCAGGGGTATAAAAGACGCGTTCAAAAAATTATAGTAAAAAAATAAAATATATATTATTTATTATAATAACTTTTTTTGAAGAACTTTTTTATCAAAAAAACTTCAAATTTTATTGCTTGAAGAAGTAGGTTTTAATGCCTTCAAAGAATATAATTGGTATTATATTTCTGTCAGTCCTGTGACTATTTTCAAGGTACATTGTACAAATTCTACTGAATTTAAATATTTTATTATTTACTAAATATGTACAACCCCCATTTTAAGCACTAGAGTAAATAACACAACTGAGAACCGTTACTGCCACTGAAATAAATTTATTGAGCATACAAAAATTCTGTATAATTTAATTATGCAGAAGGAGATCGTAAAGAGATGGTAGAAATTTGTTACTATATTTTCTGCTATATTTATTTCCTAAAGAAATAATTATTTTATTTTTTATTTGTTTTTTTTTTATTTATCCACTTCAACTAAAAAGTAAACATGCTTACCCGCACAGCTGGTTTAATAGAGGAGGTCTAGGGGTCATTTTCTTTTAAATGCCCACGTGGGTTTGAAGGTATTCACTGAGTTGGGTGAAGGGAATAAGCAACTGGGTTAGTAGTTTGCTATCGAATAATTTGTATCATTCATTCGCAAAGTTCTAAAGATGGAACTTTCAGGTCTTGGTGTATGATTTTGTTTGGAACATAGGAAGGTAAAATTGTCTGATGATTTTCGACTGTATCGATTTAAACCGTTGTATTTTTGATGGTTTGGTGAACCCTCAGATTTCTATAGTATAGGCTCAGAAAATCATTAATGCCTATTATTAAATATGCATTAAAAGTACTGCAGTCAGTATCTTTTAGTGTTCTGAACTTCTGTCGTCTCTCTATTTTTTCAGAAAGTCTTCAGAACTGTGTTCTATATATGTAGTATGTCTGTTAGTGTAAGCCTTGATGTTGAGTGTAGAAGTCATCTTTGGAGTTTGTAACGTCTGTTAATCCCTGAACGTTGAAGGCTTGTACGTGGATATCAAGTCATCCGGGTGTCAAAGCGTAGTAAAACAGTGAAAGTAATGTTAGAGTTCTTTTAGTAGTTGATTTTGGTTCTCCAACGTTTGAAGCAAAATCGGAGAGGAATCAAAGGTTGTCGTTTATCAGAAGCTACCACAGGACCATTTAGACCATATTATATTGATAATATCCGTATAATTGGGAAATAGTGTTTAACAAACTTTTAAAGTACGATTGATGTTGATTCAATGTCATAATATTTTTTATAACCCACCTAACCCACTTGCTTATTCCGTTCACCACCTCAGTGAATACCTTCAAACCCAGGTGGGTGTTTAAAAAAGAAAATGACCCTGAGACCTCCTCTATTAAACCAGCTGTGCGGGTAAGCATGTTTACTTTTCAGTTGAAGTGGATAAATAAAAACACAAATAAAAAATAAAATAATTATAATAGCTAATAATAATTATTTTTAACCATCTTTCTTAAATATATAAATCACTTCTCAGTTTTCCTAATGGTATGGATTCCGTGTATACATGAATATTCCCTTCTAATTGGTAAACTGCCTCCGTGTCTTTCAATATCTTTAATTATTTTTATAATTGTCGAAAAGGGAAAGCTGAACAAAAAAATCAAATATCAAAAATCATTACCAAGTGATTTGAATAAATAAAGCAAGTTCTGAGTGAAACTAAAATCTTACTCTGGAAATGTTACTCAAACTGAATTGAGAGTAAAGTTTTTTCTCTTTTCCAATTATTTTTCACTACTTCATTAGTTATTAATATGTACTCAAAGACTGAATTGAAAGGTTCAATGAAGCATTTTAAAACAAGTGTCTTTTAACAGCCAACCAGGTTTCTGTAGGAAAAATAAATTATTAAAACTTTTAGCAATACATCAAGGTATTCATTCAAAGCCACGGTTCTTGCTTCAATTATTTCTGTAGTCCCTGCTGCCTAGAGGGTGAAAATATTCTTGAAAACTCTGCAGTATCAAACGTGTCTAATATTAATATTTTAACACAACTAAAAGAAGTTGGAGGAATTTCATATAGAAGAAGAAGAAAAAAATGAAAACAAAAAACGAAAAGAAATGCGCAACCATTAGTTAAGTTTCCTCTAAAGCTATAATGTATAAAAATAACTGAAGATGCTTAGAAAAAATGAGACTTTCCCTGCAATAGTTTCAACTGACCAACGAAAAATTTACTTGCCTCAATTCGCTATTTAAGCAGATTGCACTATATTCAATTCATCCATATAATGTACGACATTTTATTCTTACTTTTAGTATTATTCATTTTTTTAATATTCAAATAGTTAAAATACGGAACAGAAATAATTGGAGTCAGTATCTTTTAGTGTTTAGAACTGGTGTGGTCTCTCTATTTTTTCATGAGTTGTTTTCTAATCAGTACAGTGTGATAAGATCCTTCTACCATAGGCTAACATCGTGGGTCATTTGTACCTGTCAAGGCATTTTCTAGCAGTGTTAAGACAAATATTTTCCAGCCTCCAGGTTTGGAGGCAGACAATAAGTATGAACTTTCATGGTAAACTCTTATTTCACCTGATACTTTAGCACATTCAAAAAGGGAAGTTGACCGTTTGTGCTGTACTAAATAGTGAAATTATTTTTAATATTTCTTTTTAAAGTCCTTTAAAAGCTAAAAGTTTACTTTATACTTCTGTTAAATCAAATATAATCATCAATAAATATGAGATAGACGGTTTATTTTTGTAGCTTATACAATTCAAAATTTTTTAATTTCTTTATAAAAAAGTTGGTAAAAGTACTAATTTTGCGCTGGGCTCCCGCAGGAGTTGATAATCCTATTAACCTTCAAACTTTCAAAAAGTCTTCAAAATATTTATTTTTATTTAATTACAATTAAGAATCTAATTTTAGACCGCTGTCATTGGTCCCGGACGTACCAATGACATACATATACATACAGTAGCCATCAAAGAGAACAAAAGATTTTTCAAAACAAAAACGTATAAGTCAAGTCATAAAAAAATTGTTAAATGAAATTAACTGGCTATGTAAAAAAACATAATGAACTTAAAACCCAATTTAAAACTCTAGTTTTGAAAAATTTATTATTTTTATTTGCAGATATACAACTGAAATCCGCTGAAAACTGTATTATACAAATATAACATAAAAACAATTAAAACTTTCAAACTCATTTTGGTATAAACTTTCAATTGTTTTGTTAGTTTTTTTATTAATTTCAATTTTTTTTTATTTTTCATGTTTATTCCCTCAAAATTCAGCCTTGGCATGTGCCACTCGGGGTCAAGCCCCCCCCCATCAATACGCCACTGGTACACATATAATATTATATTATAATATACATAAGGTATCTGATGGCAATAACAGTATAATGCATAAAACAAATTTAAGTACATTATCAAAGTCTTCCGCAGGGTTTGGTTTTCATCGCCATTTTAACATCATGATAGACGAAATAAATGGTAAACTTCCATTTGTCTGAAGTAGAATGTACGAGTGTATTGCTGGCCAATTACTTTAGATTAGGGATACCTTGTAAGCAATTCATATTATCTGCAGCTTAAGTTACTAATGTCCTTAATTTATTCGATGAGGAGGTAAATTAAATGAGTAGTGATAATTCAATAAATCAAACCTGTGACAACCGAGCATAACAATCTCCACATGGCTTTGTGCCAGAGAAGTGTTGTAGGAGGATTAATCTTTCCAAATCAGCTGAGAAATTGAATTGCCTATAGAAATGGACAATATTTGCAAATGGCTACAGTTTTCTTTTGTTTTATGAATAACACCAGCCTCAAAAATAGGCACCTATGTCTTGAGCAGCAGTATATATATATATATATATATATATATATATATATATATATATATATATATATATATATATATATAATATATGTGAGATTAAACTTTCTGCCCACTTTTGTCTTAATTAGTTTTCTGGATTTCTTTTCCAAATCTCGAAGTCTCACTTTCATTTCTTTAGGAACTAGGTGTAATAACTCACCATAGGTTTAGTTGTCCATTTTTTTATTTTTACCGACGTTTCGGTCTTCTTCGACCATCTACTGGGTGATTTTTGAACACATACTATTTTAAACTATTTAACATTTTTAACAAAAAACTACATTTTAACGCTCGACTAACAAAATATAAAGGTAAACAATTAAACTGGCAGGTTGCAATTCCTGTTATACACACACAGGTGTGTCTTCAGTTTCTTCATTCCTTGTTGAATTTCCTATATGTTGAGGTTGGAACTGTCCCATGTGCAACTTCAATATGTTTGCAAAACTTGCAGTTTGATTATTGATACTGGGTCTCTTTTCCAAAATATTCAGGGCCTCTACAATACCTAATCTGCTGTGATCGCGTTCCTGATATAGTATTTCGGTATTGTTTGTAAGCATATAGGAAATTCAACAAGGAATGAAGAAACTGAAGACACACCTGTGTGTGTATAACAGGAATTGCAACCTGCCAGTTTAATTGTTTACCTTTATATTTTGTTAGTCGAGCGTTAAAATGTAGTTTTTCGTTGAAAATGTTAAATAGTTTAAAATAGTATGTGATCAAAAATCACCCAGTAGATGGTCGAAGAAGACCGAAACGTCGGTAAAAATAAAAAAATGGACAACAAAACCTATGGTGAGTTATTACACCTAGTTCCTAAAGAAATGAAAGTGAGACTTCGAGATTTGGAAAAGAAATCCAGAAAACTAATTAAGACAAAAGTGGGCAGAAAGTTTAATCTCACATGTATAAATGAAGGACTGTTCCCACAATATATATATTATATATATATATATATATATATATATATATATATATATATATATATATAATTAAATAAAACAGTCCAGCGACTTTTAAATAAAAACCAATTAATTAAAGATAGCACACAGATAGACACAGGAATAACTCACTTCTATATTTCGACCATCGTTGTCATCAGGAGGTGAAGGAGTCACCGCTCTGCCTTCCTGCGGGACTCTTCGACTCCTAATGACGACGATGTTCGAAATATAGTAGTGAGTTATTCCTGTGTCTATCTGTGTGCTATCTTTTTTTAATTAGTTTTAATTAATTTATATATTATATATATATATATATATATATATATATATATCAACTAGAGTTGCTGAACTACCGCCTCTATGGTGTAAATAAATACTACATTTAAAGCTCCATAAAACAATCTCATTTTATTTTCTTTTAACCACTATATATTATTTTTACTAGTTTCTTTTATGCTATCTAATAAAAAATTTGATATACTCGTACTTCCAATACTGAACAAAGATTATATTAAGTGATTTTTTTGAGCTCGATAAAAAAGTTTAACATCCCTGTTCAAAATGATCACTATCTAAATTGGGTTGATAAAAACTAATGATAAAGGAATCTCAAATTGAAAACTTCATACACTAAACTTCAAATCCATTTTTTGTCTACACTGAATCTAGATTGTTATATATTTCTATAATATATAATGCCATAATGCATTTTATAGAATAATACAGGGAACATTAATTTATTATTACGTTACGTTTAAATATATATTTTACATAATTTTTCAGACTCAGTAAAACTTAAATGAATTTATCACTGCAACATGAATGATTTATCATATAAACATTAATATCTAGTTATATTCGCTACAGGTAATGACATGATTATTACATGGTTCACCAAATAATTATTTAAATAATCCTTATAAACCTTACCAGGAGTCGTATTACTAAATATACAAGCTAACTGATTAGCTTTTACCGATTTGAATAGATGTATAATTAGATGTAGCGGGAACTGTGACGATGTTTATAAAATTGAAAAAACTTTGGTAAGTTTTTTAAACTGGACTAATCCTCAACGTAGACAAAAATACAGTATAGTAAAATAATAAAAGTACTACACAAAATATTATTTTTCATTTTTCACATTAGCAAATGTTAAACTCAAATGAAGTTAGTTAAGTAAAATGTAAATAGATTGTTAATCAATTTTAATTATTGCCTAATTATATATAATTCAATATAATATTTATTGATTTAGCTACCAGTATAGCTAAATATATATTGTTAATTCAATTTACAATACAAAGTAATATAAGTTATAATCCCACCTAAATAGTTTCAATATTAGTAACTGCTCCCTATCTCATTAAAAGTTCCTACTCATATTCGGAAGTTGATAGAAGTCATTATTTATAAAATAACAATTTTGGTTGACAGTTCTAAGTTGTAATTTAGTTCTGAATGCTACTAGGCAGTTTGAAAGTCTGGCGGATATTGTGTCTTTGTAAACGTTTGATGTGGCAGACCTGAGAAGTTTGTTTAGTCACAGACCTTAGGTAGGTTGAGAGTTCGGAGTCCTCACTCAAGTACCTAACTGTCTTAATTGTTAAACCTCAATTGAAATATAGCTTCCTATTTAATGTTTGGTTTAATAAATAACTAAATATTTCGTAACGCTTGCACTTAAAAGAATTTTAAATATATACTATTACTAGATATTGCTCCCAACCATAAAAAAAAAATCAGAAAAAATGTCCGACTCGATAAAGAAAGAAAAATAGTGTTGAATATATGCAATCGAGATAAGAAAACATGATATATATATAATATACCATGATAAACGGAAACGGTCCGGCAGGAAAGCTTACACTTAAAATAAACTGTGACACATAGATAGAAACATAACAAAGACGCACTTTTCAATATTTCGACCGTAATGGCGGTCGTTCTCAGGAGAAGAAGTGAATTGATATATAGTCGGTGACTATAATTAGTTATATATATAATATATATATATATATATGTATATACAGAGTCAGTTGGGTTTCTGAATCTGACGAAGAACGCTTGTTACGGTTGAAAGATCTATGTCTTGTTTTCCCATTTCTTATTGTGGTTTGATAATTATATATATATATATATATATATATATATATATATGTGTGTGTAAATATATATATATATGATGACTAAAATGGTGAAAGACATTAAAATGATGACTGCGACATTTACAGTGCATAGTTTAATTTTCTGTCCATCCATTATTAGGCAAGATTTAGGTAGACCCATGCCACTAATGTTGCGATGCTAGGAACAAATGTATAATATATTCTCTTCATTGTTGCCTTTTACAAACAATTATTTTGTATTTGTTTGTAAAAAATCAGACATTTTTTCTGATTTTTTTTATGGTTGGGAGCAATATCTAGTAATAGTATATATTTAAAATCCTTTTAAGTGCAAGCGTTATGAAATATTTAGTTATTTATTAAACCAAACATTAAATAGGAAGCTATATTTCAATTTCAAGCTGTTCTAAAATGTCTTTGTCTTGAGTAGGTGACAAAACACAACTGAGTAAAAAAATAAACAGTTTCTCTATCGTTTTATAAAACCGGTGACTGCTCAACTTATGTCATACTGATTAAATCTATTCGTTTGGTTTATGCTTAATTTTGAATATAAAATCAAGTTTGATTAAACGAATCAACTTATTGATAAAATAAGAAAATTTAATATTCATCCAATCAAGAAACAATTATTAATTAACTTACTGACACTCTGTAATGATTAATATGGTGCTTTGAAAAACGGACCCAGAATATGGAAATTAAAAAATGCAATCAAGGTGTCAGTTTCGTTCTGCCTGTAGCATGTAAGCTCTTTTATTCATTATTTTTTCATGTTCTCTTTGATTATTGTCTTTTGAATACACTGTTGTCAACAAGTATCCCTTTATTTTGAAACTTTCATTATAATCTTCCTACAGCAAATAAAATCGATTATTCACATAAAAAAATACCAATTTTATATTTTAAAAAAAAAATGCATATATGTATCATACTCTTACTGACAAACTTCAAAGTTTATTAACTAAAAACAGTTTCAGCTAAAAGAAAATTGACATTTCAAAAAAAAAAAAGAAAAAGAATAAAATTTCCATATATAATAATATTTCTTTCCTGTTTGGTGTGTTTATTGGATATCGTGTTCAAAGTATGGCACATATGAAGTAACATGAAGATGGAAATGGCTTTCCTTTGCGTCACTCTTTCAAACTCACCCTCACAAACACTTTTAATAACTTAAAAGCATATTGGGAAATTCCTCCTGTTATAATTAATGAAATATATGTTTGCTGTAGCTTTTATAATACACTTTATATCAATAACAGTTTATATACTTAGTGACCATATTATTAACACCGCTGATTCTTTATGTTGTTTAGCAACATAAATATTCATATTTTGTTTCAATATTCTGTGTAATACGAATATTTCATTTTTTCTGTATTTATAAGCATTTACAACAATAATGTACAAAATGTAAAAACTTAACTACAAACAAATGAGTTAGAAATAGTATATAACTCTTTATAACGATGGTTATATTTTCAAGTAAAAAACAGAAAATCATGCAAAAATATTCTTTAGGTGAATGTAACCAAAATTAAGAACATAGGGACTTCACAAGGGGTCAATTTTTTAAATTCTCATCAAGATATAATTTCAAAATAAGATTACCCAAAAATAATTCTTGAGAAATAACTATTTTACAGAATAACTAGTTGACCCTGAGAATTTTGTAACACCAACTGTTAGTGAATGTCGTGTTACCTTTAGCTTTTTTAACATACATGTCATGTACATTTATACTTTTGTACAAATTACTAAGTATACATTACTTTAGTAATATGTTGGCTAAAATATCAGCAAAGATAAATCATAAATATCAGATAAATGATTCAATGATATACTAAACTATTAGAATATTGATAGTGAACTTTATTTTACCTGTTTATTACTTCTCGATATAAAAAATATTCTGCCAATATATCTTCTATTGTAGCGCTTGTAAATATACAACATTTATCTGTTTTCCTATCTAGTGCAAGAACAACTAAAAATGTTTTCCCAACTCGTGAACACCCACGTACAGCTGTCCATGTGAGAATCATAGATTTATCAAATTTAATCTTCATACATTGCAATGATTCTTCCTGTGCCTGTTAATGATCATTTCAAAGGCTAATCGTACAGAAAACTGTAGATGTTTGAATTAAAATGGAGTATTCGCTGGTATCATAGGAATACGTGGTATATGTATATACCATGGAGAACATATACTACGAGTAAATTTAATTTACTCGTATATATAAGGTATATGTTACCATTGGTGTTTTCGATTTAAAATGGTTGCCTCAAATATGTTATTCATGAATTGTTTTTTACTAATAGCCTAGTTCCATTGCATAGTCATAGTGGGTTTATATTTCGTAGAAGGATGATGGTGGAAACAATTTTCAATGATAAAATATGCGATGCCATTTAAAAATAGTATTTACTCATATATGGTATTTACTCATTCTGAGGTAAAATGGATAAACCAGCAAAAGTCTCCACACAAATGAAGTTCTATTCAACGCGTTTCGAACACTTTGTGTTCATCATCAGGAAGACACTATAATAAAATTGCATTGTTGTGTCTTCCTGATGATGAACACAAAGTGTTGGAAACGCGTTGAATAAAACTTCATTTGTGTGGAGACTTTTGTTGGTTTATCCATTTTACCTCAGAATTATCAATGTTATTCCACGGCCTTTCAAATCATGACACATATCCTAAAAATATGCTGACACATCATCTGTGACCAATACAGATTTTTTTATTCTGTTTGTTATGTATGCTATACAGTCCTAACTATTAGTAACTTAAGTTTTTAGCTTATGTTTAAAACTATATTTTTAGTATAACTAAATAATAATATAATATAATATATAATAATATAATTATATAATATATAATATATATAAGTATATAATAATATAATATAATATAATAATATAAATAACATAACTAATATAATGTTTTTACAACACTTTTCTGTTGTAAATACTACTCTTATTATTCCATTTATAAATCAATGCAACTAATAAGAATGCCATTTTATTTAACTAAATTTCTCTATAGTCACACACAGCTAATGTTAATGTTAATAGCAATGGTGGGGAGACCAAAGACCTGGCAAGTAAGCCACCAAATAGGCCTTTTTATCACACACAACTATTAATATAATATTCATAAAGAGCATAAAATATAGGATGACTTCACCCAACCACACTTCTATTTTTAGCAGTAAATATTAACTTTGGACGTTTTCAGCCACTTTTGTCAATAAACACATTTCAAAGTGTGGTTTATAAAACTTTACATTAAAGCTACTGAAAATATCTAGAAAAATATTAGAAAATAAAAGCAATGTTATAAATTGGGACTTGTCTTAAGAGTTTTCGTTGTGACTCCACCAAAAAAAAATAAAAACTAAAGAAAATTTGGTTTAAAAAATAACGCATTCCAAACATTCACTGTTCTTCTATAGGTAGAAGAACCTGTAGGTCATAAAGGAAGAAAGTTTAGTCTCCTTCTTGTTGTGAGAAAGTAGAAAAAGGAAGTGTAATTCCTTTTCTTAATCAGAAATATATTTTTTTTCTATCTTTTACTGCATGGTGACTTCCAGGAAGAAGACAGAACTACGAGTACTTGTTCGAGAATGGAGGTTTTGTTAAAACAGCGTTCTATGGGTCAAAACTTAGTTTCTATTTCCCAGTATGAGTAATTACTACTTAGTAACAGACTCGTAAACTGTATAGATAAACTAGATACACCACATAATTGTGATTGCCTGTTTTTAAAATATAGCGGTCTGCTAGGAATATATGTTTTATATTATAAGTCTGCACAATCAGGTAGCTTAGCACACAATCAAGAAAGATCAATAACGGAACTACCACAATCGGTAACTTTTACTATAATGGTGCACAAAACTTATTCGAATTCTTATAATCCTTCAGTAACACCTCATGTACCATATTTCAAACTAGAAGAATACCTTATTTAAGGCTAACTCAGAAAAAAATACCGTTTCAATAAAATATATTAAAATAAAATGACCTTTCAGTATAATATATCAAAGATATCAATATTAATTTTAACTAGCAGCCGATGATGGTTTTTTATAAGTGAACGAAAGAAGTGTAATTATTTATTTCTTTTTTTTTTGCTAAACATAATGCAATAATTTTTTTCCTTCCTATATAATATGTGTCTTTCTTGAACTTCAAGTGAATTAAAATTCGTGTGTCCAATAAAACACAGTATTCATACTAATGAATAAGAAGATATCTATAAATTTATGGTTATATATACGAATATAGAAAAGATTTTTTTTCATTAATTATTTATGAACTTAGAGTTCTTAATTTAACAACCGGATTGATATGCAAATTTATATTGAAGTAAGGACTTAATGAATGTAATGCACCTCAATGTATCAGTCATTAGTCAAAAACTGGTCATGTAACCTTCATAACTGATGGTTTGGAGTTTAAATTTAAACAAAGTATAAATGCTAATTTTTTTGTTTTACCCTTTTATAAATATTTTACGCATTTTAAGATAGTTTTTTTCATCATAATGTTTTCCTATTGTTTTTATAATTTATTATCGTTAATAAGATATATAGACTGTTTTGATGTCATTCAATTAGACATTTTCAAGTAAGAATTAACTATACATCACTGTTTTATACGTATGACTGAAACGTTTGAGATAATTTTTGTGTAGTTTTTTTCTGTTGTTGTTAGATTTATAGCATATTATTGGATTACCATTATGAAATTCAAGAATAAATATTTTGGAGAGTTATTGTTCAATTTACCTGAAGTGTCGAAAACCAAGTTTAGAAAACTTGAGAAATTAAATAGAAAACGAACGAAAATGAAAATTGGCATACTTTTTAATAGAACACACACACACACACACATATATATATATATATATATATATATATATATATATATATTATATATATATCAATGATCAAACCACAATAAGAAATGGGAAAACAAGACTAAGATCTTTCAACCGTAACAAGCGGTCTTCGTCAGAGTCAAAAACCCAACTGGGTTTAAGAAAGATCTTAGTCTTGTTTTCCCATTTCTTATTGTGGTTTGATCATTGATTGTTGTTTCACGTGTTTATGTGAAATCTTTTATATATAATATAATATATATAATATATATATATATATATATATATATATATATATGGTATACATGTTGTTAAATACCATAACGTCCCATATTTGCTCTGTACCTGTTTTCTACATAAATCTCCAATTTCTGAAATTCCTTCCTCACCTCTTCGTTAAAGCTGTAAAGCTTATCACTTATATCATTATTCCACATGTTTTGAATATACCACATTCATCATAAGGACAATAATATATACATAGTTACATATTTGTATAAACTGGCAGCAGATTTTTATCTAAGCATGTATTGTTAAATAGCAAAGTAGACACGGCATTCACGATTTTTTTTTCAGAAATTGTCTTATTTGTCTAATATCATTTTTATGCTGCAAAAGCAATGAAAATAACAAATTTCCTAGCGACATACTGGAGGCAATGAAATAGTCCGATAACTGATGATAGCTATTAACGGACTAACTATAACTAAATTATAGAAGAAATTCAAGCTTTTGGCCTCATAGGTCATTTTCAAATAACAATAAAGAACAGTTATGAGAATATACAAATACAATTAAACTTATAACAGAGCCCGATACATCGGCATGACCACAAATGAACTATCAACCCGTCTCACTACTCACTTCCTGCTGGGGCGCCGAAGTCACACTTGAAGAAAGAACACCGATCGTCCCTCACCCTGTAAGTTGCTAGTGGAATGGAGATTCTATTGACTGGCCAGGCTTACCTTATACGCCATATGGTCTGTGTTAATAAGTGTTAAAGAGCCTTTAAGGTCTCTCTATTTGTAATTTAAAGGGCTCGAGAGGGGTAGTATCTAATCGTCCCTAATCTAGTCTGAGATCCCATCAAAAGCCAAAGTCTCTACCAGGAAAGTACCAGCTGTCCAGTTCATTCAGCTGAGTTCATGGCTCTTTCCCTCTGGTAGGGGTTTGGGGATTCTAGCTCCCTGTTACACCAAGCAGGCTTCCTCCCGAGAAGTTACTACTTCTCAAACAATGACCACAAGGGTCTACAGAACTTGCGTGTGAACCAACAGCCACTACGAGTCGGCCCTCTGAGGAGGGCTGGAGAGTAAACCCTCCAGGGTTTACCACCCGTAGTACTGACTTGTTTTAAGAGCTATATTTCTAATTGTATTTTATATTCTCTTAACTGTTCTCTGTTGTTATTTGTATTTTCCGCTTCTATTTATATTTATATTTCCGCTTATCTGAAGATGGTATACGAGGTCGAAAGCATTCTTTATTTCTATAATTTAGATATAATTTTCCGTTAATATATATTATCAGTTATTGGACTATGCTATTGCCTCCAGTGTGTCGTTGGGAAATTGGTTATTTTCCATGCCTTTGCAGCATTGAAATGTGATTAGAAAAAAAGATAATTTTTAAAAAAATCATGATACAGAATCTGCTTTGCTATTTAACTATATATATATAAAAATTCAATAATATATCAACCGTTGTATAGAATAGGTGTATAATGTAATCGGGATTCGGTCAATTGACCGAATCCCGATTACATTATACACCTATATATATATATATATATATATATATATATATATATAACAAGATTTCACATAAACACGTGAAATAACAATCAATAATCAAACGACAATATAAAAGGGAAAAAAAACTAAGATTTTTCAACTGTAACAGGGGTTGGGTTTTTGACTCTGAGGAAGACCGCTTTTGTTACAGTTGAAAGATCTTCGTCTTTTTCCTCTTTTCATATTGTGGTTTGATCATATATATATATATATACATATATTCTATATTTGTTATTGAGGGCTAGGTCAAATAAAAGAAAATAAACTCCTTTTATCTCTTTTATTTGACCCAGCCCTCAATAACAAAACATAGAATAGAATAGAAGAGGTAAATAACAATTTTTGAGTTTATATATATATATTTATATATATAACAGATTCAATAATATATCGACCGTTTGATAGAATAGGTGTGTTCTCTAATCCGGGTTCGGTCAATTTTTTATCCTGGAAAATTGACCGAACCCCGATTAGAGAACACACGTATATATATTTATATATATAGGTTTCGACCGTGAAATAGAAACAAAATAAAAGTTTATCAAGATTCGATCAGTTTTTCAATAAATTTTTCTTAAACCGGTTTACCACTTTATGTAAATGACAGTATTTTTATAGAGAAATGGAAAAAGTGGTAAACCGATTTAAGCAAAATGTATTGCGCATTAAAATCAAGGTTACAGTTTGGTGAATCAATAATATCAATAAGACTATTAGAAATTGTAATGAAAAGGCAATGAAAAATTAGCAGATATTATTGTTAGAAACTATATAGATACAATGACCAAGCTCAAAGAAAATACATTTATGAAATCTTAATATAATTTAGAAAAGAAGTTATGTAACCTAAAAGTGACTGAGTCCTGATAAACAATTTTATATATATATATATATAAGTATATATTTGTAAATTTTAGTAGCAGTCCTTCCTGTATACCTACATACATTGTTAAAAATTAGACCATATTTAGCTTAAACTTGCTTTTTCATAACTTTCTCGAGTTTCCAGAATAACGATCTTGTTACTGCATCCACAGAATATAGTAAGTTACCAGTGGACATGCTAAATGAACACATGTTTCTGCTGTCTTTAGCCATTATCAAGAATTGAATGCATTTTGAAGTTTAAAGGTTATATAAGAAAGGTGGAATGTGTTGCTTTAATCCTCCCCAACCCCAGCAACACATTCCACCTTTCTTATATAAGCTTTAAACTTCAAAATTCATTCATTTCTTGATAATGGCTATAGACAGCAGAAACATGTGTTCATTTAGCATGTCCATTGGTAACTTACTATATTCTGTGGATGCAGTAACAAGATCGTTATTTCGGAAGCTCGAAAAAGTTATGAAAAAGCAAGTTACAGCTAAATATGGTCTAATTTTTAACAATATATATATATATATATAAATTGGTATAAATAGGCAGCAGATCTTCTTTTAAACAAGTATCATTAAAATTAACCGCAGTCTCGGCATTCACGATCTTAAGACTGAGAGATTCGATCCTACTATACTAACCTCCTGCTAACAGGGTTCAACTGGAAAAGGAGTTGGCCAAGTGACATGTTAAATTAAAATCGATGACTCATGCTTAGTCATTGCTATAAATAGATTAAAAGGATAGTACAGGTTAAAATAAAGAGAAGGTTAAAGGTCAATAATGAACAAGAAACAAGCGGTTAGAATAAAAGAGTTGAAAGTCCAAGAAATTCAAGAAAGGCCAAGTGACATGTTAAATTAAAATCGATGACTCATGCTTAGTCATTGCTATAAATAGATTAAAATCGATGACTCATGCTTAGTCATTGCTATAAATAGATTAAAAGGATAGTACAGGTTAATATAAAGAGAAGGTTAAAGGTCAATAATGAACAAGAAACAAGCGGTTAGAATAAAAGAGTTGAAAGGTCAACGGTATAACTGGACTAATAGAGAAAAAATAGATTAAGAAAATAAATAATAATAATAATAATAATAATGTTAATAATAATTAATAATAATAATAATTAAGATTAATAGTAAACTAGAAAAGATATATTAAATAACGAGTTGAAAGAGAGTAAGAATTAATAGGAAAGGTATAGTTAGTTAGAAAAAGAAAGAAAAGTTTATAGTTAGTTAGTTATAAAGAAAAGAATAATAATAATAAATATAAGAAAAGAAAACGTATTGAGTGCGCAAGCTTTCGACATCACAGATGTCATCGACGGGCGAAGTTGTTCCTAGGAGATCCAGGACGCAAAAGGCATAGGGAAGGGAAAGCAGGCAAGTAGTGGGGGTAAGAGGAGTGGGGGAGCCCAACTGGAGAACAGCTGCAGATCACCTGATGCCGGAGGCCGACTCGCGCCGAGCAGCCTCGGGAATACCGACCGCAGGCCGAGCGCCCGCCCTCACACCACTCTCCGGTCCACCAGCCCGAGTCACCAGATCAACTGAGCCACTATTATCAGCAGCACTATGTGGCGCTACACTCAGTCCGGTATCCCGCTGCACTTCACCGCTTACTACCATACTCCTCATGCTGGGAATGACGAACATGTCTACCATCTGGCAGTTAAGGGAAGGCTTCTTAGACCTAATGTAGAGCGCTTCCAGGATTTTCAGGCGGTTAGGGTCACTTTGCAGTTGAAGGACTTTGGTTCCTTCGACTAACTTCTCCCTAGTGAGACGAGTACCATGGACTTCTTGTTCATGCTGTTGTCCATCCAGCAGACAGATGTAGGTAAGACGCTCGAGAGCTTCGTGTTTGTCATGCGATGTATGTAGAAGGCAGGGCTGCACAGTTCTGAATTACAACATATTCATACACGAGATGACTTTTCTGGAGCTCTGGTGACACACTGGGGGCTGTTCTTATAGAACAACATTACTGGTCTTACTGTTCTTATAGAATATTGTTAATTTAAGCTTATCCTCTCCGTCGAAGTTGAAACGTGCTTAGAGACGATATTTCGCAACGCTTGTTCATCTTGCTTGTATGCTGCTCATGTATGCCCTGTAACCCAAGCGTATTACTTGATGCTCTTCTCTGAGGCATCTTTGTTCTCTGTAGTGCCATACCACTTCTCAAGGCATTGATTGATAGTTTTCTCTCACATGATTATTGGAATAACCATTCTTGACCAGGACCTGGGTTGCTCTTTCCAACTCCGAGTGGACATCCGACCATTCACTCGTTTCTTGTTCATTATTGACCTTTAACCTGTCTCTATTGATAACCTGTACTATCCTTTTAATTCTGTTGATAGCAATGACTAAGCATGAGTCATCGATTTTAATTTAACATGTCACTTGGCCAACTCCTTTTCCAGTTGAACCCTGTTAGCAGGAGGTTAGTTCGTAGGATCGAATCTCTCAGTCTTAAGATCGTGAATGCCGAGACTGCGGTTAATTTTAATGATATATATAAATGCATACTTATAGAGACAAAAAATTAGTATTTTATATTGTCATGTTATCAAAATGTCAATACCTAGTAATAATTCTTGAAAACATAGATGTTGTACACTTGCTAATGTGGAAATAGTGCACTGCACATTATGGAATAATATTTGTTATTTTATTTAATATCCCCAAGTTACCCTATTAGTGTTTTAAAACTTAACTTTTAGCCACCATTCAAACAAATTTCAAAATTTACCGAAGAAATCATTTCATTTCTCCAAATTGTTTTGCTATAACATTTAACGAGATAAAAACTCTCTCTTAAATTGAATGATTTCTCAAACTTATTCAAATTTTCAAAGCCTCTTTAAAGTTTTGTTTTCGTAAAATTAAGCCACTTTCCACATTGTCGTTGGTTAAGTATAAAATCCAGCCCGTCTGTTGTGGCTCTCAAAACTTGCTGAATAGCATTCGATTTATAACGTTTTCTCTCATCCAAGCTTACACAAAGTATGAATAATTTCATTATTAATAATAGATTAAATATCTAAAACATATTTTTTTAATGAAACTATTTAATAACAAACCTAGCTCAACTATAAATACGATCAATATTCCTTCAACCAATCAAATAAAACCATGTTCAAAAAATTTGAACATACCGTTTGTTTATATTTTGATTTGGTTTTATTAATGTATACACGAGGTTGCTAGATTCCCATAATTTGTGATATTCAATATAATTTATAATTACTATATAATGGCTATACGGACTCATTATTAAAATTAACTAATTATCTAAATTAAATGACGCCAAAAAAAATGACATTGCTATTCATTCAACAATCGTTTTTATTGCATTGATAAAATCTGGATGGAAAACTAATTAAATAAACGTTTTTCTTTTAGAAAAAGACATGTCAAAACTTTGAAATATTTTTGTGATTTTAACAGTATAACTGTATAAAATGAGTCAAAAATAAAACACCTGGAGTGTCCTAAACTCAACTTTACTATAAGTAAATATAAAATCATACTTCTTGGGTATATAATATATAATGTTCTATTTAGGCATCATATCAATGTCTAAATTGGAGATGTTTATTAGTCCAGCGGTCCAGACGAAGACCGCTTGTTGCGGTTGAAAGATCTTGGTCTTATTTTCCCACTTGTGGTTTGATAATTGATTGTTATTTCACGTGTTTATGTAAAATCCTATATATATATATATATATATCAGTTCAAAAAAAAGAAAGCAACCACAGAGAAAGAGACACACTTACAAACTCAAATTTTCTCCTGAAGACGGATCATCCGAAAATTTGAGTTTGTAAGTGTGTCTCTTTCTCTGTGTGTTGCTTTTCTTTAATATTTTAAACTAATTTGCGTCCTTTTTTAGTTTGGAGTATTTATTTTTTTGAGTTTTGAGTATATATATCATATATATATATATATATATATATATATATGATCAAACCAATTTGTTCGTTTCTACAGTTAATTTATGTGATATCCTTATTTTAAAATAATATAATTTATATAATTTATATATATATATATATATTAGGTGTGTTACTCTAATCGTTGAAACCATATACGAGAAGTTTGAAGGTTTTTTATCATGAAATTAAATTGACGCGTAACCTGATGGGGTAGAGTGGCACATCCGGCCTGCGCCGCTACCTGCAAGGGTTCTGGCTGCCTGATGCGATATATTTTGAAGCTGTTTAGCTTAATAATTATTGAATCGTTTATATATATATATATATATACACTTTTTTGATGAAAATACGATCCGAAATGGACAAATACACTTCAATGTACATAAAGAAACGTAGAGAAATTAAAAACACACACTTACAGTCTCTAATTTTCGGTTGAACCGTCTTCAGGAGAGATAAGAAAGGGAAACCAAGAAAGGGAAAGTTGGTTTCCCTTTCTTATCTCTCCTGAAGACGGTTCAACCGAAAATTAGAGACTGTAAGTGTGTGTTTTTAATTTCTCTACGTTTCTTTATGTATATATATATATATATATATATATAATATATATCAGATTAAAAGAAACGGTCCAGCGAACTTTTTAAAATAAAATAAATTCAAAACGAAGGAAACACACAGAAAGACACAGACATAACTCACATCGATATTTCGACCATCGTCGTCATCAGGAGGTGTGAAGATTGAAGAGCGAAGAGTCCCGCAGTACCGCCCTGTCTTTCTGCGGGACTCTTCGCTCTTCGCTCTTCACACCTCCTGATGAGGACGATGGTCGAAATATCGATGTGAGTTATGTCTGTGTCTTTCTGTGTGTTTCCTTCGTTTTGAATTTCTTTTATTTTATATATATATATATATATATAATATATATATATCTCATGTCTTTGAAAAACATAATCGCTGAGTCAAAATATTGATTTCATGAAATAAAGTGATTATTTATAGCAATGCTTATGGTTTCCAAACTACAGTAGAAAATCAGAAAAAAAGGCGAAAGGCGAAGAAATCAGTTGAGACTTGACTCTGATGAATACTACTTAATAGGGTTGAATGATCATAGTCTTTATTCTGATTTTACAATGGTTTTGGACAGATTATTTTTATTTCACGTGTTTATTTTGAAATTTTGTTATAGTTACCATATATCTTATTTTTATATGCGAGTTGATGTTTTAAAAACACTTATATTTATTCATTAAGTATTAAATGTGTGTGGATAGAGAAATTGTACTTTAAGAAAGTTTTACAGATTTGTTTCCTTCATTTCCATTAGATTATATTATGTCTTGTATATCATTATGATGCTTTTGTGTATATTTGAAGTTTGAAGAAGACTGTGTGGCTGTTTGCAGGTGGCCGAGTGCCACTTGGAAGGAAGGGAGTGCGTCATGGTAACTAGTGGTGCTGTGGCTTTTGGCAAACAGAAACTGGCCCAGGAATTACTCATGTCGCTCAGCATGAGGGAAACCCTTTCTCCTAAGGACAAGGGCAAATCAGTCAGTTCAAACCCACCATCTTTTATACACAATATATCTCTTGTAGATTATTCATTATGTTTGATTTAGTATTCAATACAATTGTGATTCAATGATATTATATTTAAATATGTTTTTCTTAATTAATCTTTATAATTAATATTTTTATTTTTTTTATCTGCATATCTCACAAAAAGATTATATCTATTCAATTTACATTAATCTTGAAACTAATATAATAAATTTTAGTCCTATAAATTAATGATCTAATTATTACAATAAACTTAAATTAATATCATAAATCATAGTCTCAAAAATTTATGATCTAATAAATAGTTTTTAAATAAAACCGGGAGTAAATAGTTATATAAAAAAAATTAAATTAAATATATTATATTTTGATTAATCTTTAAAATTAATATCTTAATTTGTTGTTATCTGCATATCTCACAAACAAATTACATCCATTCAATTTACATTAATCTTAGAATTAATACAATAAATCTTAGTCTCATAAATTTATGATCTAATAATTATTTTTAAATAAAAAATGGAGTAATTTAATGGAGTATTATTAAAAATAAATTAAAAATTTAACAGCAGAATATAAATTTGAAAAGTCTACCATATAGTTTATTAAAAATGGATGTTATTCTTTATCATCGCAGATTTCCCTTATAGCAGAACACCTAAGGTTTTCGTTTCTTTTATGATGCATTCAAACATGAAGAGAATGTAGCATTCGGATAATATATATGATCTCAAGTACACATAACATACTTTATATATAAATATATAGTTCACCCAGGAAAGCGAAAAACAGATAAAAACGCACAAAAAAAAGACTTACAACGATATTTTCATATTTGTCGTCATTGAGCAGAAGTAGTCCCTTTGAGTAGCTGAAGCTAACTGAGATATATATATATTATATATACTACTATATAGTAAACTTTTTTCGTTGGAAATACGATCCAAAACGGACAAAATAGTTCAATATAAACAAAGAAACATAGAGAAATCAGAAGAACACACTTACAGTCTCTAATTTTCGGTTTGAACCGTCTTCAGGAGAGATAAGAGAGGGAAACCAAGCGCACTGGATCAGAGACGGTTGGAGACCAACAGTGTTGCCGCATGCGCGCCCGTTCACAGAAAATAAGGTAGACAGGAATCAATTTATAATTAATTTATAATTTATAATTACATTAAATTAATGGAATATGAAAACACCTCTTTTGAATACTTCAGTCAGTACTTTTGTTTATGTATCAATTTCCCTTATTTTTTCAATTTTTTCTTTTTTATATATTTATTGTTTTCATATTTCATAATTTAATGTAATTATAAATTATAAATTAATTATAAATTGATTCCTGTCTACCTTATTTTCTGTGAACGGGCGCGCATGCGGCAACACTGTTGGTCTCCAACCGTCTATGATCCAGTGCGCTTGGTTTCCCTCTCTTATCTCTCCTGAAGACGGTTCAAACCGAAAATTAGAGACTGTAAGTGTGTTCTTCTGATTCTCTATGTTTCTTTGTTTATATTGAACTATATATATATATATATATATATATATTGATAAAAGTATCGACCGTGGAATAAAAACAAAACTATCGTTTATCAAGACTCGGTCAGTTCTTCAGATTCAAATTAAACTCTCATTGCCAACGTTTCAGTCTTTATTTAAAACAGTTCATAGGCAGAAGTATAAATTTTGAAACAGAAAAACTAAGTATTACATTACAAATTATTTTACAAAGAAAAAAATTTATAATGGAACAGTGAAGTGTTACCTGTTCATTCAGACTACAGTTGTTAAAATCCACATACTATTTTTCTTTGTAAAATAATTTGTAATGTAATACTTAGTTTTTCTGTTTCAAAATTTATACTTCTGCCTTTGAAAAAGGTTTTAAATAAAGACCGAAACGTTGGCAATGAGAGTTTAATTTGAATCTGAAGAACTGATCGAGTCCCGATAAACTATAGTTTTGTTTCTATTCCACGGTTGATACTTTTATCAATATTTATGTAATTTGAGAAAATAAATATGGGATTATATATATATATATATTTTGGAGACGGTCTCCAACCATCTCTGAACCAGTGCGCTTGGTTTCCCTCTCTTATCTCTCCTGAAGACGGGTCAATCCGAAAATTAGAGACTGTAAGTGTGTTCTTTTGATTTCTCTTGAAACCTTACATTGTGTTCTACACTCGCAGCACTGATTTAAATCAAATTCCCTAATTTTCTGATTGCTTTTTGACAGGATATGTGGCTGGAGCCGAGAGCAGCTGCAGCTGTGGGTCAGTCAGGTCTTATGTCTCTCTACGACGCAATGTTTGCCCAGTATGGAGTCAAAATTGCTCAGGTACTAGAAACAATTAGAATTTGTCTGTTTAAATGTAGTCAGTATAATGTAATACCTGAGATTCAGAGAAATATAACGCAAGAGTGATGTGAAATGATTTAAACAGTTTTCAACTGTTCTCTATAAATCTACAAGTTTAAAACGAGGAATCCCCTTGGTTCTAATCAGCTACCTAAACTTGTTTAACTTACGCCACTCAAGTCTCTTCTCTTTACTCAGTCCAGCTTCCAATTCAGTCATTAATTGTTTACTAATTATTCCTTGCCCTAAATTTAAACCAAACTTTTGTCTGTCATACCTAAATAACTCACCCAAACAATTAATAACCTAACAATTTCCGCACTTCCTCCTCTTGATAATTTCATTTACTTCAAGATGTTTGTTTGTCAATTAGAAATTTTTTATTTCATGCAGTAAGTAATTAATTTAATTTAGTCGTTATAGCAATTTATCTTCTTACAATTAATATAGTATATAACGAAAAAAATAATGAATGGTTTTATCTATGTATGTATCAAAAACTATTAAAGTTATTGAGTGGTAACTCGTAAATTTTTGCCTGAATGTTTATATTGAGCACAGTAAAAACAACTTTCTACAGAAGTAGGAGTACGATTATAAATTGCTACCGAATAACTAGATATATAAACTCTAACGTAGTGCAATCACTTATTATGTGGTATTTACTGATTGTAGGGTAAAACGTTAATGAAAAGGTCTCCACATATAAAAATTTAATGGTATAAACAACACGTTTCGAACACGTAGTGTTCTTCCTCAGGCATTAACTAAGCGTGCGTGTCGGTGGTACAACTCACGGTTGTACCACCGACGGACACGGTGTACCACCACACCTACGTATTCGAAACGCGTTGTTTATACCATTAAAATTTTACATGTGGAGACTATTTCATTAACTTTTTACCCTAAAATGAGATATATAAACTCCTATAGACGCTCACGTGCTGATACAAACACATCTGAACACACACACACACACACATATATATATATATATATATATATTATATATATATATAATATGATGGGAGCTCCAGACATCATATGCATTGTGAGCTCCCTTGACAAAGTGGTAGTACTTACTCCAATGTATGAAGGTAGAAACCGCTGACATTCATACATTCGAATGCTAACACTGCCACCCTGTTAAGGAGTCTCACATAGAATTTGATATACGAAGGTCCTAAGAAAAACATGAAACAAACTTATAAGACCAAATTAACCAGAGAAATCATTGCAGTAGGTACCAAAATAATAAAAAAAGGGAAGAAATCATTTAAGACTTGTAAGTTATTAAAGCTGTTTTGGATCAAACCAAAAGCAAGCAGAACCAGGCCATGTACGCCAGAAAACCGTTACGTTAGTCAACACTCAGCCATAAGCGAACAACTTTAATCTTCCTATCCTACTCTGGTTGCTATATAAAAGGAGAAAGCAATTACAGAATCACTGTTATCCCAAGATAGCCCTAGCAAAAAGTGGATACATGTTGATAGTATATTATTTAGTTTAGATTCAATAACAGAAACATTATTCAGGGAGCAGAGAAAGTTAAAAAGAAGGTAGTTTCTGCAAATTCTGAAGTTTTTCTTGATCCTTCGTTCAAAGCATGTCTAGTACTAGCTAAGGTATTGGTTGACATGCTTCAAGTAATCCTTCACGCGTCTACTGGACCTGAATAGTAAGTTTGCGAGATATTCTAAATATTTCTATACTTTTAACGGTAGAGTGGCAGTTTAGGGTCTAATTACTAATAAAAGAGCTCACTTGTGGGTAAACATACTTGGAATGACTAGGGCAGATTGGTTGACTTCCTATTCTACCTGGTTCATTTGGATGCAGCCACTGGTAAACAATTTTAAGACCTTGCTTATACCAGCAATTTAAATATCTATGTATAGACTCTTTTCTTGTAGTCTTCTATTAAAAATTGCATTAAGAACATAAATGAAGAGGATGTCCATAAATGTAAACTGACAATACAGATGACGCTCAATGGGACCAAAATTATTTGAAAAAAAAAAAATAATTTTAGAACATAAATAATAGAAGAAGTAATACAAGAAAAGAAACCAAATATAAATATTCGAAGTACCCAATACAAGCAGGATCCTAGCCACCTAACATGTAAACACTAATGGTAAACATTCCTTACTTACAGCACATATGACTTCAACTATTGTGAACAAAAACCATCTCACCTGAATGTTTTTTCCTTCTTTTGGCTAAATTTTGAGATTTTTTCGTTGAATTAGTTTTATGGTGTAAAAGAATAATAATTTTCTACTAAACGTAAAATAATTGTTAAATCTCATTAAGACCACTCTTTTGGTTTTTTTTCCTTAAAATGACTTAAAAGAATAAATAACAGAAAAAAATGTGAACTAATGATTAAGTTTCATGAAACGAAATCTATAAATGATATGCTTAAGATGCCTGATAGTTCATAAACCGTAGGTGAATTTTATTAGCATTGGTTTGATTTCATGCATTGTTTCACAGCAGACCTGAGTCTGTTATATATTCATTGTAAGTATGAATCAGCACCAAAACCCGTTGTGTCAAAAAAATATATACGAGATAGACTAGCTTGTTTGAGTGCTATTAACTTTTGTATTGGAGTATCAAAATTTTCTGTCTTCTATTGTTTATATAGAAACCTTCAAATATTTAATTGTTTTACTCTTGTAAAAATATTTAATTTACTATGAAGGACACTAAATGAAACAGTCTTTTATAAAATGATCTAATGAAATTTAATATTTATGCGTAATAATATTTAGTTTTTGTTGACAGGTTTTAGTGACGAAACCTGATTTTTACAACGAGGAGACCAGACGGAATTTGTTCAGTACTTTATCAGAACTGATTAGTCTCAACATAGTGCCCATCATCAACACTAATGATGCAGTCACTCCACCTCCATCATCAGACACGGACTTCCCCATCAGCAAAGAGGGCAAGAAGGTTAGTCAATGGAATCTAGTGTATACTCTAAGGATAAGTCTTTCTGAGTTGGCAAAGTGATATAGTAGACGATAAGAGTATTTATCTGTATACTATCAAATGAAATCTATATTCATTACTGAAGTAATGTTAAATCAAATTTTACATATGGCGTCTTAATGAGGGTCTAATGAGATTAATCAGGCCCTTAATGACAATTGGTTAAATAAAAGAGAACCACTTGGAATAGATCAATAGAGGCTCATTATATGTATAATTTCTTTTTTAATAATATACCGTATTTGGGTTAATCAAAATATTTCATTGATATATATTGATTGTTCAATATATTCATATTGAACCAAATTCATTGTTTCAAATTTTTTTCCAAAAATTCATTGTTCTATTCAATAAAATGTCTAAAGGTAGGGCTGAGTACAAATTACACCAATACAGTAGAACCTTGAGGTAGTAGTGCCTTATTGTAAGAGCAATTTTCTTTACGAGCAGTTATTCGTAAGAATTTTTTTCTCATACGGCTAGTAAAAATTCATCATGTGAGCGACTGTCTTCTTCACGTCTAGATCGTCTCCACTTTATGTTTGGTAGATTAATAAAATATGGTTATTTCTTGTATGTGTTTCATTATTCATGATACATGTAAAGTATTGTTTACCTTTTCTAACTGCAAATTTTACTACTGTTGTGACAGCATCTCTACTCATTGATTTAGATTGTGTTCATAAACTTGCATAACAGACTGCATAATGACTATTATGTTAGATTGTTGCAGTTGTTGCTTAAAACATTGCGTAACTATCTGTTTAAACGATAATATTACAGATGATGAGATTGTAGGTTCAGCATACCATTAAAATAATGGTTTTGTATCCACCTATAATAGAAAAGAATTGACTCCTTTAAACGTTGTGAGACGGACTCTCTGAATGTTGTTCTTTAAAAATATTTAAATATCAGAGTAATAGATAGATATAACATGATCCAGAAGCTACATAGAAAGAGATTTAAGATGTCATTGTACCAGTTAAAGTAAGAGAACAGTAAACAAAAATATTGCTATATAATGTAAGATACATGTGCAACATTGAATGCATAAAAATGTAGAAGAACAATGAGTAGTGACTACGTCTACATAGACCATGTCTGTAGTGACCACGAAAAGAGAATGAACAAGAGCTTAGGAATGTCGAGTAATTTTAGAGAATAAAACTACGACTTGAATATGTACTTTACAGTAAGAGGCTTGGCAACAATCAAAAGCATATTGAAAGTAGTCAACAAAAGTAGAAATCACTTTATTAAAACAACCATAGCTATAAATATACACATTCAGAAGGAAATCGCAGTACGAGCTTGATTCGTTACCAGACGGAGATCTAATTGCGATGTACTCGATGAAGCACTTTTTTGCATTGAAATTAATATGAAAATAAATAATTCGTTTTATTCCCCAAATCACTGTTTTAAGGTTTATTTCTTTTTCAACATAAAATTTACAGTTAGAAAAGGTAAACTATAATTTACATGTATCATGAATAAGAAAACACATACAAGAAATAAACTTATTTTATTAATCTACCAAACATAAAGTGGAGACGATCTAAACGTGAAGAAGACAGTTGCTCATATGATAAATTTTTACTAGCCGTATGAGAAAAAAATTCTTACGAATGACTGCTCGTAAAGAAAATTGCTCTTACAATAAGGCACTACTACCTCAAGGTTCTACTGTATTGATGTAATTTGGACTCAGCCCTTCCTTTAGACATTTTATTGAAAAGAACAATGAATTTTTGAAAAAAATTCAAACAATGAAGTTGGTTCAATATGAATATATTGAACAATCAATATATATCAATGAACTATAATGATTAACCCAAATATGGTATATTATTAAAAAAGAAATTATACATATAATGAGCCTCTGTTGATTTATTCCAAGTGGTTCTCTTTTATTTAACCAATTGTCATTAAGGGCCTGATGAATCTCATTAGACCCTCACTAAGACGCCATGTCAGTTACCTGCCTTATAACTGTACAAGAATTAAGCAGATGCAAGCTTTAACGATCTACAAAGCTTAGCGCAGGAGATTTTGAGAGATTAGGAATAAAACAAGCATTTAAATAAATAGTCTTCTAGTAAGAAGATCCAGTTTTAATTCAAACACCTTCTTTGAAGGACGTATAATTTTGGTATGTTTAAATCCATACTTTATCATTATAAACATAGAATTTTTTTTTTCATCTTTATTTACAAATATACAGCTACGCATATTATGCGTAACAAGCATATTTAGTAATAGATTACACAATGACATCGATGCACATGAGCAAAGAATGAAACCCACTGGTTCAACTTCTCACTTTGGGTTTTTTTTTTTTTTTTTTTAAAGTATATTACTGTAATAGCAGATCCCTGGGCCATTTTCTCTTGAGTCGTCTTGAGGGATTCTGGGAAGGTGAGGAGGAAGCAAGGATTCGTACAAATGGATTTGGGTGAGAGGAAAGGTTGTTGTGAAATGACCTATAACGATCAGAGGCAAGGTTTTGGATGAATGGAATTTTTAAGTCTTTATGAAGGGTGTAGTTTTTGACGTAATACGGAGCATTTGTGATAGTGCGGAGGATTTTAGATTGTAATGATTGTATTCTATGAATATTGGATGGTTTTGCACAACCCCATAGGTCAAGTCCGTAAGTCCAGATCGGTCGCAGTAATGTTTTGTATAGTAGTACTTTGTTATGTAGCGTCAATTTTGAGTGTTTCCCTAGAAGTCTGTACAGTAGTAAGAATCGTCGTTTTAAGTCAAGTCTTTTTAGTTGGGTATGAGGATTCCAAGTTAGTCTTTTGTCAATGAAGAGCCCTAAGTACCTGACCACATCTCTCGTTGGAAGGAGAGCGCTATTCATAGTAACATTGGGACATGGTGATTTTTTTAAAGTAAAAGTTACGTGAAAACTTTTATTTATATTAATATTTAAATGCCACTTTTGCAGCCAGGCTTCAATGCTATTTAGGTGTTCTTGGAGGATATTTGTGGAACTTGTGGGGTCAGGGTTTCGGGAAAGGATCGCTGTATCATCAGCAAAAGTACACAGAAGTGTTTGAAACATATAATTAACCTAATATATTGCCTCTTCTAATTGTCACTCAAGCCTTCTGAAAATTATTGTAGTAAATTTCGATGATTTAATGGTGCATAGGCTACTCAATTACACTACCTGCGTCAATTAATTAAGTCTGCCTCTGAGAAGAAAAAAATCACCACAAAGTTAACAATTTTATATGCCCGCTAGCATATTCAATTATGCTTATTATTCAGAAATATTACTATAGAAAAAAATCAATATCTCATAAATTACACTTTGAAAGGTAAATATACATAATAAAATGTTTCAGAAATATTCAAATTTTTTTGAAATAAATCACCATTTTTTGATTGTTGAGGGGTAATGTATGAAAGTAGAACTCCGATCAGTGTTAGCGAAATATATTGGTATGATCCAAGCTGTTCCTGTTTTACTTTTGTCTTCTTGATATGTATCCTTTTTTTTTTCGCTTCCTTCCCTTTTCAATATCTCTTTTCTTTTAGAGAAAGAAATACTTTATTTCTACTTGAAGAATTTCTATATATGTGTATTGGACATATAGTTTTGGGTCATTGAATATTTATTAACTATTATTTATCAATATTCATATTTATAGAAAAATATATAAGATCTTTTAGTTTTAAATAATGGAATATTTAAAAAACAGAATATTTAAATAATGAAATAATTACTGAATTTTCAAAAACATTTTCTGCGATAAATTATTACTTAGACTATTTTAGGAAACAAAATTACGTAAATAGAATGTCACTCAATAGTCACTTATATTCTTGTATACTTGTAATTTTGGGGTCAGGGTAGCCCAGTAGAAACGTGCTTAGTCTCAACTTACTTACGTTCTTAGCAACGTACTTAGAGTAGTGGCAACCAGTATCTGGACTGGTAGATCCGCTGTTCAATACCCACTCTGATCCTAGATTTATTCACTCGGGAGATGAATGTATCTGACCACGTCGTCTCCAGGAGAGGACGTTAAGCCGTCTGTCCTGAACCTGTACGAAGTCAGGTACTCGTTTATAGTTGTCCACTGTAAATATACTTGCGTTAGGCAAAATTTAGGACTTCAAATTTAAAATGTTTATTGTATGGTATCACCAAAGGGCCTAAGTTACACAAAGATGGTATGTTTTACCTATGTGTGTTCTCTTGTGAGACTGCCTCCGGAATCTCATCTAACTTAAACTAGTGGATTCTGCGGCAGTGCAGTAGTGAACAAATAATTGTGAGAATAATAAATTATAAAGGTTATTTTTCTTTCAAAAAATGGCAAACCTGTTTTTCAATTTTGTTATAGAGAGTAGCTCTTCAAAATTTCAAGTGTATCAGACTTCTGTTAGAATTCAGACATTAAAAATAAAGGAACATAATTCATATTAATCGATAATAAATTACCTATGAATAATAGGTTTATATAACTGCATATAAACCTAGAATATAATACTTTTTGTTAATTACTATTAATTACTCAAGCACCCTTTATCCTCGTTTGACAAATAGATCAAACGAATGCTACCATTCCAAACTAACACAAAACATATAACTTATTCTCCAAGAATAGCTTCATCACGGGCAAGTCAATTACAAAGTAGAATAACAAACTCTAAGTATACACGTTTTAATTTTTTAAAGTTTCTCGGGTTTTTAAGGTTCAGTTTGAATATACATCATTTTGTTGGTTGTTTCTACAAAAAAAAAAACCCTTGATTGATCAAAAACTGATTATCGGAATAGCAACGATCAGAAATAACTATCACGTTAAGAATTATAAATTTTAATGGACATTAAATAATGCGGTATAAAATTATAAAAATATAATAATCATGATTTTATAACAGTATAGAGAATTTTTTTTTTAATTTTTTTTTATAATTTTTTTTAATAAAATATCATTATCAGGATATTATGTTGTTATAATATTGTGATTTCAAAATCAGTATTATCTCAATTTATATGAGGGAACTGTCCATAAATTAGCACCTTCATAAGTTATAATATTCATATAAGAAAGATTTGATCTGGTGAGGAATTCAGATTCACTTTTTCTCTAATACAATTGACATATTACAATACCTGATTATTTAGCGTTCAATTATATGTATAATTCTTAAAGAGATGATAATTATTTCTTATAGTTATTATAAAAAAATAACTATTTTAGGTTTAGCGAAGATGCCTTCCTTAAGGCTTCTAGTTTTTTTTCCCAGAATCTAGAAGAGCTTATAATGTGTATGGCTATCGTTGTGAGTTTTACAAAAACAAAAAACAACATCTTGAGCGGAACGCAATCAGTATTTTTTTTTTTTTTAAGAAGTCTCCAAGGTTACAACCATCTGGATTGTCCGAATAAACAGGTTGCCCATACTTCAAGATGAAACGCGTTTTATTAAACCTTGATTAATCCCATCTGATTTTTTGGTTCAAAATCAAATCATTCCACTATTAATACCTGTAATATGAATTGTTTTGTACTTCAGTTTTACTTTGTATTACTTTTTTTTTTTGTAACCAGCTGTAAACAATGTATCGTATTACTAATCCTACCGCAGTTACAAAAGTCCCATTGTTTCCAATTTCTGTATCTATTCTCCTAATTGTTCTGAATATTATTAAGTTATAATAAAATTATACCAAATTTATTATTGAAAAGAAAAACATATTAATATTTTATTATCCATTACTTATGATATAATGAAAATATGAGGAATGAGTTGAAGTAAAACTTAAGTTTTAATAAGTTCTATAAATATTATTACAACATCTACTTTTAGCAATTAAATGAGTTACTAATCTTTTAAACCATTCTCAACTAGACTTATGTAAGGAATTTGAGTAAAACCATTTCAATAAATAACCAATACACTTTAAATCTTAAACAAGCTTAGAATTTCATCATATTAAATTCTCTGTAATTACTTAATCACTTAAAGTATATGTGATACTTCTATTTACGGCTAAATATATTTAAAATTATTGTAAATCCACATTTTAACGATAGTGAATATTTCTTATTATATTGTAGAAACTTCTGTATCACTGATCAACAATGTATAAATGAATGATTTTAGCTACAGTGTATATAAATAAAAGACCCAGGAAGAAATATAAACAACAAAAGAAATTCATATTTATTGGAATGCTTGAGTTTTGTTTTCTCAACTGAGCTAGAAGTTCTTTTGTTTTTCATGTTGCATCGATTAATGATTGTAAACATGAAACTTTAATAAATCCCTTATCAAAGGTCTGAATTTTCTCGGATACAGTACTTTATATTGTCATAAATGGTAATAAATATATTAATTTGTATTCATTGAATATACAAGTGTAGTAGCTTTAGAGTAATTAAGTAAAATTTTTGAGGTTTTGTTTCATGTCATTTCCTGCATTAGGACTTCTGAAGTGTTTTTTCTATAATCTCAAACAAATCCATAACCTTCCTTGTTGATCTTTGATTGGATTGTTTGTTGAGTTTTTTTGGTAATTAAAATATATGTTTATTTATACATAAGGCTGTGAGATTCAAATCGGGGGGGCATTACTAGATTTTATTGGAGTAAGGATCTCTAAGGGGTAGCTATTATATGTTAGAAAAAAATTCGTCCCTTGATTTGTGTATCATTCTACTTTTTTTTTAAACTAATTTCCTTGAATCAGAGCTAATAGATCATAGGTATTTTGATACTTATGGTTTGCATAGGTTAGGTCATGAAATGTTGCATTGGCAGAACATAGGCCCTTTGTGATACCACAAAATAAACATTGTACTACATTGGGAGTCCTACATTTTATCTAAGTCAAGTTTACTTAGAATAGAAATCTTTAACAAGTGACTGATATCGTACAAGCTTGGGAAGATGGCATAACACCCTCTCCGTGTGGCGAGAGCTGATGTGACGTGTTCAAATTTATTCACCTCCCGCGTGAATAAATTGAGGGCCTGAGTAGGTATTGAACCCCGGATCTACCAGTCGGAGTTAAGCACGTTGCCGCTGCGTTAAACTATGCCCTCTGTGGTTTGGATAGATCTTTTTTGTAAATAACAAAATTTTAAGCTGGGAGAATATTAACCAAATTAAGAATGTTATTGCTTTAATCCAAGAAAATGGATTCCTCCTTATACAAATATGACTACAGTTTTTTTATCAGAAACAATCTGACTAGATTTGATTTATTTATTAATAAATCAACGAAAACAACGCTATGACAAGTTTTGTAATAACAATATTAAGTTTTCAATATTGCGTTTATTTCTCTACGAGGGTTATTTCAAATAGAGATTAGAAAATACTAGTCTGAGTAAATCTCCTAAATAGTAAAATGTACCTTCACTTTTTAGAAAAATCTCCTTGTTCCTTCAGATTGTAAAAGTTCGTTTTAATCAGCACAATGTTACAAGATGACTACTTTAATATCATGTTATCATGCTATTAAAATAATCTATTTTTTTGTTTCTGATTGCAAAAAAATATCACTCAATCTTCGTTTATTCAACTCGTTTGCGTTTCTAATTCCAGATGAAGTCATTCTGTTGTTATTAATTCTTTACATGTTCTTATTCTCAGCGTTCTAATGCACTACTCTTCGATATGCGTCTCATTACGGAATTTTAGTGTATTTCAGATAAACACCAAAATACATTTTGCACTAGTGTACATTTTCACTGTATAATCTACTTTGAAAGTAAATTCAAACATGCTTTTTTATTGTAAGATGGAACATTTTCTGATATTATTTAATCTATATAATCAATAGCGTTCAGAAATTATGCGTACATCTATGTTCAAAAACAATCTGCACACCTTACCTACGCTCACCTTCATTCATATTGGATAATTGAGAGTTACATATTCATACAATATATAGTTCATTGTATCAGAAATCTGGTACAGGTATGTGCCTCTCTCCTTCAAAAACATGCACTCTGAGAAACTCAAAAACAATTTACCGATTACTATGAATTATAAAATTTATAAATAGAATATAACTTATATAAATACTACAAATAAAAATATATTATATAATAATGTATTATTGATTAAATAAATATGGATATTGAATAAGAATTTGATGAATTTGATCGAATAGATCGAAGTGTATTTTAAAGGCAATCCTTGAAATTTACTTTATCAAATAAATTTTTCACTGCTACACCAAGTAAACAATGCCGATCAATAAAACTGTTTTGATCCGTTTATTAAGTACATGAACATCCATTTAGAGGATTAACGGAACTTTTGTCGGCGTGCTATCTGTCACATGAAAAACAAAAACATTCTTTTTTAACTGGGTAGGAAAAAAAAAAGTGCAATCAACCCATGGATCTGAGAGATCAAACGAAAGAGAAGCAATTAATCTGGCTAGTGACGCTTCAACATCTATCACCCTCTGTCTTTGTCATCGGTTTTGAAATCCCCAGTGGTTCTGAATCAGAAAAATGGCCTGTGTGAAATTTACTGATCCTGACTTAAATCATTTAAAATCCATCGTAATTTAAAATGCTTTTAATCGCTTTTACTGATGATTATTCAAGCTTCTACTGATTGCTCATCGACTAAGCCAATTGGCTGAAATCGTAAAATAATTCATTAATATGGATTAATTAATTTTAATCTGGATTCAAAAAGGTCATTGAAATGATTATAATAAAATATAGTAATATAGAGAGGTACTAAATAAAATACATGACACTCAAATTAATTTAGAAAACCCTTCATTCCAATGAGTTTTTTGAACGTGCTAAAAATTGTTAAGAAGGTCAAAATGAAATGAATCAATTCTATGAAATGTACAAACAAAATCATTTTTTGAATTATATAGACTAGTAACACTTTTGAAATATATTTTTCACTAAAATCCTTAAGTCAAATCAAATAAATGGAGACAAGCGATCAATCTCTTGCACTCACTAAGGATTAGGTGCGAAAAGTTTACTTGGTTCATTATACTCTGTTTTTGTTTGATATGTCATTTGAAAGATTCAAAGTCAATTTAATTATTTCATTAAAATTGTAATTATGATATGGTTCGTTTATAAAGAGCTATTTGATATCTACATATGAATCATTCGTTATTTTCTAGCATTAATGTAAAATTCGGGTTAAATTATAATACAGATAGAGAAAATTATAGTTTGTTCGTTATATAAATATAAATATTGGGAAGATCTGTGAGTGATTATTTATGCAATAACTGCCAATTAAATAAATAATTATTTCATTCTATTAATTCTGTGTTGATAAATTATTAACATTATTAAATCTCTATTTAATAGAACAGAACTTTTTTAAATCATGACTCAGGTTTAAGTTGTTGATTTTAGCAGGTTTTAATGAAATTATCATTTCATAAAAGCTCATACCATATTGCTTTTAAAAACTCTCTAAAAGGAGCTAGCGAGAAATGAATAGTAAAAATTACCCAAAAATAAAAATATGAGCCTAAAGAAAGTTATAATTGCATCGTTTAGTTAGATATAGGAATTTTTTTTTTTAAAAAAAAAGAATAATCTTCAACGGATAAAGTTACATAAAGATGTAAAAATCTTAAACAAGTGTAAAATCTTACACTATTGCAGGAGATATACAACTGAACAGGACAACACTATAGATAATCATTACTTTGATCATAAGATTTGTCAACAATTTCATGTTTGAAAAACTTTTTAACGTCACAAAGATATAAATAGTCAATTCGAAACAGTCATAGAAAAGAATACAATGAATCATACTATTATTGTTGCCTTTTTTTACTTTCTTCGTCGTTTTTATTTTCTAGTTGATTGTTAGTTTTTCACAATTAACAGTGTTAATTTTTCTGTTAGACCTTAAGGATTTCCTGAGTAATGTCTGTTTAACTTAGTAAAACGTATTTGAAACATTCTTCAATCTTTCAGAATAAATAATAATTTGACAGATATGTTACAATTTTGCACTTATTAAAAATGCTAATAAGTGTATACTTAAGTTCAAATATTTTATACTAAATGTATGGAAAGATTAAATAGACAACAGGCGAAGCATTCTTACTAATTGACAGCTTCCAATATTCATTTTGTTACCTAGATTGGTTTTCCTCTTACAGTTCTGATGACTGTTTTTCAAAAATTTGATCACATGAGATTATTGCTATATTTTTTTATAACAAAACTAGGTTTTTGAATTTTAATTTTCATGAATAATGTCCTATTCTTCACAGTTTCATGCTCTTTATAATTTAAGTAATTTTTTTTTTAGCTGGCATTGAGATTTTGGTTAGAAAGATATACCACAAACACTAATTTATTTAGGGAATATTGTACCTCCCTAATGATATAAATTTGGCATCCTAAATTTTGCCGAGTTCAATGAATCATTAACAAGTATCTGACATCGTTCAGGATCGAAATCGACGGCTCACTCTTTGAGCAACAATGAGGACAGATTTTTTACTCCCTTTTTTAAAAAATTTGACAGTGAGATATAGAATTGAATTGAAGCTAGAGGCAAGCGAGCTATGGGACTACCCTGGTCCTAGTTTAAGTAATACAACTATTATAATCATCTACTACCATCAAATCAAGCTAGATATATAAAATATAAGCATCATTGGTTGAGGAGGTTGTCTACAAGGCGGTAATAAAAACTACTATGACCTATGGATCATCTGTCTGGTAAAACTGTGAAATAACTAACAAAAACCGACTCTAGATTGTCCAGAACAAGTTTGCTCACCGTATAGCCAATGCTCTTTTTTATCCGAGAAATATCGATATCCAGCCTGATGTAAGGATGGAATCAATAGAAACTTACATTAGGCGTCTGACTATCAATGAAGACAGAAAACTTCCCGTACCTGCTAGTAAGAACACTTTTACTTTAAATTTTCTGAAACCAATACTCTTCCGACTAATGAGATCACACAATCCACGATAAATGACGACTTTAGACTCAAAGACCATACGACCACGAAACATACTTACCATAGACAGGACAGAAACTAACATATCGACCTACCTGACAGACCTGAACAATTTAAGTAGTACAAACAGACAAGCAGGTAAAAGCCTCTGGCTTTGAACTGCCTGACCCCAACGTGCATTAATGCACGGAAAATCTCGTTGGTCGTTGGTGATTTGAAGAATGTTGATTGCTTATTGATTTAAGTTTTCATTCATATAGACGACAGATCAAAAAGAAAATTGAGAGAAAAAGTCTAGAAATGGTAGAATTACAGCGTATTCAACTTTATTAGAAAATAAATTCACTTGACCAATAAAATAAATGAAATATTGATGAAGAAGAAAAAAAAATATTTGGGAGTTGAAGGCACTAGAAAGTGACGAAGCAATTTGCGAGAAAGGCAGTGGATCAAGCAAGAGAGAATGCTAGGAGTGAAGGGAGCGTCCAATATTCATAATCCCACCACCGGAAGCAGCCGATTCCATGGAGCCCCATCATTGCACCATTTTTCAAGCTTTATATTTTCATATTTGTTTTATAAAAGAACTTCCTTTTGAAGATTGCTTTAGGGAAATATTTTGAAAAATTTACACTTGTAGTAACTATTTACAAGTTCACAGAAGGATATAATAAGTATAATAAATTTGATAACCTTAAAAGTTTAGAATTGGAGAGATATTTTCTTTCTTTTTTTTTTTCGAAATAGAAAAAATAATTTATATTTCTTTCAAAACAATGATATAATATAATAATATATTATGAATGTTAAACCATATAAAATAGTGGACATATTGCTTCTTTGTTATGTAAAATTTAAATGTAGAGTATTTTGACGATGAAACACTAAATTGAGTGCCTTGCAATGTTTCACATTTATGGTCCGTCTCACAAGATATTAATCAAATATTTGTTAGGGTCAGGGAAAAAGGTCTTTTCAAGAGCAAGTCAATTCCCTTCTTATCTTAACATTTAGTGATAAAACTAACCTACAAAAACTGCAAGTCTAAAAACAAGTTACCTTTACGTTTTATGCATTAGAAAAACCCAATCCACCCTTAGAAATATTTCAGTTTTTGTTGGCCAAAAACTTTCTCAGAAGCAAACTCGGCCACCGGAGTCACAGCTAGCTAAAAAATTGACAGTCCATTTGGGTATGTCTAACTTAAAAAAAAAGCAAATATTCATGTGGATTGGAAATTCAACGTAGAAGGGAAGTTATAGATGTTAAGCTGTTTTTAGGTAGCTACACAGGTATACAGGTATATAACTAAAATAAAAATATGCAGGTATTTTTAGGTTCCTGATACAGTAGAAAGTAGTTATTATTTGTTATTGAAGCTTCTTTAAGTACTAAAAGTGTGAATATATTTTCATAAAATGATTACAATAGATATAGCAACATAAAAATAAATTGTATAGAATGTCAATGAGTACAATAGTATGTTCATTGACCAATGAAGACAACAAACTATCTACTCATCCAAACGTCCTGGTACAAACTCTAAACTGAACTATTACTTCATCTACTGACTATCTGACTACTTTTCCAACTGATGACTAAAAACTTTTAAAACCATGACCTCAACAAGACCACATGACCGCGAATACGCATCTTTACTGCACAGACGAACTTATATCTGACAGGAATTACTGACATTACAAGTTATAGTAGCACAGTAAACAAGCAGTAGAAGGCCTCTGGTCTGGAACTGCTAGTTACGACGTGCACTATAGTGCGCGGATATATTCGTTGGTCGTTGGTCGTTGATGTTCATTTATAACAAATTGTTGTGTAGCTATTTAAGATACTTTTAATTATCTTATTTGTTATTCCTAAATTGAAATAAAAATAATATATTTTAATTAAATTTCAAATAGAACAGAATTAAAATTACAACTATAAAACCAAACGTTATCTTAATGTTTTGAAATCATTTTTCAAAAATTTAAACAATAGTGTTTTTGTGTGTTGACTAAACATGATATAAGTATTTTCCTTTCAGGAATTTAAAATAATTCTTATGGTCGACTAAACAATGAGTTTCTCCTTTACCTTTCTTTTCTTCTTCATTTTACCTTTTCTTCTTCTTTATGTTGTGAACCCTTATCACATATCCTTAAGCAAAAATCTTTTTTCTAATGACCGTATTTACCATCATACCTTCAAACACTTTACTTGTTAACGAAGTCAGATGAAGCATATTTTAAATATACTTTATTAATTTAATAACAATAACAATGTCTCTATACAAAATATATTTCTCTTTTTTAATAATAAATGTTCTTTTTTGAAAAAAAATATAGGTACATATATCCTTATTAAAAAATACATTCAGTGGTATAATTTTCCATTCGTTTTTATAGGAGTTTTTTTAGATTTATTTCAAATAAAAAATGCAAACATATTTTATTAATAAAAAAAACATGCAGGTATTGAAAAAACGTTGTAATTTATTAGAACCAATGATTCAGAAATATAAAAAGAAAAGTTTATTCAAATATTTTATTATTAGAATTGACTCTAGAATTGATCGCCTTTGCGTTTTGCTATCGTTTACAGAATATAGTTATTTCTTGAACTAACCTGAGTTTTCTCGGTAAAATATCCAATTTAAATATTAAATTAAAAAATATTATGCAATTAAATATTTCAAATATGCAGGCAACTTGTTCAGTTGATTTCAAACTTTTTTATGTAATGGAATACCAAAAATATGAGATTTCGATTTATTTTGCTTTTTATCATTTGATATATGTTATATATCATATATATGTATATATGCTTCATAATTGAACCACAATGTTAGAAATGATGTGACTAAAAGAACTTTATTTGATGTTACAAACTAATTCCTTCTATCAGGAGCTAATTGAAATAGGAGTTAGCCAAGTTACATGGTTCCTTATGATAAATGTTATTTGGCGAACTCCTATTATGACCAAGCTCTGATAGATAGACATTTGTTTGTAACTTCAAATCATTGAGTTAGGTGATGGTGAATGTCATAATAGAGTTCATGAATCATGTCTTAAGAATGATCGCTATCTATCTAGACTAATATATATATTAAATCATTAGTTGTGCAACTCGTAATTGTGTGGTATTTACTCATTCTGATGTAAAATGGATAAACAAAACAAAAGTCTCCACACAAATGAAGTTTTATTCAACGCGTTTCGAACACTTTGTGTTCATCATCAGGAAGACACTATAATAAAAATTATATCTAATCAATTACAAAATTAGAGTGAAATAATAAAAAAATTAGAGTTGTTTTCACTGGACCAACCCGTCAGTACCACATCCTTGGGTATGTCTTGAATTCTCTTAATTGAATTTTATTATTTCACTCTAATTTTGTAACTGATTAGATATAATTTGTATTATAGTGTCTTCCTGATGATGAACACAAAGTGTTCGAAAACGCGTTGAATAAAACTTCATTTGTGTGGAGACTTTTGTTGGTTTATCCATTTTACCTCAGAATAATATATATATTATATTAAAATTACTGAGAAACGTGTTTTTTTTTGTACAATATAGAACTTACTTATGGTAAATTAGAGAAAAATATTCCTATAATGATACTGGTTCTGAACAGTTGAAAGAGAATTATTACCCTCCTGAGACCCTAAACGGATACCGACTGATCAAGCCTTCAATAAGAAATGTACTAATCAGCGAGTTCAACCAGACTAGCCGAACATAATTGAAATGTAAACTGACTGCACATGTATACTGACGTCCAGGCAGCTTTAAAGGGAACAGGCTTATCTTATCAACTAGAAACGAGGCAGTCAACTAAATGAATGTTAGTTATATAGGACTTTCGTTTACAATGAGTTCTACATATCTGATTCACCTATTGGTTTTTTTGTTTATATCGGTCAAATTAGGTATGATATGATATTCAGTAGTAATTCATACGAATTATTTTAAATTCTTGTAAAAGTATAGTAAATTTTCTATGGTAAGTCAAAAATGCTTTTTATGCTTTAGCTTGGTAAGATAAAAGCTGTAGCTGTAAGAAATGAAAATTATTAACTTTACGATTAATTTATTAAAATTAAAGCATTCATTGAAGGAGGTCACTAAGAGACTCATTTTGCCTTTTATGAAAATATCAAACGGAATTATAGATTTTGCATAATGAGTCTAAAATTTTGCAATTATCAAGTTTATACAGTACTCGAAATTAAGTCCAAAGACCGACCACTTGTGTCCACTCCATCACTCAGAGTCAATAAGGTTCGCCGTGTTGATTATGAAAGAGAAACACAGTTTGCACAGACATGCAGGAAACAAACCATAAACTAACTAGACTCTTATGTCAGTGGCGGGGCAAAATGCCGCACCCAGCATGTGCCGGGAGGGGCGGTATTTTGAGAGTGTAAAAATAGAAAAAAATCTAAAATAAAAAGGTAAAAAAAACTTGAAATTTTACCCCAAAATGAGTTTTTAAGGTCTAAATTGTGCTGGGGAGCGGCATTTTGAGGGTGTAAAAATACAAAAAAATCTAAAATAAAAAGGTAAAAAAAACCCTGAAATTGTACCCCAAAATGAGTTTTTAAGGTCTAAATTGTGCTGGGGGGCGGCATTTTGAGGTGTAAAAATACAAAAAAATCTAAAATAAAAAGGTAAAAAAAACCTGAAATTTTACCCCAAAATGAGTTTTTAAGGTCTAAATTGTACCGGGGGGCGGCATTTTGAAGGTGTAAAAATACAAAAAAATCTAAAATAAAATGGTAAAAAAAACCTGAAATTTTACCGCAAAATGAGTTTTTAAGGTCTAAATTGTTTTTAAATTTTATGTGTGTAATACAGATTTTTAAACGGATTTTTGAACTGTAATATTTAGAAATCATTTAAATTTGTCAAAACTAGTTTATTAAAGTGGTTGAAAGTTTATTATATTTGTTTGTGTGGCCAGTTAATTGAATTTAACAATTTGTTTATGATTTGAATTGATTGTTTTTGTTTTGAAAAATCTTTGGCTTCCTTTGATGATGACTGCATATGTACACGAGTACTTCAATAAGATGAAAGTGTGGGTCTAATAACAACAGTTCAAAATTAGATAGGATTTAAAATCCTAGATTGTAATTCCATGAAAAAAAATATTTTGAAGTCATTATTCAATTTCCAAGGTTTACGTATTATCAACATCCTGGGGGGCGGGCAAAAATTGTTGCTACGTCACTGTCTTGTGTTAGAATTTTAATCACAACACATGCTGACAGATATAAAGAAAAATACATGTTCTAGATAAAGTAAACCTTTCGTGGTTCTTTTTAAAATACAAATATGCAGCAATTGACAAATTAATCACAACATCGATTTCCAAAAAAAAACAAAACCGGAAAGGAAAAGTATCCATATTATACGTTTTCAAGAAAACAGTTAAACTTTTGAAATAAAAACTCTACATGTAAGAGCCAAATATTCCAGGTTTACAGAAATTTAATATATTTATTTTAAAAAGTACAAGATTTTTTTCTTAAGAAAAACTTTTTTCTTATTACTATTCAATAATTTAATTCTAAATTTTAATTTCCTTTAAAGAAGAACTAACTCAATAACAAAAAAATAATGAGAATTATCGAATTGGTTGCAGACATTATAAGTTGATTTTTGATTTTTTTATTTTCTAGTTTACTTTTCTGATTTTTAACATTATCTTAAGATTTTTCTATCGGGCCGGTCATATTAGATTTGGATCTTGAATGATATGTACTGTTCAATTGAAATAAACGCAAACATCATAAAAAAAATTCCAACATTTATGAGTTCACTGCTGACAGCTGTGGTTAATAATCTTTTTTTTTTTCATATATTATCAATTTTTCCATTTGTTGCTACTCTGAGTTTGAAAATTATCAATAGATATTCCTAACGCTTCTCGTAATTCCAAAACTGACAGTTTCTCAAGTCTTTTATGATCAAACTTGTCATCTTTCTTATTTATTTAGTATGCTTTTGTACTTAAATTTCATTTATAATCATCTTTTTCACAATAATTATGAATTAAATATGTTTTTAATACTGCAGTTAGAATTCTTAAAAGTCAAGAAATTTAAAGTAAATTCAAAACCTAACCAGTAGTTATTCAAAAATGGACATCATTTGAAGTTATTTTAGTGTAGAGACAAATGTGTCAAAGGTGCTAATCTAGTAATAAAACAGAAATATAATAGTATTTATGCAAAATATTCTGAAGACTTTTAAAAGCTGAAGAAAATTAAATTCTAAATAAGGACCATATTGAAATAAGTATGGTGATGAATAAGGACTTATGAAAATAAGTACGGTGATGTTTAAGAAAGATGAATTTAAGAACAGAATAATTAAAATTTTCAATATATTTAAGTTTTATGCTTTATCGACTTCTTTAAATTATATGGATTTTAAATGTACTATAAACATTTCAGAATGTAATATTCGTGATTAATGAAGCATATTCTGAGAGAGTTCACATTATCCAGTGATAAGAAGACTTCTGATTTCTTATTAGTAACAATTTGGATTATTTCTGTTAAGTAAGTTTTATGTTTCAGACATTATATGATGTTAGTAGTAGTATTTGTTATTATGTCTATAAGAAACAAAATAAAACCTTGATTACAAAAACTATTTCATAATAATAATTGATATTGATGTTGCAACAAATTAAAGCGAAATGTAAGCTGAATCATAACAACTTTAATTTGTTTTTCTAATCTGCATTAAAGAGTCGCCCTGGCTTATTTTTAAAGATGAACAAGGACAGAATACTACTACCAACAGAATGCTAGTTTATGCTTTGGGCAAAACAATAACCAGGAAGAAACAATTTTAATTTAAGAATAATGCATTGACTGGATGATAATAATGAATGAAATGTAAATGCAGTAAATGAAGGAAATGCAAAATTTGATCGCTGTTTAGATTGTAGGAAATGTTTGCCTAATGGGAATGACTGGTTTAGTTTGATGTATGCAAGTTGCAAATGCATTCGATATCAACATTGATAAGGCCTGGTGGTTATCGCGACTAACATAGATGCATATGGTTAATTCCTAACTGTTTTTGGTCATTAGATAACTCAATACAATCCGCTATGCAATAATCGCCGTTTTCTGTTAAATGTATTCTCGAAGTCTTTTAATGTCAAAGCCAGAAATTTGATTTGTGCTTTTCTAAATCACTACAGTGAAGCATGCTATAGTAAGTGTTTTACATGGAAAACAAGATAAAATATATGATTTATACAAACGTGAAAACTAACATAGAATTAAAAGAATTTCCATTGATTTCTACGTTCATTGACTTGCTATGCAAGGGCTTCTAATATAATGCGTAATACACATCTAACCGTAAATAATTTTTTCAACTGTCAACATTGAAAGAAATTATTTCTACTCAATATCTCGTGTAGAGACATTGTAGAAACTACATCTACTAATTTATACATCTTAGACCAGTGTCAATCAATAAGAACACAAACCATCAGTCTTAAGACACTACGGAATGAAGTGCCTATTGAAGACCTGAACTACAAACTTCATTAAATCTCAGAAGGAAGTAAACGATGGGAGTTTTAGCATTTGTTGAGAGAATGCACTACCAGACATGTGACCATACGTTTTCGAAAAGAAAGTACCAAACCATTTCCTTGGGCATTGCATTAAATTTCAATGCAAAAGCAATAATTTTCATCAAATATGCGAACTAATTTCTTCAAGAAAGAGTGACGACCTTAATCTCAATATCACAAATCATATAAAAACTAAACTATAATTGAAGCTAATTTCATTGAGTATTAAAGATGGCATAGAGCAGAGCATGATATGTGATCCCACAGAGATAGGATTCTAACCACTATATAACTATTTCGGATTCTTTTTTTTATTTTTTACCTACACCTCATGGTATACTATACTCCTTATGTACTATCGATGGGGTAAAAACTTGGATAACATATTATACAGAGATTCAAAGTGTTAAATGAATCAAAGTTAACATTGGATTAGGATTCAAATCTTATTCCATCCTAAAATTACCCGATTTCTAGTGTCAAAGAAAGGTTTATACAATAAAAAAACTTATTTTAAATATATAACGTCTTTTACAGTGCTTTCAAAAATACAGTCATCTATAATAAGGAAATTTTGTATTGTTTAAATTAAATAACTTGGTATTATTAAATTTTATTATTATTGAACGTGCATTCCTTAGCAATTTCTTAATTATTCAGTCTATGCGATTAGAAATAATTCAAAAAGTCTTACTGACTCATCAAAATTTTTATATTTTTACTCAAATTATATTAATCAAAAAGATTTCTTTAAACAGGTCTTATGTTGTACTTGTTATAGATTTCTAGGCAACATAATCCCAAAATTTTGCCTAGATATGTTTGAAACTAACTCCTTCTTAAAAGATCAGACTTTTTTTTAGGTCCTGTAGAAAATTATGTCTTAGTTTCAGTAGAAAGGAATGACCAGATACTATATTCATGATGAATTAACAGATGTCCTCTAAATCGCCAAAGTAATGCAGGATTGGCTGTAGTTAGACCATGAAACGTTAAAGCTATGTAGCTGTTGGTGTCCCCCAGTCATGGTGGTCGTCCATGATTAATTGAATTTTCTTCCTTGTCTAGCAATAGGATTTTGATAACAAAAAACTCATAGAACATACAACCTACACAGTTAAATATGGTTAGTGTACCAAATTATAGGCAGAGTCTTCTACTTTTAGTAATATAATAAGATCACTAAAAAGGAAACAATGTATCTTTCATCATGTATAAAGTAAACTTTTAAAATTTATGAAGTTTAATTTTATAATATCAACTGCCTGTAAAAATGATGTGATTAAATACAATGTATTCATGAATAGGTAAGCAAATAAAGAGAAATTGTGATTATTAAACAATAGATATAAAAATTTATTGGTTAAAATTGAAAAAAAATATGTCATCTATTTGTTTTAAAATAAAAACTCTATTATATTGTCAGTTTTGTTGAAATGGTTTTAACTGTGACACGCTATTTTCTTCTCGTAAAAACATTCTTTCGATGGATTCAGCTAAAACCAATAACGATTCTGTCAAACTCTGGTGACATGAAGGAAAAACTGAACAAAAGAACACAGATAATCTATATTTGAAATTCAATTATCTCGAGCAGGATTTGAGTGCTTTGTCAGCAGACACAGTAATATTTATAAGTACCTTCTCCTTCTTTCATCACAAGAAGTACAATACATTTTTTTATTTTCTTTACTATCTTACCTGTAACGAAATTGGAATTTAAGGATCGTCATAATTCAATTGTGATGTTTATTATGGCATATAAGGATCAGGTATTTCAGTTTTATAAGAAACAACGTTTTAATTATTGCTCCACTTATTGAACATTTTCTAGAAGTCAAAAACTGAATTCTCCAGGAATTGATGAATACTACACATACACAAACACACACACACACACACACCACAATTTATACATATGTTTTACAGTAAACTATACAAACAGAGTGAAGGGACGAACACACTTATAGTTCCTAATTTTCGATTAAACCGTCATCAGGAGAGTAGAGATAGGAACATCAAGCGCACTTGCGAAACAACGGTTGGAGTGTAACAAGTAACTCTTTTACTCGTTATTGTCTTCTCTACTGGTTCCCTTTTATTTTTTTTACTCTTTTCTTAAATGTAATTCTAAAAAATGTATTAAGGATCTTTCTTTGTGGATCGTTTAACCGTTGATAATATATATATATTGATAAAAGTATCAACCGTGGAATAGAAACAAAACTATAGTTTATAGGGACTCGGTCAGTTCTTCAGGTTCAAATTAAACTCTCATTGCCAACGATTTGGTCTTTATTTAAAACCTTTTTCATTGGCAGAAGTATAAATTTTGAAACAGAAAAACTAAGTATTACATTAAATATTATTTTACAAAGAAAAATAGTATATGGATTTTAACAACAACTGTAGTCTGAATGAACACGTGACACAGTTTCATATATCCCTATATATATTTATATAATACGGTACTATTTTCTTGACCACTAAATATTAACAAACACTTTTTCTTCTTCTCGGAGTTTGAAGAACCCTGACGAAACTTCGAGAAGAAGAAAAAGTGTTTATATATATATATATATCATATAGCCCCATGGCAAACACAACTTAGAACTTTTCCTACATTCCTTTCAAAATTTCTGCTCCTCCATGACTTTCTCCTGTGACATTTCCGATAGTTGTATTTCTTTTCTAGACCTTGACATTACTTTTGACAAGGGGCACTGTTCAACTTCCGTTCATATTAAACCAACCAATACTCAACAGTACCTCCATTATACTAGCTGCCATCTTTCTTATGTCAAAAAGTCTATACGTCGATCCATGTCCATCCGTATTCACAATATCGGCAATAACCTCCAAGACTGTAGACGTCTCCTCGATCTTTTAAAGGACAAATTTTCTGAACGAGGCTACTCCCGCTCCTTCATTGAAAACCTTATATTATCTGCTCACTTCTCTCACCAACCTAGGTCTGAGAGAGATAAAAGTGATTCTTCCTTCTTCTTAACTATCTACTTCCCTGGTGCTCATAAACTCGGTAGTGTGATTAGGGAGTCCTTTCCGATTCTCTCTACTTCTGCTTCTACTTCTTCTATTTTCAAACAACCCCCTTATTTTTCCTATCGCAAATCTCCCAATCTAAAAAGTATTTTTTCCCACTCTTCTCTTCAGTCTTCCAATCCTGACCGTGGAATGAAACAATGTGGACGCCGTGGCTGTCCAACTTGTTTGATTATCAACCCTAATCCTTCCTTCGATTCCCCTCTCAACCATCATTCCTACCCTATTCATGTCAATACCTCTGGTACCTCTTCCAACTGCGTTTACCGACTGGATTGCACTCAGTGCGACTTTCTTTATGTTGGCTTAACTTCTACTAAGCTAAGCGTTCGTATGAATGGTCATAGGGCTTCAGTCGGTAAACGTAGTAACCTTGCTATAGCCATTCATGCAAACTCTCATGGCCTCTGCTTCATTGACTGTTTCCGAGTTCAAATACTTAACCAGATCCCCGATTCTAATACGAAAGTAACATTAAGAGCTTCTGATGAAGCATACATATGCTTGCTTGCTGCTCATTCTTCCCCTCGACTCAACATCAACCGTTAATTATTACTATAATTATTTTGAAAGGTTTTTTTTAATATTTTAAAATTTTATTTTTTTAATTGTTTATGTTGTTATTTTGTTTTTATTCGTTTTTTACTTTTTAATTTGGATTTTGACTTCCTTCCCCTCCCTTCTCGGTTGGTGGTTGTAGTGGGGGTACTCACTAACGGCTGTGTTGCTACCGTTCGTGTTCAGTTGCCACTCTGACTTCCTGTGAGACTCTTCGCCTCCTGATGATGACGATGGTCGAAATATAGAAGTGAGTTATTCCTGTGTCTATCTGTGTGCTATCTTTTTTAATTGTTTTTTATTTAAAAATTCTTTGGACCGTTTCATTTAATTACTGTAAGTGCGAGTAGTGCCGAACTTCTTGTCAGTTGCTTTCTGCTTCCACCTGGTAGTTTCCTCTGTCCACTTCCGTTCTAATTGTTTCCTTGAATTCTTTTACCTCCTATTTATTTCTGTTTTTCTCAGAACCTTCATTTCTCTTGATATTTCTTACTTTAGTGTTTGTTTAATATTTATTTTTCTGTACAATTAATTAATTTTAATTTTACTTTTATTTGTAATATTTTTTTGTTTATTTTTCTTTTTTTTTTAATTTTATATTATGAATGATCCTATTATTTATTAGTTGAATGACGTTAATTACCTTTTCAAAAAAATTGTGAGCTGCACATTGATTTCCTTTCTAGTTGTCTCCAGTTAAATATAATTCCTAATGGCCTAGCTATTAAAATGCCTCTATCTGCTTTCCCTCTCAAGTTCTGTCATTCTATCGCAGTGTACGGGTTTCATGTTTCTCTTCAATTCTCTCATATCACCTTTATATATATTTTTTATTTTATTAATTATTATATATATATATAGATTTCAATAAACATGTGAAACAACAATCAATTATCAAACCACAATAAGAAATGGGAAAACAAGACTAAGATCTTTAAACAAGATCAGTTGGGTTTTTGACTCTGACGAAGACCGCTTGTTAAGGTTGAAAGATCTTAGTCTTGTTTTCCCATTTTATATTTTGGTTTGATAATTGATTGTTATTTCACGTATTTATGTGGAATCTTATATATATATATATATTGATATATTTATATATTGATAATACATATAAATATATTTCCTCCCACTCTTCTCAACCTATTACCATATGTTTTGGCATCTAGTGTTTCAGTTGCGTTTTTGACTCTGACGAAGACTACTTGTTACGGTTGAAAGATCTTAGTCTTTTTTTCCCATTTCATATTGTGGTTTAAACCAATAAGCCCCAAGGTGCTTAAAAACTCCCAGAGTTTTGTAGAAAACAAATTTTAATATTGTACTGAAAGAAAGCTGAAGAACTTGTTTAAAATTAAAAACACCAGTGGTACAGTTAAGGGAAAAGATGAGAGGAAAATATTTTTTTTTTATTATTGTTTTGATTTTATGTATGAAGTAATCGAATATGGTTACAAAGTATTGCAAGTGGTTATTAACGGATTATATTAATATATTATAGGTTGAGTATTATAATTAATATTGAAGTATATCAGGCATCTATGAACAATATAATACATAAACCTCTTTTTAAATTTGTTTACATTACGACTGACGTTCCTTTAAGTTCTTCAGTATGATGTAACAAATAAGGAAAGAGAACGAGTAAAAATATTGATGCATTTGATGGATGGCGGCATTATAATAAAGTTATGACTGTTCATTGGCAAGCGTTATAGAAATATTTGCTGCCTTTGAGAGATCTTTTGACTTTCATAGAACAGCAAGTAGGTATAGAAGAAGTATGAATAATATTAGGGTCAAATCAAAAGGTACTGAGTAGGTAGAAAACATGTCTGGCATAAAAAAAAATGAAAAAAATACCATCTATGAACCTAGTTTACATGTGAGTTGGTAAACAGAAACAATTCACATTTTTTTTCCGATTCTGCATCATTTTGAAAAGAAACAAAAAAAAAAAAGAGAGTTTGAATACTTCAAAGAGCTTAAAGACTATTAAAATCTGACAGTCAGTGAAGTCATTCATACAATCATAAAAATGTAAAAGCAAAAAAAAAGACGAGTCAATATAAATATCAATTAAAAGAATATTAACAGGAATTGAAATAGTGATAATGACTAATAAAAGAAAATAGAAGAAAAATGAAATAGCATTATTAAGAGTATTATTAAGATTAAAAAGAGAATAGCAAAGTTGAATGAAAGACGAAGTTTTATAAAGATATGAAAATATCTTTTTTTTTTGTACAGTTACTTACTTACACACACAAGGACATTTGCAGTATACTGGGTTTCGAAGATAAAAAAGTATTGCATTTTCACACACATTATATTAGAACTAGAATAGAAATGTTCAAGTAAAAGCAACATAAGAATTAGACCAAAAATTATAAGGTGTTGGAGGTTGAAGAGAAGCTTAAAAGTCAACTCTGAGAAGAAATATTAATGCAAGACTTTTAGACATGCTATAAGTGTATAATCAGATAGAATTCTGTCATTACACCCATTTATAATATTGTTTCAAAAATGTCGTTTCTTTTTATAGTTTGTACATGTATGTTATATAATGTTCAAAAAATATAAAGTTATATCTGTTATACTGTTGACTGATCAAAGGTAGCACTTGTTTTCAGTTGAACTATGATTTTGACTAATAAATAAATTTCACATACATTTATTTACAAGATTTTATCATAATGTTATCACACATTATAATTTAGAAATTAGAATGAAAAAATTATCACTAGAATAAATACTTAGTGTGGAGTTAAAAAAAGTTTACAAAATTAAAACTTTCTCTTTTAACATTTATTTTACTACCAACATAAATTAACTTTGAATGAAATATAAAAAAAAATTTTGGGATAATTTGTTTTCATTTATAATTTGTTTTCATCTTTAAGATCAGACTACGTTTGTTAGTCATAGTAATTTAAACAGTAGCGATATATTTGTGCATAAATGATTATCTTAAAAGTTTTCTGAATTAATTTAGTAGAGTTTCACTAGAAATTAGCCAATGCTGCTAAAATGGCACCATAGGGAGTGCTTTGATGTTCCTGTTTACTGGGTTTTTCCTAAAGCACCTTAATAAACAAGAGTTATGCCATTAATATGTTCTCTACAACAGTCCGCCAATGTTGGAAAATAATACTAACTCATGTTACCATTTGTCCAAATTATTTCATAAAAACATAATTATTAATCATCATCTGTCACTTGTTTAATGTCAATAGTAGTTGTTATTAATTTTTCATAAACACACTTGTTTATTCGAAATAGATTATAAACACTCTTTAGACCAGTTACACCAACACCTACTTCTCATTCAACCTTGGCTTCGCCGCTGGCGCATAAAAATCAATGAGAAGAAAAGCTCTCAAATAACTTTTACTCTTCGACAAAACTATTGCCCCCCAGTATCCCTAAATAATGAGATCATACCTCCAGCAACCACAATACGCTACCTAGGACTACAATTCGACATACGCATGACATGGAACCCACACACAAGACTGAAACGAACACAGACCAACAGACGTTACAAACGCCTTATAAGACTATTAGACAGAAAATCAAAACTCACACTAACAGACAGACTCCACATATACAACACAATCTTGAAGCTTTCTTGGGCTTATGCTATAGAACTTTGGGGTTCTGACAAACCTTCAAATATTCGTCCTATACAAGCCATCCAATCAAAAATACTCAGAAAACTCTCGCATCTCCCATTTTACGTCCCAAATATAATCATTCACCGAGATCTTAAAGTCCCATTTGTTCTTGACTACGCAAAAGAACGCTACAAAAAATTCCACAGTAAACTCTCAATTCATCCAAACCCACTTGCTCAAAATTTTTCCCAACTAGTAATCCCCACAAACCCCCAAAGACGACTAAAAAGACAATGGCCACGTGACTTTCTGTCGTCATAAAGCTTAAACATAGTTACGGAGTGCCACCAATGGGTGTCCACCCGATTTCCGCCACATAATCAAAAAGCTAAAGGAGTAACCCTGAAATCAAAATTACTTCTAAATACATGAAATTGTAGTCGAAGTATCAAAAAAAAAAAAAACTTTAATTTTTAGTCTTGTGCTACATAAATGACCGCAAGAAATTCAATACATATTTAAATTCATTGTAATCGTCTGAGCACTCTACTGATAGTACATATTCATTAATATCTTTGAAACTGCGGTTCCTTTATACAATTGAACATAAAATTTTAAATTTAGAACTAGAAAGACTCTTGTGTGTTTCCTAATCTTAGTAAAATACATATTTTAGGCTGTGGTGTCTTCCTCAACTTCATTATAAATAAACGCATTTTCAAACTTAAATATTTTTTTTGATTTTAATGTGGATATCACAGAGTCATGATATTAATTTCTGTGGCAATAGCATTATTCAACTAGTAGGGAATCAATTTATTGACACCATTTATTATATTATGGGAATATCGAATCGATCAGTTAAACAAAATTGGTATAACGTTTCTAGAATAATCAGCCAAGGTTAGTCAAAGTGGAATTTAGTAGTTGTAATTTTTGATTAATTAATTTTTTTCTGACAATATTCTAACTTCATGAAATGTTTGTTATGTGATTTTAATATTTAGCCAATAAAAGCTGAGTATATCTGCATTACATGTACTTCTAACTTATTAGACCTGGTAGTCCATGAAATGAATATTATTAACGTCTAAACCACAGTCAGAAATCAGAGAAATGCATAAGCTATCAACCAAAAGAAGCGGTTTTCATCAGAGTCCAACCGATATTGAAACAAGTGATTTAAGACAATATCGGTAGGACTCCGAAGAAGACCGCTTGTTTGGTAAAATGATCATAGTCATTTTTCTGATTTCTTAGTAGTGTCTTAAAACTTTTTATTTCACGTGTTTGTTTTGATATATTGTTATTAATGAATATTATTTTTTGACACGGATGATAGTTGCGTTTGGTTACTTTGCCTTAACTCGTTTTATTTGCTGATAGGTAATCAGCCTAAAGGACAATGACTCGCTCGCAGCTATGTTGGCCGCCGAGGTTCAAGCAGACCTGATGATTCTCATGTCCGATGTTGACGGCATATACACTTGTCCGCCTAGCCAAGAGGGCGCCCGTCTCATCCACACCTACACCCCTGATATGTCGGACATAGTCCGCTTTGGCGCCAAGTCTAAAGTCGGCACAGGTGGCATGGACTCCAAGGTAAGCCATTTACAACAATTAAAACCTACGAAAATACCTTTCAGCTATCAACAACAATATTTGTCAGCAAAAATGTAGCATGATCAACTCACAAATTTAGTATTTTGCAGTAAGAAGAATCTACACAGTCATCAAAGTAATTAAGTCACATATTATGTTTAGAGTAGAATCATACTTAGATTACACTTTTTCTTCATTGCAGGGCTTCAGAACATTAAAAAAAATTTAAAAAAATGTTCATATTATTAAGTTCCAGTGACGTTTGATTACACTTATTTCTTAAATAATTAAATAAACTGTTTTTCTCACTTTGAATATTGATAATATTATACGTCTATCTCAATTGCAATTTCTATTTACTACAATTTATTGTGTATTTTAATAATTCATTATATCGAACTAGTTAGAAACAAAAGAAATCACTAAGTCTTCCACACACAAAGGATATGACTATGTAGCGTGCACACACACACACACACACACACACACACAACACACACACACACACACACACACACACACACACACACACACACACACACACACACACACACACACACACACACACACATACACACACACAAAGTCTTCCACACACATCTGAATATGACTATGAGCGTGCACACACACACATACACATACACTAATTCTTCCACACACATCTGAATATGACTATGTAGCGTGCACACACACACGCACACACACACACACACACACACATATACATACACACAAACTAAGTCTTCCCACACATCTGAATATGACTATGTAGCGTGCACACACACACACACAAGTCTTCCACCTTTGATTGTGCAAGACATACTGTTTCTTTCTTCTCTAATCATGAGTAAACCATAAAATAACTGCTTGCATTGCTCGTGAGTTAAAGGAAATCTAAATGAGCTTAGAGAGCGTGGATGGTTTTAAAATAACAGTCTTCATAAACGTCTACTGTGTTTTACAAAACCATGCCATGTTCAAATAGTTGCTTACTGATCACATACATATATTACTAAAATATGTATACTCGGTTTCGAAGATGAATACCAAACTCATAGTAGGTTTCACTCATTTGATATTAAAAGTAGTTCATAATCCATTAAAACCGTCAATTACATTTAATTTATGGGTGTTCAAATTGAGTTAAACTAAGAAAAAGAAATTATTATTCTACTTTATTAATGATTAACTAATAATAGAAGATTTTTAACTTTATTTAATAGACTATTTCCCTAAAAGTAAAACTAAAAGTAATATAAACTAAAAAATAAAAATAAAGCAGAGTAATATGATAGAAAAAAATGTTTTATTATATCAATATGTACAATTAATTATTTTTAAGTGATGTCTAATATTTTATCCAAGTAAAATTTTATTATTGTATATTTTAATTATTATAATAGATCAAACATAAGACTTATTTGAAGAGATATGTAACAATCAGTTACGGATTCCCCATTAACTACTAACTACTAACTACTATATTATTTTTATATTTATAAATATAAATATATGTTTAACTACAAGCAACGACTTAAGAGGGTCAACTAACAAATCAGCTTTTATCGTTCTATATTTCTGCTACTTCGAATCAACGATTGATAAAACATCATTTTATAATAATTGATACAGGAGTAGTCGGTAGAGATACTAACTGGTTACTCATAACTATGTCTGTTGGAAGAATAGGTGATTACTTCTTATACATGATCAAAAGATAACCTAATGAACAACCTGACGTACCAACAAAGCTTGACAGGTTCAGGTATCAAAGAAGTCTGGAGCTTAGCCAAGTCCCTTAATGAAAATCTCATTCTTTCCTTTAATGCTTTATGAATTCCGTTTTCTCTTTTTAGCAATTTTTGTAACAATATCATTAGAATATAAAAAACATGTATCTCAAATTAATGCGTGAATTTTATAATAATTTTCGACAAAATATTAAATCACAGTATCATACCATCTTAATTAACACAAACTATAATGAATGCTTAATTAGAACGTCTGCTTATTACATCAGTATTCGTGTATTAATTAAATACTTAAAAGTTATCACTTTGGTGTAATGTTAGAATATTGAAACAAAATTTTACATTGTATCCCTCTGAAATCACAGTGAAGCAAATACGAATGACTTTAACGCGATTAATATAGGTTTCAATTTAATTAATCTAACTGACTAACCATTAGTATGCGAGGAATTTAATTAGAGAATTTAATGAAGCATTCAAATCATTGGTTTGACTACATTAATAATGAGGTCGTTTTGAATAAACCATCTTCTCACTGGTGAACATTAAAATTGACTCAACCTAAAACTAACATAACAAGAAATCTCTTTATGGTTACATAAAATCTTTATGAGTTAAGAGATTTTGTTCATTATTTTACATCTAAATGTTTTATTTCTTTATGAAATTAGTTCTCTAATTAATGAGAAATTTACAGTAACTAAAAAAAAGGGAATATATATATATATATATATATACATAAAATAAACAGTGACACATAGGCAGAAACATAACAAAGGACTCACTTTTCAATATTTCGACAGTAATGGCTGTCGTCCTCAGGAGAAGAAGTGAATTGATGGAGGAACGACAGTCAACTCTCATGGTATATATATATATATATATATATATATTTGTAAAAGTTGGGAGCAGTCCTTCTTCAATACATGCTTTTAAAAACTGGATGTCTGTTTCCACTTGATTTAATTTTGTCTTATATTTTTCCAAAATACGAAATTTTTTCTTCAACTCAGAACTCAACTTAAAAATTAATTCACCATAATTTCTTGTTTTATTATTGAACATGTTTCGGTGTACGTTCACCATCTTCAGCAAAACACACGATTAATTACAATTACCTTAACAAATGAATCTAATAGTTAAATTACATTTCAAAAACAATGAGTGAACAAGTTAACTAAGGTTACACTGACAGGTTAGGGGTTGTCAGTGTTGGCAAAACTAGCCCTAGGTTTCCAAACAAGCGCAACTGGTTGGCAAAATTACCTTTTTGATCGTTCATTCTAGGAGCTTTTTCTAGTATGAACAGCGCTTCTAATATCCTGAGTCTTCTTCCGTCCTTTTCTTTTGCTATAATTCTAGTATTATTCACCATAGTTTCCCTCGAAATTTTTGTTTTGTGAATCTTTTGGAAGTGTTCTTTGGGGGCTCCTGAAACCAGATGCATCGTCAGCCTCCTAGAAAGGGTAGTAGTTGTTGATCCTATATATGAGTATTTTTGGAATTCACAGTTTCCCAGTGGACATTGAAACTCATATACTAGGTTCGTTTGTTTCAGCGGCTGTTTCTTTTCATGCTGGTTCCTTATAATCAGTTGCGTTCCTTATAATCAGGAACCAGCATGAAAAGAAACAGCCGCTGAAACAAACGAACCTAGTATATGAGTTTCAATGTCCACTGGGAAACTGTGAATTCCAAAAATACTCATATATAGGATCAACAACTACTACCCTTTCTAGGAGGCTGACGATGCATCTGGTTTCAGGAGCCCCCAAAGAACACTTCCAAAAGATTCACAAAACAAAAATTTCGAGGGAAACTATGGTGAATAATACTAGAATTATAGCAAAAGAAAAGGACGGAAGAAGACTCAGGATATTAGAAGCGCTGTTCATACTAGAAAAAGCTCCTAGAATGAACGATCAAAAAGGTAATTTTGCCAACCAGTTGCGCTTGTTTGGAAACCTAGGGCTAGTTTTGCCAACACTGACAACCCCTAACCTGTCAGTGTAACCTTAGTTAACTTGTTCACTCATTGTTTTTGAAATGTAATTTAACTATTAGATTCATTTGTTAAGGTAATTGTAATTAATCGTGTGTTTTGCTGAAGATGGTGAACGTACACCGAAACATGTTCAATAATAAAACAAGAAATTATGGTGAATTAATTTTTAAGTTGAGTTCTGAGTTGAAGAAAAAATTTCGTATTTTGGAAAAATATAAGACAAAATTAAATCAAGTGGAAACAGACATCCAGTTTTTAAAAGCATATATATATATATATATATATCTGTAGTGTCTTTCTGTGTTCTTTTCTCTGTGTTAAAGTGTATATATATATATATATATATATACTTCAATGTACATGAAGAAACATAGAAGAAACATAGAGAAATTAAAAACACAAACTTACAGTCTCTAATTTTCGGTTGAACCGTCTTCAGGAGAGATAAGAGAGGGAAACCAATTGTGTATGCCTTAATCAAGGTCTGCTCCCTAAATATACAAATATATATATATATATATAATTAGCTTTAATTAAAGCTTCATTAAAAATTTTCCAATGTTTCGGTTTACACAGACCATTTTCAAGGAGAAATCAGTATTAAAAAAATTCAAAAGTTTTAAAAACCAAAAATTATTATTTATATAACTCATATATTCATAAACCAATCATACATTTTAGGTACCCTAGTGCATGCAGATAGTCAAATGTTATAGGAATGCTACTATCTACATGAGATAGTTATATGGATCTATCTCTACATTTCTAGTACTAGTCTAATAAGTAACAAAGAAACACACAGATACTCGCTACTACTTTATTATGTTATATAACGCTTTGTTTATTTCCGTGAACACATAAAAGTTATAACTACGAATCTAAATTTGTTTATGAAGAATATTCGGAGTTTGATTTCGTCAGGTTGTGTCGATCAAGTTTCAAAATGTTATATTTTGGTAGTTTTTTTAACTTTAAAGTTGTTCTATTAGTTAAGAAATGTAGTAAATAATAAATTCAAGTCATTAGCAGAGCCTAGTCTTTCATTATAATAGGAAATAATAGACAAGGAGAGTTGTTTTCAGTAATAGAAAATATCATTACATATTAGTATCCTACAAAGTGACTTGTATGGTTATGTTGTTTTTCTTAACGTTAGTACTGAGTCTCAAATTATAATACTATGTACTCTTGATTGCATCACAGTTCAAATATTCCATCTTTGATTTAAGCCTGTTTGTTCTGAAGTGCTGTATTTGAAGAAATCAAAATTGCAAAAAATTATCTTGCAATGTTATGCTAGATCAATGTGATTCTTAATTTCAACAAGTTTTGTAACTAAATCAATAAAAATACTCATAATTTTGCAAGCAGTGACATTTAAAGAGAAAAACTAAATCCTGATAAACAAAGAAAACAAAGACGTACTTCAACAGGATTACTGATAGCTCTAGATATCAGCAAATAAGGGAAAACGACATTGGTACTTATACATCAGGCACTAACAATCTGCGATTATATCAAGTTTCCCCATAAAATAGAATAATAGCTATAAGCAAGTGTGCATCTCCCCTGTCTTCAGACTTCCAAGATGGATCCCCCCCCTCCCACTCTCCTCCATCTGTCTCACTTTTCGACTCACCAGTCTCCTCCTACCATCAGTCTTACTTTGCTCATCAGTGAGTATAATCTTTGAATGGTTTCTGCTGTTAATAATTATTTTCTACATGTGTTTTAACTCCTTATTTATTATTATTTTGTATCTAAATTTAAAGATTCCAATAAAGGTTATACTTGTTTCTTCTAAGATAATGAAGAGAAATGAGGAAATGATAAATTGGTCGCCCCACCCTTGATGTATTTTTCCCATTTCTTCATATAAAATACAGTCAGTTAGGTAGTTAGTTTGAATAAACACATAATTTCTTAGGATGACTTTCATAAATACACCATTTTTCTTTATTTACTGTTTCCTAGCCAAATAGACATGCTCATATTATATTCAACAAAATACCCTCAAAAATTTGTTGTTAAATTATTACTTTTCCTGGACAGACTTATGTTTTTGGATTATTTCTTTTATTTTTTAACACCCGCAATTTTGTAGCCTTTCTAGGCTGTTCAACAAACTGAAATAATATTTCTCAAGAGACCCAATCTAAAATGTGTCTCATTTTACCGGCTGTGAATTTAACCGGAGACCTATGGGGTATCATCTAACCACCAATGTTGTTTAAGCAACATTTATCGACATATCTAACAAAAACCGATGTATTTTGCATCAGTTGGTGATATCACTCATAAATATAGTTTATGTTATGTATAAGTAAAGATAACAATCTACGGGCCACGCGCTAAATCAACATTTCTTAAACTTTCTTCCTTCAGGGCGCACCTATGAAACAACGAATTCTTTGAGGCGAATCATTCATATTAATATAGAAAGTTTCGTCCTGAAATTTGAAAATAGAAATGACAGATAATTAAAATAAATAGTTTTCTTAGAGAGACAGATCAGTAACAAATGATTTAAATCCCCAAGGAAAGGAAAAGAGAAAGTATTATCCATTGATGCTTAAAGATTAAAGAAATTTACCTTCCAGTTCAAAATATACAGTTGTGAAAACTTGACTTAGACTTGAAAACCATTGATGTTTCTAAAATAAATGAAAAGATGCATATTTTTAAAACATAATTTTAATCTTTGGTTATCTTGGAGGGCACCTGGCTACCTTCCAGGGTGTAGCAATACGCATGGGCGCACCGTTTGAGAAGTACTGCTCTAAATACTATCAACCAGTATCAAGTTATCACTAATGGTATTCCGTTGTATATAAAAATGACAAGGTCTATAATATGAAATGTAATTTGAAAATACTATGTCATGCAGGACTAAATTTAATTGTGTCTTCATCACGTTATACAACAAAGCACTATATTGTCTTATTCATCAGTGCAGTTTTTTTAATATAAAAAAAAAAACAATGAGTTGAGATCGAAGAAAAAATTAAAGACGAAAAAAGTTGAAGAAAACAAAATACAAAAAATAAAGGATTCTTTTTAAATATAAAATTTATATTTAAATATAAATAATTATTTAAAAAAATTCTAAAAATTGGAAAATATATTAAAATGATAAAATAAAATAATAACAGATAAAAAAAATATTAAGTTGCCAAAAAAATAAATAAACTAATGGTTTAAAACCAGGTTTGCAGCGTTCTCCGAGGAGCCAAATGTGGGCTTCCTCAGAAGCTTGTAAAGTAACTTGTCTGTTATCACTAGGAACTCGTTTAAGAACTTGGACTGTGAAACAATTATTGAAGGTTTGTAATTTCCTTCAAATTACTTGAAGGAAGTAATTTCCTTCAAGTAATTACATCAACGAAGTAATAATTGAAATAATTGAAATAAATAATAAGTAAAAATGTTCATGAGAGAAATGAAAATTTTCATGTGAAAATTTTCATTTACCTCATAAAAATTCTCTCTGAGGTGGTGAGAATTAGCGTGAGTGGCGACAGGGAGACTGCTGCGTTTACCAACCGAAAGCCTGTGATTATTCAACCGAAGATTCAACATTGTAGATGCTAAACGAACGTATTAAGCATCACATTGCGTGCATTTCCAGCGGTAAACACAGTCAGTTGGAGAACATGGCTTCAATTTAAACTGTTATTTTTTTATTAATTTATTTATCTTTTCTTCTTTTGTAACTTAATATTTTATTTATTTTATTATTATTATTTTATTTTCTCTTCTTATATTTTTTACAATCATTAGAATTTTTTTTTAATACTTTTCTATATATTTCCTTGAATTTTTGTTTTCTTCACGTTTATTCTTCTTTAGTTTTTTCTTTGATCTCGACTAGTTGGTTCTTTTTATATTTTTCTCCAGTGCGGTAGCACTGCTTTAGCCTTCACCCAATAAGCTCTTTAGTTGACTTTCATCCCTCTGTCAATAATTGAAAAATTATTCAATTACTAGTTCCATCTGTATGTTTTTCGAATAGATAAATCTAAACGATTCCCAAAATGTTTTAGTTCAACTAATAAACTGTAAATTTTCCTGAATATAATATTAAATAGCATGAACTAGTGAGTAGTTATTGTTTAATATTAGAAAAGTTCAATAAGCCTCATAATTATCTTAGACTATTTTTCTTTTGTCAATATTATTTTTATGATAGTATGATAAAGAAACTGAATATTCATCTTAACTTTGTTGAAATATTCTTGGCAAAAATATATTTTAATGCTGTGAAAATGCGTGTTTTGCTTAGAAGAGAGCTCTTAGAGAGTGAAAATGTAAGGAGTTTGTTGGTAATGTAGAGGAGATTGAATAAACTATGTTATATGATAAAGCTAGCTGATTATGTCACCTGATGTATAGCTTTTATCCCACAACACCGTCGTCATTCTACTCGTTTTCTCTTCCTTTCTACATCATCTCAATTCGCCACTAATCGACTAAGTAATCTAAGAAGAACATCGTCGCTTCTCTAGCGTATAATTTAATTCATATTACACTTATGCAGCTAAAAAAGTTTCTTACAGTTACTAAGTCCTTAAAATGAAAATAACATTTCTGTAATAAGTTTATAAAAAACAATATATATACGTTTCTTACAACATTTACACAAAGTTCAATTGATTTTTTCTAAAATATTTATTTCTATTCATTTACTAATTAATTCCATTATCATTATAATTTACTTTTATTTAGTTAATTATTTTTAATATTCAATAAAATGGTGTAATAACCATGAAAAAATTTAATATCCAAAACTTGATTGCTTTACATACGATATATTTACGTTCCCAAAGTCCTTTTTTGACTTTTTCTGGATGATGCCTCTAGGTATATGGGTGCCTTGTTTATCATTATTAATTTCAATTGTATTAAATTATATTTATATATTGAATATTTTTTTTTAATTTTATTGTTATATTTTTCTCACATTTTTTTTCTACTACTCTGAGCACGTTTTTCCGTTTTCTTTGTGGTCAACCTAAAGACATTCATTTCCTGAGGGTAACAGTTGAAAGAGTTGAAATGTAGAAAGTTTGTTCTAGTGTCTAGTTTTTATTATTATTTTCATCGGTTTTTCATTTTATTTTTTTCATTTTAGCAATCCTCTTTAGAGGGTCAGGCTAGCTCAGTGGTTACGTGCTCGCCTCTGATCTGATAGGACCGGGGTTCGATCCCCACCTGGCCCTCGATTTATTCATGTGGGAGGTGAATAAATCTGAGAACGTCGGTTAAGTTAAACCGTCGGTCCCGAGCCTGTACGATGTCAGGTACTCGTTAAAGATCCCTACTCTAAATACACTTGAGTTAAGCAAAATTTAGGACTCCACTGTAGAATCAATCTTCATTGTGTGGTATCACAAAGGGCCAATGCTTGGCCTAAATGTGTTCCCTTGTGGAACTGCCACTGCAACCTAACCTAAACTGACCTAAACTAATCCTCTTTCATGTTCATCATGCTCAGTTATTAAAGTAGATGGCGATTTTTAATAATAATAATAATAAAACTTTTTAATTTTTAATTTTCTAACTTTCGACACTTTTCTTATTACATGTGCTATTAAAACATAAAAATCATCCTGATTTAGTAAGTTCATCTGCTATATGAACCAGTAAAATTTAAACGTACTATACTATGTTGCTGGACTCTGAGAGTTACTTAGTCAAAAAACTCATCTCTGCATTCCAATGTTACGAAAATTTATATTTTCATTATCAAGGCTTACAGTGAGTGTTGGAGTCAAAAACGGTAGGCTCTAACTCATAATCTACATAACTTTATAAACTGTAGGTTCTAAAGTTAGAACCATTCGTTTCATTATAAACATATTCGTTAAACAAAAGTTATAATACTTTTGAGTATTACTGAAATTAATTGAAATACTATTAAACTAAAATTTTGCTATATCATTATGAAGTTTATGGTATCGAAGATGTTGTTAGATGTATTATTTAAGTATGAATTAATGACCCCAATAGTTCTTTTGTATATTCAAACGGCTTTAGAAAATATTCATTATTTTTTCATTCAGTATTACAAAAGTAACACCGGAGAGGACATTAAACATTTCTCTGCTTAAAGCTATTATTTTTTAAAAGGTATACAGACAACAAAATATAAAACAATTGCGAGTGTTAAACTATTTCTTTTGTGCTTTTTAGTTGAAGTTGTAATAAAATATTTATATATGAATTATGAAACCACAATTTTTCACAGTATTAGTCTGACTTCAAACAAATAAAAGTATTATTATTACAGTTCAAATAACTGAAAAATATAAGAGAATCATAATGAATGAATTGGAAATCTAGGATATTTATTTAACGATGTGATTCCTATTCTGTTTTCTTCAAAAATACACTATTCTTACGATTGAGGATACCGATTAATCGTCGCAACACTAGTTATAGGTGTCTGAACACGTGCCATAATATCATGTTGACGACTAATCCAAATAAACCAATCGAAGCCATGTTGAAAAATTATTAAAAAAAAAAATACCAAAAACCTTTATAAAACATTCATTGTTGTGTCATCGATTATAATAGTGAATTCACTTACCTTTTTACAGGTATCCTTTCGTCTGTACCTGCAACAATACACACATATAAATAATAAAGTAATTATAATGAAAAATCTACATGTACCCTTATTTCTCTTCTTTTGACTAGCTATCTGTTTGTTATTTTAACGCATACTGCATTACAATACATACTAATTCATATCAAAACTAACTTTCATATGAAGTTAGTTTTGCCAATAAATAAGGTAACATTCACTAGAATGCTTACTATCGCAAAAAAATACACATAACCATGTCATTAAAGGAATTTCTGAGCCACAAAGCAAAAAGAGCATTATCCCTGTTACCCTTGTTTTCAAAGTAATAATACTGATATTAATAAGTTAGTTAGTTAAACTACTAACATGGGTTTCTCCTGATACTTAAAATTATAAAACAAAATCACAATTAAACTTATAATATTTTACTGAAGTAAAATAACTAAGCTGATTAATAAACTTATGGATAAGCGCACAATAATTAATATCAAAAAAGCATTAATTATTATAATCAATGTACGATTGATTATATTTAACTTTGATTTATAAAAATAAGTATTGGTAATAAGAGCGATTGTAAATTGACACTTTTCAATAACTAACAATATAAGATCGTTCTGTATTTAGTCAAGAGATAGAAGCAAAGAGTCAGAATGGGTGAAAAAATAGAGTTGAGAGCCTTGCTATATAACAATCAATATAAGATCGTTTTGTATTTAGTCAAGAGATAGAAGCAAAGAGTCAGAATGGGTGAAAAAATAGAGTTGAGAGCCTTGCTATATAACAATCAATATAAGATCGTTTTGTATTTAGTCAAGAGATAGAAGCAAAGAGTCAGAATGGGTGAAAAAATAGAGTTGAGAGCCTTGCTATATAACAAGCAATATAAGATCGTTTTGTATTTAGTCAAGAGATAGAAGCAAAGAGTCAGAATGGGTGAAAAAATAGAGTTGAGAGCCTTGCTATATAACAATCAATATAAGATCGTTTTGTATTTAGTCAAGAGATAGAAGCAAAGAGTCAGAATGGGTGAAAAAATAGAGTTGAGAGCCTTGCTATATAACAAGCAATATAAGATCGTTTTGTATTTAGTCAAGAGATAGATGCAAAGAGTCAGAATGGGTGAAAAAATAGAGTTGAGAGCCTTGCTATATAACAAGCAATATAAGATCGTTTTGTATTTAGTCAAGAGATAGAAGCAAAGAGTCAGAATGGGTGAAAAAATAGAGTTGAGAGCCTTGCTATATAACAATCAATATAAGATCGTTTTGTATTTAGTCAAGAGATAGAAGCAAAGAGTCAGAATGGGTGAAAAAATAGAGTTGAGAGCCTTGCTATATAACAAGCAATATAAGATCGTTTTGTATTTAGTCAAGAGATAGAAGCAAAGAGTCAGAATGGGTGAAAAAATAGAGTTGAGAGCCTTGCTATATAACAAGGTATATAGCAAGTTGCTATATAACTTGCTATATATACAACTTGCTATATAACAAGTGTATACTAGTAAATTCGCTACATTTATAATTTGTGATAAATGAAATTAATTTATAATATTCATGCCACTTTAAATCTAGCATCTGTCAATGTGAGTTGCTAATTTACCTTTTCATCTAAGCTTCGAATACTATATACACATCATTGTGTGAACATAGCAAGTAAACACCATAAAATGACACTATTTGTTTTAATTTTGTTTACATTTGCATTATTCATTAGTTTATATTAGTAAAATAACTTAATATTACAATAGTAATAAGTTTAATAGATCAATGGTAATAACACGGATGTTGACTGAGTTGAAATTTAAATAATCTATCAGTTATTAATATCTTGTTCAGAATTATAGGTGGGTTTTAATATAGGTGTATTTTGATAATCTTTATATTTATTTCTTTTTTTTTTATCAGTTTATTACATTATATCAACAAATTGATAGTTATGAACTATCAAAGAATGATTATAAAATAAGAAGATTTTATAATCTTTAAATATCTTAAAATATAATCTTTAAATAAGATTATATTTTATAATCTTCTTTAAATAATGAAGAGCGTGTTGGTTCAAGATACCCATAATCGTTCAAACTTTTCTGCAGAATGTTACAATGATTACTGAAAAGAATCTATATTTTTTTAATAATTAAATAGCAACAGAAAATATGGCGTACAAACCGACTCATTGCAGTTGTTTAGTGAAATTATATAAAGTCATTGGGCTAAACAAAAAAATTAAATATATATTGGCAATTTCATATTGAAAACAATTTTATTTAAGGATTATAAAGAAATTGTATTTTATATGAGCTTTATAAATTCTAACTTAAACAATCAAAATTTGTACGATCTAACGCTTTATTTGATATTAATGGATCAAAAAGGAGAGAAAAAAACTTCTATTTAACTTCTAATGCAGGTATTCTGCATAAAGCATTGTATAGAATATATCTTATGTATATAAAGGGTAGTGATGGAAATTAATATCAAAGAGCATTATTTAAGAACACATAGATAGATATACCTTAGTATGCTGAGACGTAATTTTGAGGTCGTTAGTGTAGCGAAGGTCTGCAAAGACTGGTTGAAACCTGCAAGCAACTAACTATTGCTTGGAGGGTCCAAAAGTCGCAAAACCCTCTACCGGGAAAGCCATCCCCACTATAACTTAACAATTGGATCTTATTTTATTACTAGTACAAAAAAATCTCTCAGAGTATTTCAAGTAATAATTGCGCACAATAATCTTTTGCTGTTTTATTCAAAGCAGATTTATTTATGAGTTTTCTCTTTTGAATTGTTGATAAGTTAATTCTAGGTTTACATAAATTGAACCTTTGTTAATATAAATATTTTCTTTACAAAACAAGAGATTCTAATAATAGTCATACATGATAATTAAAACATATAATCATTTTTCATATTAATTCCAGAAAAGATTAATTTCATTGATAGTTAATTGTTTTAGATTACAGAATATTAACTTCATAAGTGTTATATAGTAGTCAGAATGAGCTTTATTTGAAAATTCATTCTCAGTTTTCCACCACTGTGTGGGTGTGAATCCATACAAAGTTTCTGACCACGTTACAGGTCACAGTATCAAACAGTTTCTAGTTTTTGGGAAAAAAAGCAAAGAATCACAGAGGTACTCTATTGTGCATGATACGGAAACAGGAAATTTTATTTGCTCTTCTAACGGTTATTAAAAGTATAATTTAGTATATAATATCTCTATTATATAAGGAATACGAAAAAAAATGTATTTTCAATGATATATATATAAATAAAATATTTGGTATAAATAAAAAGAAACTTTGCTCCACACGAGTATAAGAAAACCTAATATAAAAGTTACTCACACTCTATTAAGTTATGTTTTATTTAATGTAGGCCATATAGGGTAGACGTAATATCAAATTTATAGATAATCAATAATAATCTAATATATTTTAATATAACTTAATGAATCGAATCAGTTATGAAAAATTTAAAATCATTTATCATTAACAGTTTATATGCATTTATTATTATTAAACTGAAGTTTTGAATCACGTTGGGTTCTTCCTGATAGTGACCATGCCCTTCATTGTGTATGCCTTTTCGTTTATAAATTCAACTTCAGATTTACATTTTTCATGTAACTTCAAAAATTACTGTTTGAAAATATCTCTTGTTTTTATTAGTTTTAGACATTATTTGCCAAAATTATTATCCTTAAAAGCGATTGCATCGTTTTGGCATAGAATGCGTTCAGAGAATCAAAACAGAGTTTGCATCTTTAGTTTGATGTTAATTCCAGCTTCCATAAGTTATAGTTAAAAGGATCATTTCCGGTTAAATTTTCTTCATATAGTTTTAAATCCTTTCTTTGAAGATATATTATTTCCTTTGCAAATTTATGTCAGTTAGAAAGAGTTATAAAACCTACATTATACTTTGTTGTTCTAGCCAAATTGTATCTGCTTCCTTCTTCATCGATTATACAATTAATAACATAATTTAAAAGGATGAAGTACCGTTTAAAAGTACTCCAGACTACAGAGAGGTCTTGTTGACCTCCAAACTTTTCCAACCTGACCACTATCTTATTCATTTTAATTCTTTTGTACCCAGGTACCCATATAGAATTAACTTATTTATACTGGTTTTACTACTAATATTTGATCAGGTAGTAAAAGGGCCCAAGCTCTTTTCACGAAATCAAGCAGTTTTTGAACGAGATAGCGATTCAGATCACAGTTATCCCCACCCGTTAAAATATTCTATGAGAAATATTGGATCTGGCACCATATACCCAAACTAATAATATTTACTTGTGTAGCATGTTAAAATTTTTTGTCTCTTTTTGAGACATTTCCATCTTTTGCCAGCCTAATTAGACCAAAAAAACTAAATAGTTGTCATTTTTTTAGTGTAATGTTACTTACAATGCTTAAGATTGTAGATAGTATATATATATATATTGGTAGTACAAAAATACCTAAAACAGAATTTTAATTTTATGAAATCATTAGAGAAATGACAAAATTAGTAGCCAATTTATCATAAAAAACGAAAAAGTACGTTTTCCATCATTTTGAATTAACAAAAAAATTTAAAGTTCTTAAACCCAAAATGAACTACTTAAATTGATTTATTGAAGCAACTAACATTTATTTCCTTCAACCAATTGCGAATCAAACATCCATTATACACTGTTGGTTGTATAACCAATTAATATACGGTTGATTTGTTTTCATATAGTTTAATAATTAAATCTTCTTACACATAGTATTAATGCATTAAAACACCTTTAAATTTAATATATTAAATAACAATTCTATTTGATCTAATTCGGACAAAATTTTTAAGTCAGTGTAAACAAATCCGATATTATGTTATCCATGACTCCAAGTTCAGTGTTAAGTTATTATTGTTATATTGCCTTTGAACTAATTTACCTTTCATATAAATGTTATATTTTGTACTATTTTTAGATAGTTCTTATTCAGAAAATATTAATTTATTGTTAATTTATAAAATAACATATTTTATGATTATTAAATATACCATAGCATCCCTTTCGTCCTGTAATTTTAACAACAAAATACTTACCTCATGCTACTAACAATTTTATACTCACATATACACACGCAGACAGTCATCATTAAAAAAACATCAAAACAAAACTTTGGAGACCTCAAAACATGTAAATTTGTCAAAATAATGGGATCTAATTTCTTCATGATGACTATACCATACGTAAAGTACGAATATATGCGAAGTAAAACTGGCGACAGATGAAATTAACTACAGCATACAATTAACAAGTACGATCTAATAAAAGTGACTTAGTGACTAATATACCTAACTAAACTTATTTGCTTACAAAGTTAAAATTAATTACAAAGTAAATGCAGAAGCAAAGAATAATAATAGCTGAACGTGAATTTTCGTTGATTTTTTTACTATAGTGCATTATTCAATACATTTTGATGAAAACAGTCATGCATCTACCAATAGTAGTTTATTTTAAATATAGCCTCACATATGCGAGTACGTTATGAATGAAAAATACAACATTTTTCCTCCATGAAAAGCATTGTGGGGGAAATACATTGGGGTAGAATATAAAAGTTTGAAATATGAGAGATGTGGGTCATCCATCTACAAGGACTAAGGAATCATTTACTTGCCCATGAAGTCCTTCTATCTTAGCACACAAATAACTCTCTACCTTTGTTGAGTCTTATAAATGACCACAGTTCCCTTTTATCCACTACTCTGTCCTCTCTAATTATTTAGAAAACCAAAAGAGTAAGGATGGTATTTTCACATAAAAAATATATTAGAGGTCAGGCCCATTTCAGTTGCATTACCTCTTCTACAGTTAGACCAAACAATTGCTTGAAACATCTGTTATCAAAATAGGACGTAAAGCTTCCTTTTACATTTCTCTTCTTTTTTTTTTTCATTACATTACAATTTTATAACTCTATGTATTTTACGCTTATATGATTTAAATATTTGACAAAGGCTACAGATGAGATATTAATATTAATATTTCTTTATACGAAAACTAGGAGAAGGTAGATTGCAGAGGAAGTCCCACAAGAGATAACAAATAAACAGAACATTGGCACATCGTGATATCACTCAATGAACATTATACTTTGGGAGTCCTAAATTTTGCATAAATCAAGTGTGTTTAGCGTAGACATCTTTAACGGGAACTGGCATCTTACAGAATCGAGACCGACAGCTTTTACGTCCTCTCCGAGAGACGAAGACTTCAGATTTATTCATCTCCTAAGTAAATAAATCGAAAGCCACAGTAGGTATTAAATCACAGGTCTACCAGTCCAGAGACCAGCATGTTGCCACTGAGCTAACCTCAATCCTTTGTGAAAAATAACACTGGCCATAGAAGTATTAGAAACATTTGTGCACAATCATTGCGAAGGCAGTCGCCATTATGAGATTAATTTTCTTTTTTATTTCATACCTAAAGTCCATAATCTTAAGATGTCTGTTAGTACCATTATCATTTCAAACAAGTAATTCCTGTGTCCATAAAAATCTCCTTTTATTTCAATTTTATCACATTCTACTGAAATCTTTAAACTAAATCTATATTTATCCAATTTTTTATCAATGTAGTATTAAGTTTGCTTGTCAGTTGCTTCAATCAGAAAACGTTCTTTCCTTGACTTACCATTGATTTAATGATCGTTGTACAAAAGTTAAATTATTGTCACTTAAAACCTCGGTTTTCTATGCACGTTCAAATAAAAACGAAATTTGTTTATGTTCATTTTTAATTTTTTTGACTGAGATTTCATAATTACATATCACGTCTTATTGTCAGAATCTTAATTTTACTGGAGGCATGGTTAGTCCCCATCTTCTCTCTTCTTATTACAGAAAGAAGTATCATTACGTAACTGACATTTTTCATAAAGATTAATCCTTTTTGTTAATATATAACTGGGTATTTCAATATTATGTTCAATTTTATAAATAATAAAATTTATTGCCTGTATTTTCAATACGGACGATAAAGTACAAACACATCCTTATTTCCTAATGTTCTGAAGGTAACAGTGGACATACCCCTAAAAGTTATGGAAATTTTTATTATTCCTTTTAATTTCTGGTGTTTCATAATACATCTTAATATTAATCAAAATTAAGCAGGGTTTATTTCAAAGAAATTTTATTAAGCACTTAACCAATTTTTCCTTTGAAATTGATTAATTACCTTGCTATTGGTTCAGAAGACCATTTACTCGTTGTATATTTCTCGTAACAGAGGACTCAATTTTCAATATTTTGACTGTTCTGATGATCGTCCGCAGGAGAAGAAAAAAATGTATAGAGGGACGACAGTCAACTGAAGAACTTTCTGATTAGAGGGCTAAAGCAGTGCTGCCACGAAAGAGGAAATAAAAAAGAACTAAGGAGTCGAGATTGAAAGAAATTTAAAGAGGAATAAAGGAGGAGAAATATATATATATATATTTCTCTCTTTAACACAGAGAAAAGAACACAGAAAGACACTACAGAACTCACTTCGTCATCGGGAAGAAGTGCGAAGTACTCGCGTTGAGAAGCAAACTGCTACTGGCCTCCAGAGTAACTCGTGGAACCACCGCAATGCTGCCCCCCAGCGGAAGAGAGGAAAAATAGAAATCCCTCCAATATTTATTTATAAAACAAGATAAAAAGTATATAAAATACGAAATAATAATGAAGACAATAAAAAAAAAAAATTAACGGAACAGGTTAAGACCAGGAGGGAACGAGCCCCAAGCAGGCGTATGAATGTCTCTTCGGAAGCTCTAAGGGTTACATGGGAATTAGACTCTGGGATTTGTTTGAGGATTTGTACCCTGAAACAATCAATGAAAGGGAGGTCATGGGAATATATATATAAATTATATATTAATTATATCATTATATCATTATATTATATTATATATTATAATATATAATTATATAATAGGAGTAGCAGTTTGCTTCTCAACGCGAGTACTTCGCACTTCTTCCCGATGACGACGGATGTCGAAATATCGAAGTGAGTTCTGTAGTGTCTTTCTGTGATCTTTTCTATGTGTTAAAGTATATATATATATATATATATTGATGCAAGTATCGACCATGAAGTAGAACGGTCCAATAAGAGTAAGCTAGAGAACAAAATTCTTCACTTTCATAATATCAGGTCATAATAGAAGCAACTAAGCAAAGAAATATATTATTTATGCTTTGAAAATAAACTATCTTGATGGATTCAAATTTATCAAGCTGGTAGAAAGATTAATTAAAAATGTAACAAACACATTTCCTCTTGTACCCTTACTTTGAAAGAAATCCACGCAATTATTTTTAGATAAACATTAAAAAATAAACTTCATTTTTGGTTCATAGCCAGAGAAGCCGTCTAATGATGCCTTAACCGGTATATAACGACTCTTCGTTTTATTTATGACACTTTCCTATTCCTAACTCCTTTGAAATCAAATTTTACCAGTCTAGCAAGATTTACACCATTATGCATAACCTTGCTTAATAAATATCAAACATATACATAGTGTACATATAGAGCTATCCTTCTATTGAATTAATTAAAGTAGTTACCGACTATTCTGAACAAAATTTTACTAATTATTAGTTTTATGTAAAAAGAGTAGACGAAATTGTTTTATATTGTTAAATATAATTAAATTTCTATATATTTAGTGAAGCAAAAATTGTTTTGTTTGTTTCGCCACCTCCACATAAATACTTTTTTCACATTGATATTTGAAGGATGGGGTTGAAAAGCGTTTAGAATTTGTTAACAAGAACCAGTTTTAGTCATGATTTTAGTTGATAATAATTTTATCAACTTAGATACTAATTTGTGTCACATCATAGTTTTAAATTATATCCAGCTGAATTTTATTAATGTAGAAAGGCCAAAGAATAACTGGCAACATATAAGCTTGTGATAGAGTAAAAACGTCCAAGAAAAAAGTAAGTTATAACAAAAAAAAAAATAAATTTGACCATCAAGTTCAATCTTGGAATCAATTTTTGTTACAGTTACCGTTATTTATTTATTGTGAAATCAAATCCAGCCTTTCCTGGTTATAGCTCATATTATTCCTTTCATTTTTATTTATTTTTTACATGAGGTATTGATTACTTGGTATATCTGACAACTTTAGAATGAAACTAGAACAGGTTAAACATAATTTTATGATTTCAGAGAAATTTGAAATATAATTATTAATAATTGCAGCCTGATTTTGTTCAATCTCTTAAATTTCATGCTTATATATGTTATACACTCAGTTCCATGTATTATATACTTATTATTGGACATTTATAAACAGACTCAATGAAACAAATTTTATTAAGAAAATAAAACATTTTCAAACTGGGTGTTCAAAATTCCATGTTTCATCTGTGTTTTCATGTATATAAGAATCAACTCCATATTCTTACAAAGAACTCTTTATTGAATTAGCCCAATTATTATTAGAATAATTAATTGTTATTTAAAAATATTTTTTTTAAATCACAACTCTATTTTTAAATGTATTTTTTTATAGGTTAATTGTTTAAAAGAAACTAAAGAAGTGTACTGTAGATAACCATTATACTGTATACTGACATATCATTATTTGTTTGGAGAAACAATTGTTTATTTATGTTCGGTTATTTTATTTAACTTGCTCTTGTTTTCATAAGGTAACGTGAAATTGCAAGTTCTTTGTAGTTACTTACAAGGGAGGTACATCTTCGGAAATTCTGTATTTTGTAATATTCCAATTTATCAATAATAGTGATAAATGAAATGATTGGGAATGATTAACGCTCTGCCCTCTCTGAAAAAGACAGATCAGTAAACTTTTTGTATCCTGCGTAACAAAACTAATGGACAGTTAGGTTTATGGACTCTGGAGTTTTTGCACTTGAGGCAAGCGTGCTAACCACTAAACTCTGATCTTCTTGAATAGTTAATACAAAGCTTCTTCACAAAGTTAAAAAAAAAAGTCTCAAAGGTTTTTTATGAACATATCATATATTCACAAATATAGATTTACAAATTTTGCATTTTATAATATGAAACTTGCTCTCATACTAATAAGGATAATGTAATAATTCTCCTGTTCTACATAGTGATTTTCTTTATGTTGGATCAGCTGTGTTTGTGTTACTGAAATATGTATACTTGAACAAATCAAGTTGTTCTAAGATGACAAAGTATTACTGTTGTCTTAAGTAAACTGGATTTACTTAAGCAAAGGATTACTCTAATGAGAGAACTGTTATGGTCAGCGTTTCGTTATCATTTGTCACCTAATTAGGCTAAGTGTACATACGCAACAATGCCTAATGTCCCCTAAACTTATCTCATTTACATTTACACATTTAAATCATTTTTTTTCACATCCACATTAGAAATTAATTAATTAGAGATTTTTACTGCTATTTTTATATTACTGTTAAACGTATAAATAAATTTCTTTTCTCATCGATATATCAAAAATTTTTTCTTTAATAATTTGATTCCTAATTCCTCTAACTCCCTGCATGTTTGCTCTCAGTGGTGATATAAATAGTTTTAACTGGGGTGAATAGATAAAACAAGGTCCCCATACAAAAGAATGCCTTTTATTCTACGCTTTTCAAACACTTCGCGTTCATCGTCAGCTAAACGTCTACAATACAAATTAGAAATTAATTGTTACAAAATTAAACCAGAATTATATAAAACAAAATGAAAAAATAAAAAATTATTGCCATACCCAATGGAAGGAGTGGAGGACCAAACAGTCTTACGTTCACTGAAGGAGTTAGGTCATGTGATATAGAGAGGTGAGGAAGGAGTGGAGGACCAAACAGTCTTACGTTCACTGAAGGAGTTAGGTCATGTGATATAGAGAGGTGAGGAAGGAGTGGAGGACCAAACAGTCTTACGTTCACTGAAGGAGTTAGGTCATGTGATATAGAGAGGTGAGGAAGGAGTGGAGGACCAAACAGTCTTACGTTCACTGAAAAAGTTAGGTCATGTGACATAGAGAGGTGAGGAAGGAGTGGAGGAACAAACAGTCTTACGTTCACTGAAGGAGTTAGGTCATGTGATATAGAGAGGTGAGGAAGGGGTGGAGGACCAAATCGTCTTACGTTCACTGAAGGAGTTAGGTCATGTGATATAGAGAGGTGAGGAAGGAGTGGAGGAACAAACAGTCTTACGTTCACTGAAAGAGTTAGGTCATGTGATTTAGAGAGGTGAGGAAGGAGTGGAGGACCAAACAGTCTTACGTTCACTGAAGGAGTTAGGTCATGTGATATAGAGAGGTGAGGAAGGAGTGGAGGAACAAACAGTCTTACGTTCACTGAAGGAGTTAGGTCATGTGATATAGAGAGGTGAGGAAGGAGTGGAGGAACAAACAGTCTTACGTTCACTGAAGGAGTTAGGTCATGTGATATAGAGAGGTGAGGAAGGAGTGGAGGAACAAACAGTCTTACGTTCACTGAAGGAGTTAGGTCATGTGATATAGAGAGGTGAGGAAGGAGTGGAGGAACAAACAGTCTTACGTTCACTGAAGGAGTTAGGTCATGTGATATAGAGAGGTGAGGAAGGAGTGGAGGAACAAACAGTCTTACGTTCACTGAAGGAGTTAGGTCATGTGATATAGAGAGGTGAGGAAGGAGTGGAGGACCAAACAGTCTTACGTTCACTGAATGAGTTAGGTCATGTGATATAGAGAGGTGTGGAAGGGGTGGAGGACCAAACAGTCTTACGTTCACTGAAGGAGTTAAGTCATGTGACATAGAGAGGTGAGGAAGGAGTGGAGGACCAAACAGTCTTACGTTCACTGAAGGAGTTAGGTCATGTGACATAGAGAGGTGAGGAAGGAGTGGAGGACCAAACAGTCTTACGTTCACTGAAGGAGTTAGGTCATGTGACATAGAGAGGTGAGGAAGGAGTGGAGGACCAAACAGTCTTACGTTCACTGAAGGAGTTAGGTCATGTGACATAGAGAGGTAAGGAAGGGGTGGAGGACCAAACAGTCTTACGTTCACTGAAGGAGTTAAGTCATGTGACATAGAGAGGTGAGGAAGGAGTGGAGGACCAAACAGTCTTACGTTCACTGAAGGAGTTAGGTCATGTGACATAGAGAGGTGAGGAAGGAGTGGAGGACCAAACAGTCTTATGTTCACTGAAGAAGTTTGGTCATGTGATATAGAGAAGTGAGGGCTAGTTAAAAGATATTTCTTTACCTTTAAAAAAAAAGATGAGTTAACAACTAATGAGATAAAAATATCATTATGATATCAAGTGATGACTACGATATATTCAGAGGGTTTTCATATATATAAATTGTATAGCATTTCAAGTTTTCTTTACGTTTCATACATTACAGAAACCGAATCCACCCTTAGAAGAATTTCTACCGGTTTGTCCGCAAAATTTTGTCACAAGTAAACTCAATTACAATAAGACATAGCAAACTGAAACTTTGACACTAGATTTGTGTATGGCTAACATACATAAATGTGTATTTTAGACATACAAAGTATGTTAGGAACCAAAATTAAAGTATGGACCTTCCTTTAAGCTGTATTTTGTTAACTTAACAGACATGTTTATTTTAAAAATATAGAGAAGTATCAAGTAGGTATTGTTAGTTGATTTTAATTTCATTAGAGCATATGAATATATTGCGCATTTGATATCATTGAGAAGGTGTTTCCCAAAGTTGAGGCTGTACTATCTATTAAGATAAATAGTTTTGTGAACGAGCAATTCTCAACTCTTGAACAGGCTCAGAACTGCCAGAAATGAACAGGCAGTAAAAATAATCAAACAAGTTCTTACGCTATATCAAGCGGAGGAAAGAACTTACAAGTCAGTAAAGAGAGTGATTAGTTATGAGGAAGCAGTTCCTTATCCAACTGAATTTCTTGACTACGTGACTGCTTCTAGACTGCCTGCTGTTGAGTATAAACTTAAAGTAAGTGCACCAATCATGCTGAGATTTAGTAGCAGTAACAAATTTCATGTTACGAAACTTGAGTGCCCGAAAATGTTCAACGGGACATGCCTCTGAGTTCGTGCTTTGCACAGATACGTCACAGAGGCGGATATCATGACTGGGTATGGTTCTGGGGAGTCTGTGTGTATACCAGGCATACCACTGATTCCGAGCCACTATCACTTTCCATTCAAACGATTGCAATATGCTATCAGCGTCTGATTCGCAATGACGGTAACTAAATCCCAAGAAGAAACCCCATCTACCGCAGGAATTAAAGTGAGTGAGACCAAGTTTTTCTCAAATGGTCAACTTTGCCCATAGTTTGCTCGCCCAAGAGTCAAAGATTCCTACTGTTTGTTCTTCTATGAACCTGAAAAACATTTTTGATTCCATCAAAGATGGGCACGTTTCCTAGTAAAAAATGAATTTATAAAAATGAACTCTTTAATGAATAATTGAAAATGTGAAAAGAAATTGTTATTCAAAGTAAAAATAAAATCTGCGACACCAGAAATTTATTAAGACAAAAATAGGCTTTTGTAAATTCCAAAATTAAAATTAAATTTAATTAAAAATTTGTATCTTCATTAAATTAGTGAATAATTTTAATCTTCACATTAAATGTATGTCCTAGTTTTATAAACATTTAGTTAAAAAATCAATTAACACTTATGAAAACATTATTTCAATATCGTTTGGCATGTCTAAATTTGTTAAAACATTTATATCAAAGTAAACAACGTATTTCTTTTGTAAATAATTCAAATAAATTTGTCTAGATAATACAATTTCTAAACTATATTTAATTAAAAATAATAATTTGCTTATGTTAAGAGTAATTAGTTTTGGATCAAATTGAGTAAAAATTTTTCACTCGGTCATGGATCCCTCAATTTTCTATTGAATATTATTAGAAATCGCCTCAGTTTTTAAAATATTAAAGGGATCCTATATAGAAAGAAACTATGCTATTATGCATCACTCAACATATTTTTTCATACAAATTCTTGTATTTTTTTTCCATTTTCTTTAAGTCATCTATTAGGTGGTAATTTATGTGAATTTTTCTTTGACTTGATTTAGCACCTTTAAGTTTTCATTTGACACAATTTAATTAAAAGCTATATTCTCAGCATAGCTTTAAACTAGAGGTCATAAATTTTCCTTTCTCTGGTGTAATTAGAATGAGGTTGGACAAGCTAGGAACCCAAATAGTTTTTGCACTCTCTGTCAAATACACAATAATTTTTCTTAACACAATAAATTTCTTAAGTCATTTCTTTAAAGTTGTTTTTCAAGTATTCATTGTTTTTTCGGAAGCCTTAATTATTATAAGTTGTCCTTCGAAATAACAAATTAATCATTTTAGAAATGGATTCATACAGGATATATCAAGTAACAAACATATTCTTCTAAGCTAAGAAATTAATCTTATATACTTTAGTATATACTTGAAGAACAAAAGAAGAATATCAGATACATATTTCTGTAAAACAAATGGTTTAAAGGTTTTGAGCGTAACTTAATATATTTGAACCATAATGCAATTATTGTTGCAATAATTTTTTTGTAGAATCTATTGTTTAATGTATATCACCCTTTCAAAGAATATATAGATTTCTTTTTTGAAGTAAAAACCTGAACATCAAAACAAGACAAAAATTATGGAACATAACTTTTGAGTTGGTGCAATAAGAATGAAGTTTTATCAGTTTTAAATACATAACCATTTACGTATTGAGCAATTTATATTTATAATAAATTACAAAACAATATTTTGCTCATGTTTTTCAGCTTTCGTAAGTTAATATTCAAAAATGATATTCAAATAATTATAATATTCATTTTAAAAAATTGATGATTATTATGTGAAATTGAGCTACTAATTAAATAAACATTGATCTTATATACATAAACTGGACTGCAGTTACTGAGTAACGTAAATATGATGCAAGTAAATTCTTTATCTATTACCATTTTTTTTAAGTTACTTGAAACATTCTGAATTAAAAATTTTAATTTACGCAATTTTTCTGTGTTCGGCCCATCAATCATTTTGAATTTTAACGTCCAGTAGACATGTGACTATCCCTTATGATCCTGAAATTGTAAAGGAGACTGATGTTTACTTCATCCTGCAAGCAAGATGGAGTGGTGACAATTTTATAAAGCTGCGCTGCATGATTTAATGGTTGGTAATCGTAGGGAAGCGATGTCTCGATCTAGGTTCTTCAAATAGTAGTTGACGTTGTAATTGGAACTAAAGGAATTCGATTGAAAGATGGTTCCCTACAGGGTTAATAGTGTACTCAAAGTTATCTTCTGACGACATTACCTTATAATAATTTCACGTTATCAATATATATTTGATTGAAAGATGGTTCCCCACAGGGTTAATAGTGTACTCAAAATTCTCTTCTGACGACATTACCTTATAATAATTTCACGTTATCAATATATATTGTAATTGGAACTTAAAGAATTTGATTGAAAGATGGTTCCCTACAGGATTAATAAAATTCTCTTCTGACGGCATTGCCTTATAATAATTTCACGTTATCAATATATAATGTAATCGTAGTATATATTAAAGCTACAATAGTGCTACCCTAGATATCAACCCAGTTCCACTTCACTCTTTTTGCGTCACCTTTCAACAATTCAACATCTCTTCACACCTTGCATCAATCCAAATCCTTTCCAGTTTCATTGTCCTCTTTTTTGTTATAGATCCTTTTTTATGCACCTGCACTTCTGCATCCAATTTTATTTTTTGTTTTAGGATATGCGTTTCATTGAAAAGTAAGGGAAGACAACCAAGCACAGGATAGTATATACGATATCGTATATACTGTATACGATATAAGTATACATATGTATAGTATACAATACACTATACACTACTATATTATATATTTGTAGTATATTTTATATTCTACACCATATAAAAAATATATATAGTACACAATGTATACACTGTATATTATATAGTATAGATGCCATTATATAGTAGTATATAGTATATACTAATAAATAACCAAACAACAATATGAAATGGGAAAAAAAGACTAAAATATTTCAACCGCTCGTTACTGTTGAAAGATCTTAGTCCTTTTTTTCCCATTTCATATTGGGGTTTGATCATTGATTGTTATTTCACGTGTCTTTGTGAAATCTTGTATCTATAGTATATAATATATAGGACTTTTAGATATACTATAAAACAATAAAATTAAATTACATATTTCAACGTTTGGTTAAAATAACCAAATATTAGGATGTAAAGAACTAATATAGCACAATAAAAAATTATATGTTCGTGTGGAGATACATCTTTGAAAGGTATTATCATTGAATTGTGTACCACAATATTTTTATGCAGCCATCACATTAGTAAACAATGGACTGAATAATTAAGAGTTTGGGAACTGGTTATATTCATTGTGCACTGATTGTCAGGCATGCTCTGTGCTGCGGTTTTAGCTGTGACACTCCTGGTGTAAGAAGGAATGTGGTTTGCAGGTGCAAGCTGCCACGTGGGCCCTGGACAGAGGAGTGAGCGTCGTCATTTGCAATGGATACCAGGAGAAAGCAATCAAGACCATAATCACTGGACGGCGTTTAGGCACCTTCTTCACAGACACACCAACCCAGGAGGCGCCACCAGTAGAACTCCTTGCCGAGAATGGTATGCTATCATATCTTCTACTACTTAGACTTAATTATTTAAAATATAACAATTTAGATAAATCTATATTTCCTATAAATGTGTATACGAGTGGAATATTCGTTGTTGCTACATTCTTTTCTATTAACTGCATACTTAAATAGATATAAATCATCAATTTAACTTACTTACACTTAATTTACAGCGATCAAATATCATCAAGTGCAGATTTACATAATTTGTTTCACTCATAACTGAAATTAATAATCCACGCCTTACATCAATCCCAGCTCCCAAATCCGTCGCAGTTTCATTTTTCTAGTTTCTTATTATAAATTCTTCTATACCTATTGTATACTGTATACTTAATGTATACTATGTACAGTATACATATGTATATAGTGTACAATATACTATAATACTATATTCTATACTTGTATACGAATACAAGTTTATATATTTAGAATGAGGTTGGACATGCAAGGAAACCAAATAGTTTTTGCACTCTCTGTCAAATGCACAATAAATTTTCTTCACACAAACTTTCTGAAGTCACTTCATTAATGTAGTGTTTCAAGTATTCATTGTTTTTTTCAAACCCTTAATCTCTTATTAACCAAATTTATTTATCGGATTTGTTTACATTGATTTAGACATTTTTGTCATAATCGAGTCAAGAGGAATTGATAAAATATAAATCTTCATCAAAAATCTTCATCTTCATTATTATATTAAATCTTCATATATTATATGATTCATTAAATTCATTATTATTATTATATATTAAAGTTTCATCAAATTATATGGGGTATTTTAATGTGTTAATAACATATTTAAGTTTATGGTTTTATTTCATTTTTATGGTTTTAGTAAAAAAACCTGAATGCGTTACAGTTACATCTAACAACAACAAAGTGCTTTTTATCTATCTGCATAGTAACTTCTGAAAAAGAGATTGTTTTGTAACGGTTTCAATCAACCTGTTTAATGACGAACTAAGATAATAAAATGATACTGGTACGTTATCAGACGATGTGTTAGAAAAAATAGTTATTGTATATGCTAATCTTCGGGTTACTGTTCTTAAATATACTACTAGGGAAGACAGTTAACGTAATATTTAAATAAAGTATTTTAAATTTTACGGAACTTTTTTTTTTCAAAAACAGCAGAGTGGAGTTTCGCATCAAGGAGTCATTATTTTATTTAAACCTGGTCCGATACAGAAGACTGTTAATCTATTTATAGTTATATTAACGTGAGTGTACTGGACTGATTTTTTACAAGTACCCTAATGTTTCCCTGCTCACAAGTTTTATATCCTACTATCAGCACGGCTTACAGAAAATCATTTTAGTTTACGTCTAAACATTGAGTTCATCCTTTCGGCCAATTCTCCTCATTGCTTTTCTTATTTTTTTTTTTTTTTTTTTGGTTTTAACAATAAATTTGATTCAGTTGGTGAGCATAAAACACAATTCGTTTCTCTTGTTTGTTTGGTCAACTTCCCCTTGGGGCATCTGAGATATTCCACGTAATAGGGTTGATGGTCCGTAGGGAGTAATCCGTTCCAAGATTAACACCAGCATCCCTTGCCTGGCCGCAAAAGGACAACTTGTGAGCTACTCGTTTATTATTAACGGGTCACTTCCTGTATTCACATGACCGATTACACACAAAAAAACTAACAAAATCAAGAAATTCATTTATTATAATGTTGTTCTTCATTTATTTTCGTCCTTCTCATTACTATATCAACATAATTTATTTATCATAGAGGTTTTAATTTTTACTTCTTACTTTACTATAAATAAAGTATAGTGACAATGAAAATAAAATTGATCTTAAGATTTTAACAGGTTTTACGTGTTTTTAGCTCCGAAAATTCATTTTTTACATTTTTGCTATGACATCTGTTGTGCGAGAAAAACGAACTGAGTGTGAATCTGTACGTGTTGTGTGCTTGACAGAGCGGAGTCGTTTGGTTGTGGAAAATGATTGTGAGAACGCTACTACAAGCCACACCGTATGGTGAATCAAACTATATTTTACTAAAAAATTTGTGATATACCCTAGTGAAAAGTCATTTGTTGGCCAAAATGTGATTTTATGTAACATGTTTTTTTTCCTAAAGTACTAATTCTAGAGTTTATCTCCTAAAAACTACTTTTGGTTAATATACTAAAAAAAGTGTAATCATAAACTACTAATTATTACAAAACCTCCGGAAACGATAAAAGCCTGACAGTTTGAGACATTCTAATGAATATATACTAAATAGCACTTTTGTGAAACTATAATATTATTCGAAAGTTCAACGACTTTAAGTTTGTTCTGACAAAATTAATATAGTTACAATAAATCAAATGGATAAATTAAAGTTATTCGTTGAAATTGATAATAATTTACCAATGTGCTTGATATTATGTCCACACAATAACCACATGCTCAAATGATTGTCAACGAGGTGATACATATATTATGTTTACTTATAGTATTATAGTATACTATTAGTATTAGTCTAATACTATAGTGTACTTTACTTATAGTATAGTAGTATAGTTAGGTGCAGGCTACTTCAGTTTTTTTATATTCACTAATAAATGTGAAAGATTCATGCATTTCGTCATTACCACAGAGGTTAGTATTATTAATATTAAACATATAATCTACCGTCATACCTCGTACATTACTGCCGTAGCTGTCGGACCGGTTTCGGGTGTCACCCATCTTCAACACATAAATCAGTTCGTGTTGAAGATGGGTGACACCCGAAACCGGTCCGACAGCTACGGCAGTAATGTACGAGGTATGACGGTAGATTATATGTTTAATATTAATAAATCTGAAAGAACATGATTAATAGCATATCAAATTATATTGATTTATTATTGATCAATATGGGTGTCCATATATTCTATCAATATTTAAACCGTTTATCCAATGTAATAAAACTTATTAATTAATAAGTTAATACTATTTTAATTCATAAAATTATCAAAGTAAATGTAAATCAACTGTATATTTTTGTTAAAACATAATACATGTTTGTGTAACAAAAGTGTCATAATCAATCTACATGTTCTACAAAAAAGGTAATTTCATAGAATATTTCATAAAATTTTCCTCACAATTACTGGAATATTCATTCCAGTTGCTGTAGAAATTCGTAGTAATAAAGAAAGAAAACCAGTCAGAAGAATGAATATTTATGATTTGCTGGTATCTACTTATACCAATGATTGATCGTCAACATTACCTTCAAATGAGCAAAATTATTCGGTAGGATGATAAACTTCTTCATTTCTTTTGTGTACATAATGAAATAAATCTATTTAATTAAGGTAATGGGCACAGTATTTTTTTCTTTTCAATCAACGTTTCTCTTACTGAAATAAATAAGAGTAAGTATAATAATATATAAAAAAAGTAAAAAAAAACTAAACCTAAAGTCTAACACTTTAAGTTTTATTATGGGGCCCTATGCCTTTAATGGTGAGGAAAACTACAATTAATTATTTACTCTATTTGATTAGAAGTCCTCATGAAGTTAATATTATAAATATTATAATATATCATTATATATTATTATAAAATATATAGTATTATAAATATTTAATATATCATTTTATATTATTATAAAATATATATTATTATAAATATTATAATACTAACTTCAAGAGGACTTCTAATCAAATAGAGTAAATAATTAATTGTAGTTTTCCTCACCATTAATATATAATATATATTGTATAATTATATATTTTATAATAATATATAATTAAATATTATAATATATTGTATATTTTATAATAATATATAATTAGATATTATAATATATTATATAATTATATATTTTATAATAATATATAATTAGATATTATAATAATATTTGTATTATACACTAATATATTATGTGATACATAATATATTACATATTTTATAATAATATAATGATATGTTATTATAATATATAATTATATATCAGTATATAATATATTATATAACTGTATAATTATATATTATAATATAAGGATGACGTAAATTATAAATTTCCGTACTGACTGTACAAATGCAAACAGGGATTATAAGGATCAATAATACATCTCTCTACCTGTTTTTTTTTTAATGTACTCATCCTAATAAGAAAGTACGCACCCTCATATTTCGAGTAGCATTATTTCGATAACTATGTATCATCATTTTGTATGTGTGGCTTTTTTTTAATCTACTTAGTATAAACATTAAGTAGCATCTAGAATCATTTTTTGATACTACTAGTTAGTACCATTAAACACAAAATCACATAATTTTATAGTATATGCATATTTTTCATACTACTGAGGTTAGTATGATTTATATTAGAAATAGGTAAAACTGTCATACCTCGTAAGATGATCATGGAGTCGTTGATTCCATGATACCAACGACTACATTATCATCTTACGAGGTATGATGGTCTATTTCTAATATAAAATTTATAGTAACTAATGCAAATTTTTATCCCTTACGTATTTAAAACCAATAAACTATATAATAATTATGTTTACTATGGATATATTTTTACTTTTTTTTTTAATTTTATTTGTTTAAAGTCACAACAATGTAAGTGTTACATTATCAGTGACACTGATAACACAGATGTATGAGGAAACTACACTTCCAGTGACACTACACTTCCTGGCGTGGGTCTAAGTAGGAAAAAAAAATCACTTAGAACGGTTCATAGTAATAAGTCTCTTGGCCACATCCTCTTCAGACATCTTCTGGGATTTCCTGCAATGCTTGTGGAAGATATTGTTAGAATTAAGGGATTACTATTTTTTGGAAGTTTTTTGTGAAACGTTTTATAGCGGGATATTGCTACCTGCATATATTCTTACTTAATATTCATTTTTCGTCGAGACTGAATTTTTTCCCCAACGCCAACTATTGTTGACTCATAACGTCTTTTGTGCTTTACAAGGGCAAAAGAAGAAGACAAAAAAGTGTTATGAAACTGAACAATCTATTTCTGTTAATTTGTATCTTTCTTAATCTTTAAAACTCATAAATAAATACAATTCTGCTTTATAAACAGTTATTACAAAATCAAACCCTTTTTTGTTTTAAGCATCGAAAAACTTAAGAGTAACATTAAAACTTGTTTGTCGTATATCCCTTTTGTGACAGTAAAACTTTTAATTTTCAAAATGAAATATTAATATATACATAAAAAGCAATGATTAATAAGAACTAAAGATAGAAACGATCTGTACTTGCCAAGAATTGAAACTGAGAATAAAAGAGAAATTTGCCCACAGAACAATTTATGTTGAAAGAGGGTTTTAAGTGGACCGTATAAAACTTGAATTATACCCTATAGATAAGAACTGTCGTCCAGAGAGTTATTCTTTTTTTTTCTGTACTCTCCAAGCTGCTTAAAAGTTTGGTTAAAAACCATTTACAAAATCAAACCTGTGAATTATGTTTGTCTCAACAGTCTATCTTAGTTAATTTACCTCATTCAAAATATAAATTACTTATATATATATATTATATATATATATATATATATATATAAATTCAGTATATTTTCAATGTAAATAAAAGTTTTATCTGTGTATCAATTACTATTTGCAAGGAAAACAAATATTCAGATGATGTAAAATAAAACATAATTTTTGAAAGTTTTTGAATTTTTGAAATTAAAAAACATTAACAGTTTATTACACGGAGACTAATGTTTAAATTAATTACTCAAAAGTAGATAAGCGTGAGAAAATCATAAACATTTTGTGACCCTCACAGTCTTAAATCGTTCTATCTACTCGCATGTATGGATAAATTTACGCCAAACAATAAATGAGAGTGTGTATGAGAGAGTGAGGGCGTGTACTTATGTGTGTGTATATAGGTGTTTGCGTTTATCTATTTTTTTTAACTTTATTTGCAACATGCTCCACAATAAGTACTACATGAGTGTCTATGTGTATGCATGTATGTGTGTGTGTGTGTGTGTGTGTGTGTGTGTGTGTGTGTGTGTGTGTGTGTGTGTGTGTATGAGTGTTTTGTGTCGTGTAGGTACATGCGTATGTATATGTGTATATGTAGCCTGTTTTAGTGGTTGTGTGTATGCGTTTATATAGATGTGTTCATTTGTAAAAAATTATTTGTCAAGGATGTAAATTTGGAAGTAGAGTTATTTACATAATTGACATTAAGACCTATAAATGAATGATGGCTCAAAAAACTCAAATTTTTATTTACAGTATACTTCTTTGCAAATACAATAGAATTACTTTGCTTTTGAAGCAGAGCTAATCATTACTAGCAACACACCTGCAAAAGTAGTGTACCATTATTATGACCTAGACATCATATTTCAATTTTTGAATAAAAATGTATTCAGAGTTTTTTTTGAAAAATTTGAAGCACTGGTATAAAAAAAATTGTAAATACTAGTTGCCCTTCCAAAGTGATTTTTTAGAAGAACTGATTAAAAAAATAGATTTCACTTATGAGTTTTTACAGAAGAAAGATTTTTAATAAATGTAAGTTACATATTTTGAAACACATATATGGTAACAATTATAACACTACTTTATGGAAGAACTCTTAAGAAACAGAATAATTTGCACTTACTTTATTGGTAAATGAACCACAAAGTTTCCTCAAATTGACTGATTATCCAAGCCGTTGGGTACAACTGATCGACAAAGTAGCAGTTTTATATACACTAATATACATACATATATATATATATATATATTAGTATATTTAGGAAGCAGTCCTTCATTTATACAGGTTTGATTAAATAATACGCAATATTTACGGTTGACTAGTTTATACAGGTTTGATTAAATAATACGCCATATTTACGGTTGACTAGTTTATACAGTTATATATATATATATATATAATATATATATATATATATATTGTAAACAGGAAAACGATCTAAAAGAACAAACGTTTCACTATGAAACACAAACACAGAACTAAGGTACAAACACACTTACTGTCTCTAATTTTCGGTTGAACCGTCATCAGGAGAGTTGAGAAAGGGACACCAAGCACACTTGTGAAGAGACAGTTGGAGACCCAACCGTCTCCAACCGTCGCTTCACAAGTGCGCTTGGTGTCCCTATCTCAACTCTCCTGATGACGGCTCAACCGAAAACCAGAGACAGTAAGTCGGTTTGTTCCTTAGTTCTGTGTTTGTGATTCATCATGAAACATATATATATATATATATATATATGTATATATATATATGTTGTGTGGAGGCAGTCTAATTAATGACCTTCTACCAGTATAGTAGCTATCTAATTCATCAGGAGTCAGGTTAAGTCATATTGCTAATAAGATAAATCCATGCTGAAAGAAGGACACAAAATATTTTTTTTTTCTATTCTTTCAAAGAAGTTTACGAATTCATTACCATTATGTAGATTAAGATACACACCTAAGTGGAAACTGGAATTGGAAATATCTGTTGTCCTTAAAGGGTAAAGAGGGACTAAAAGTTTACTCTCATCTGGTTTGGTTACGTTTGCCAAATGCATATCTATTGAATAGTTTGTTCTTATCCATGATAGAAATTGATACTGAACATATTCGTTACTATACATCGGAGAAATTTTCTAATTCCGGTTTGCCATATATGCAATGAGAAGGTATGTGTGATGACTTCAAAACACTGTTTCGAATTCTGATGGGCCCATCATAATTGAAAACTATATACTAAACTTTATGGCAACGCAATCAATATCTTTATATATATTTCCCGGTTTATCAAACATTGTTTGCAGCAATCATTTTTTTTTAATTATTTTATTTTAAAATCAATATTTTATTGATTGATTTATATATTATTTTAATTATATTGTGATAATGTTACAACTATTAAGATTGAATTCAAATCACACTATGCTTCTCCTTTTTCGAGAAATTATTTGAAGAGTAGAGTAAAGTTTCAAACAATGAAACAAATGCGAAATGAATTTTATATGATTATACTAGCACAATATTTACTTATAAGGCGAGTTTTGAACTCCACCTGATTGTGGTTTTCTACCTTTGGAAGCCAGCCAAACATTAATAATGAAGGTTTACTTTTTATTGAAGGCAGAATTCGTTTAGCTGTACAATTGAAATATGGCTAACATTTCAACATTTATTATTCAGTTTTTTGGAAAACCAGAAACCAGGATGGTGGAATAAATATAAAGGAACAATAAATATACAAGATCCATTAAAATATAATGAACTCTGAGCAAAATATTATCTAATACCACATAAATGTTCAAAGGGATTTCAAATACCAATTTCAACAAATGATGTGTTTATTACTTACCATGTATAAATAACCTCACTTCGTACAGTCATTTTATTTGCTACTTATATAAAACCGTTTCTTCTATGATAAAAAAACCTTGGTTGGTGCAAAGGTCACCAGTCATACATAAAAACAAAGTTACTTTATCATTTGAATTTAAATTTAATTATTTTCACTATTTCATAAAGAATAACGAATGAATTTTTGTTCTTCAATAATCTAAAGTCTGTCATTATATTAAATACAAAGAGTTTTTTTTCTGTTTTCTCTTTTATTTAGTTTATTTTTTCTTTTTTTTTTATAACTTTAAGCTTTTTTAAAAAAAATAGTTCTTACAATTTTGTCATAAAAATTGATTAATATAAGAAGTTTGGATTAATAAATGTTAAAAAAAATGTATGCGTGGTACCTATTTTATCATCTTGTACAGGCAAACAAGGTAAATATAAGCAATACATTATTGAAAATATTCTAGGATAGAATAAATATGTTTCTGGTATATCAATTTATTCAAAAGTAGTAGAAGGCGTAATTTACTGTAACCTCTTCAATCGGAGCAGTCATAACATATACTGGTAACATCACTGTTGACATAGTGATTTCCGAAATAGTACCTTTTTTGCTTATATTATAAGATCAAATAACTTTTTTTATGATTTTATTTATCAGTAAAATTATAAAACAGATACAGGAAAGAAAAAGTAATCCAGTGATTACACTTTCTGGCATGAGAACTACCACATAATAAAGTGTAATTTTAGTTCAAGTCATTTTGAATAATATTGAAATTCCAATGCAACACAAACATTCTTTTGCTAGTTTTAAAAACAATACACGTTAATTTTAAACCACTTTTCTTAAATTTGGTTACACTTTAAACAATATTCATAGTATATTTTTACAGACAGCGCATATATACTAACAAGGAATCATATGAAATACGTGTTTAATGAAAAGAAACTATTTTTCAAAAATTATGTATCGTCACAAAAAAAGTTTTGAATTCTCTTAATATGAGTAACTACAATACTACAACAGATTGTACAAATAATGAACTATATAACAGCGTTCAAAAGGTTATATATTTCTTAAATTATACCTATAACCAATAAAAATGTGACGTACTGCTTTTTTAAAGGTCAATTCTAAAGTTGCATGCATCTGACGTTGGAATGGATTTTATCTGAACAAAATTTCTTAAAAGGATATATTATTGGGTTATAATTGATTCTATTTACGTCTGTGCATCTTTCTAACAAATGTTATTATTATTAATATTAAACACATAATATACCGTCTTACCTCGTACATTGCTGCCGTAAAACGGTATATTATGTGTTTAATATTAATAATACTAACCTCTGTGGTAATGATGAAATGCATGAATTTAAATGTTATTATTCTTTAGTTTGAGCGTTATTCTCCTTTAAATTAATTTAAAATTGGAATATGTTGAGTTAATGAACTCTTTCAAGAATTCGTAATCGTCATAAATTTTAGATTTACATCCATGTATTCTTCATACTATGGTAAATAGTTATTAATCCATGGTTCAATAGCATTCAGATTGAATTATTGCTCTGCTACCGTACACTAGTGGTAAAGGTTCACCATTCGTAATTTGGCTAAAAACAGCGCAAATGTGTTTTTGAATCAAACGGCTTTGACAAGTCTGTGGTTTCATTTGTAAATAAATTTTTATATATATGTTTACATGCATCTGGATGCTCTTGGACTTATCCTTTAAGGATTTAATTATCAGTTTTTTTAATATTGCTAAATAATAACAACTTATTTGTAGTACGAAAACAATCCTAAAGGTCTTTTAATTGTGCATTAAAATTAAATTCTCCACTAGTAAATTGTGCATTCCTTGCTTACAAAACTTGTTTAAACTGAAAATGTACTAGACCTTATAACTACAAGGTTCTCCTGCAAGATACCGTGACAACGCCTTCCTTGTAGTCGTATATAAGTGTTGTGTTCATCATTATGCATGGTTACAAATATTTCTGAGCTTATAGATTTTATGCTTTATATTGAATAAGTTGAATCTTCTTTTTTTAATAAAAATTTTGCTCTGATAATTTTTTTAGTGATGTTGTTATGAAATGAAAACAACATGCATTCTGATTTGTCTAATTAGAATGGAAAACACATAGCTAATTGCTTGTTAACAATTTTTAGTAATAAACACAATAATTACTTACCCATGGTTTCTTAATGATAGCGACAAATCGGAAGTATATAATTAACAGTAATATAGACTAATTGTTAGTTAGTTTCAATGGACATGCTTATGCAAATCAGAATAAATATCTGATTAAACATGGTATATATTCTACGAGTGAATAACCTGAGTTTAAATTTCGACCTGAACTTGTTTTAAGATCATTACTTTAAGAGTTAAAAAAAAAAATAATCAATCGACTGGCTCAACCTGAAACACGCGATTTCGTGCAAATTTAAAATTCTAAACTCGCATATGTTAAAATTAATTTACAGTCCTAGTTAGTGTTCTTAATATTTAAATACGTTATTAATTTTACTCAATCACGAATCTGTGGAAGGTCACAGTTATGGTACTAAATTATATAATATTTGAAAAGACACACATTTCTTAATAATGTTTGAATTGTTTAATTTTGAAAAAAAATGAACCATATATGTAATTTCGTAATTAAAAAATCTGAAGTGGCCTGCACTCAACATTACTATAAATAAATTTATATCAAACTTCTTGAGTATATAATATAATATCTCATTTAGGCATAATGTAAACATCTAAATGAGAGATGTTTATTAGTCTTTCATTCCTGAGGTAGTACAGATAGTGATTGATCGACTTATCAATATATAAGCTTATTTTTGTATATCACACCACTGAAGCAAATAAGTCAAATTTTCATATTTAAAACAAGAAAATACTCTTATTATCTCTAAAAAAACAACAAAGAAAAAATGATGTTTTAAGATAATTTATAATTAAGGATGTACTATAATTACATTTATTAATCTTCAAAAGAAAGAATTCAATTTTGAATTATGTTTTACATTTTTGGTCTTTTATAGAATTATTACACTGGGAATTTTATGGCTTCTTAGTATTTAATGAAATCATTTTCCTTCCCCTATGTCAAAAATCATATATACCAATTTTTTCTGAGCCAGTGGTACCTTTTTTCATGCGTCTTGTACTGTGTTATAAGGTTGCTAAGAATATATATTGAGAAAAAATTTTTGAAAATAATAAATATGAACTATTAGACTAGAATAGTGAAAAAACTGGATTTTTGTCAAAAAACATAACACTTCTTTCTTGAGGAAAGTTTCCATTCGTCACAATTCAATATCATGGAAAGATACTACAATTCACAAAGACAAAATAATTATAACTGATATTAAGTTCTGTTCAAGAGTGCAATAAATAGATTTATTAAAGTATGTTATGAGACGAATTCATCATACCATGGAAGATAAAGGAAATTTATTCATGTTTATTGGCGGTGATTTTTGTACATGTAAAATATTATTCCTCTTATATCTCATATAATTCAACATGATAGTACTCACGTACCCCAAATTATTAAATAATAAATTATTTAAATTTTTCCATTATAAGTATCAATTTTATCTCAGTGGATTCGCTCAAAAAATTTCTAAGTCAATGTAAACAATGTAAAAAAATATCAAAAGTTCGACAAATATAACAAGTGATCCCTTTGTCTAGGATAACAGCTTTTATAGCTTTATTGCTTTTGCCGTGATTGAAATTTCATGATTTCTTTTTATAAATTGCTAATTTTTTCTCAATTTTTTGTCAAATTTTCATGATTTTTTAATGAGCCGTTTAGCGTCAAAAAAACATTTTCTGAAAACTGAAATCGTACTTTAACGCCCCTTTGAAGAACGTAATTTTAAAAAAAATATCTCAACTTATTTTCCACATAACCTTCTATTTTTAGACATAGTTTCATTTTGATCCGTCAAACGGCATGACGGCAAAGCTCTCACAAGCTTTGAGATTGAATTAGAAGTCAACAATTTTACATGTTATTGAAAAAAAATTTTCAGTTTTTTTTTAAAAGTCTGAATATATTTTCGTTTATTTCACTTGGAACCTGAAAGATAATGCCAAAATTTCAAAACCCTAGAGTTAGAAGTTTAGGAGAAAAAAATGTATTCTTAAAACCGTATTTTAGCAAAAAAAAGTGACTTTTCCGTTATGCATAACTCTTCCCAAAGAATAGGGATCATTACTCTTTGGGGCTCATTTTTGTGTAAAATATCAACTTGATCCATCTAAGATTCTGGACTGTAGCGTTGTAACAAGCAGTGCTAACACACTCACCCACCCACCCACACACACAGACATCATTGCAAATACATCATAAAACGACTTTTGGGACCTCAAAACATATAATTCCGTCAAAATCTCGAGAGAGAATTTGTTCACGATCATTATGCTTTACTTATAGTAGAGTAAAAAACTGATATTCTAAGTCATAATTTTTAATTGATTGATTAGATTCTGTTAGCATCAGTTTACTGATCTGAGATAATTGCAGCTGTACTCCTGGGGTAATGTTTAAACTTTCTCATTGAGGTTATGATCCTTGTCACAATATTACAGTGGCCTAGAATCCACTAAATTATTTCTTCCCTCGTATACGACAGGTCGTTAGACATTTGAAGATGGACAGCGTTCTGTACTAGTCAGCATTAATATTGCAGCAGCAACTTTTAATAATTTAGCGTAGCTAACATCTGGAGTACTATTGATACCCACATATCTAAAATTATACTGAAGATTTTATAACAATAGCAATATTGTTAAAACAATTAATTAATTCTGATTTTTTTACAGCAATAGTATTAAAAAAATTGTGGTAAAAAATATAATATTATTTCATTTAAGAACTGTTATGGTGTATTGTCACAACAGTAATTCATTTTTATAGAGTCCTTCGTTTCTGTAACATAACCAGTGTTGATTCTTTACTCGTGCAATCTGTTATAGTGTGGTGTTTACTCAAGATACCATTTGGGGAATTTCAAATATTGCGTCTCCACAAAAAAGAGATTTATATGAAAACTAACAACAATATTCCTCTCGTAGCAGTTGTTAGTTATTTCTGTTTTTTTTTTTTTTATAAAGTATATGCTTGTTTTTTTTTCTTTAATTTAGCTGTCATTTAGTATGACTTCTACATTTGAGCATTATTAATTAAAATATTTCTGTTCATAATTAACGTTAATTGTTTGTATTTGTTGTTAACGTATATTTTATTAAATACCCCACTATGTTCAATTGTAAGTTCGTACTTTTAATATCATATTCTGGTAATGATGATATATCAATTGAAATTGATAAGCATTCATAATAGGAAACTCTGAGCTGGTTTAATCAACGCTAGAGTAAACTGAAAAAACTAAGGAAAATTCTTAAGGACTCAGAAAATTTTAGTTGATATGCTCATAGATTCATGAAGACTCTCTTCGATGAAAAGTTAACACCAATGTCTATTTTAGGTATTATTTTAAAAGATTAATGCACAATGGAAGTTTTCATAATATGCATACTTATTCTAGGCCTATAAATATAAATACATCATTAACAAGTTCATTATTTTGTAGTTGAGTGAAACATATATTTCGAACTATTTTGACCTAATATATACTTAGCAACAATGAACCCAAAACCACAAGGAAAAGAAAAACAAAAGAAATAAATGCTCTGAAACCTTTCACTTTTATCATCAGGGAGCAAACAGAGTAAGAAAAAAGAAGGTAAGAGAAAAGTTAACTAGGAGGTAGGTAACCAAACGTTACCTTCATCTTTGTTAACTTTCCTTTTTTCTTACTTTGTTTGCTTCCAAAACCACAAGGAAAAGAAATAAATGCTCTGACCCCTCACTTTATATCATCAGAGAGCAAACAAAGTAAGAAAAAAGAAGGTAAGAGAAAAGTTAACTAGGAGGTAGGTAACCAAACGTTACCTTCCTCTTTGTTAACTTTTCTTTTTTCTTACTTTGTTTGCTCTCTGATGACTTAAAGTGAAATATTTCAGTCCATTTATTTCTTTTGTTTTTCTTTTTCCTTGTGGTTTTGGACTTTATTGATTGCATCATTTGTTTAATTGTGATTTTTTTTTTGCATCTGATAACAAATATTTTAGACCAGTTTCTTCATTTAGTCTGCTGATCCGATATGGACACTAAAAAAAAATGTTGCAAGAAACGACTATGTTTAAATCGTGGAAAGAAAAACAATATTAGAGTTAATCAGCAATGTGTTATGGCTAGCACATCATGATTGCATCTCTATTATAATGCACTATCAGGTTTTGGCAGGCAGCCAACTAAAGCCGAGTGTTTCCATTCTATAGCCTTATTGTTTGCACAAAATATATTTTCAACAAGAAGATATAATAGTCTGAACTTTTTTCTTCATAAGTGATTGTAGCAGCATATTAAAAACTTTATGACATTGTAAATTGTAATTTATCAAGCAATTTCTTTTGCTAATACAGCGTTTGCTTGGGGCAGTGTTTTAATGTTAAATACGTGTTTTGTATTCTAAGTATATATCTATATAAAATATTTTTCACTAAACCGTGTAATTGATTAATTCACTCTACATTATAAGTTTTAAAAACAATATGTATACATACCCCAAATCCCTTGTGGGACGTAACAATGTCATAAAAAATCATTTTTTTCTAATTATGTTTGAAAGAAATACATGGTTTTTAGAAACCTACAAAGTCCACCAAAACATAAACAATACTTGCCAATCGATAATTCGATGAGAAACTGGTTTTGAACGACCTATCATATAGTCACACATATAGCAAGTGAAATCAGTACAAATGATAATAATTTAAATGAATACATAGCACAAGAAATACAAAAAAACACGGAACAAAGTAAATGAGTTCCTCAAAATTCCATCCATAAATATGCTCAATATAACCAATAATTCCATCCAAATGTTAGACAACTGCAAATGAACAATTATATGAGGAATTTACGTTCAAATAATGATAATAAACAGAAGGAAAGAAGTAATAATCAAGCACGTATAAAAAAAGTAAGATCAACAAAGAAAGACTATAAAAAAGGAAAAATAACCCAGGGAATATCAATGACAAATTTGAGGAGTAGTTTTGTGTTTAATAAAAAGAAATTTATGTTTATTGGCGGTGATTTTTTTAAATGTAAAAATATTATTCCTCTTATATCTCATACCAGACAATAAAATGTTCAATTTTTTTTCCATTTTAAGCCTCAATTTTATTTCAGTGGATTCACTCAAAAATATTTCTAAGTCAATATAAAGAATGCAAAAAAAATATCATAAAATTCAACAAGTATGGTAGGTGTTCTTTTAGTCTAGGATAAACCATCAGTTGTTATATCTTTATTACTCTTTGCCGAAATGAAAATTCCATGATTTTTTTTTTCTAATTTTTTGGGAAAATTTTCATGGTTTTTTAATGGGCTGCTTGACGTGAAAAAAAGATATTCTGAAAATAGATACTGTTCTGTAGAAACGCCCCTTTGGTGAAAACAATTTTGAAAAAATTATCTCAATTCATTCTCCACATTAAGTTCTATATTTAGGTGTAGTATCATTTTGATCCGTTGAACGATATGGCTTGTATCGCTCTCACAAGCTTTCACACTCACTTTCACAGTTTAACCAAAAAACTATTTCCTTTATTTGAAAAATCTTAATACATTTTTTATTTCTTGCATTTGTAATTTGAAAGATAATGCCAAAATTTCAAATATCTAGAGTTAATAGTTTAGGAGAAAAAAACGTGTAGTCTAAAAACAGTTTTTTTGCCAAAAAAAGTAACTTTCCAGTCATGCACAAATTTTCCAAAAAAAAATAGGGATCATGTACACTATTAGGCCCATTTTGGTGTAAAATATCAACTTTTTACATCAAAGATTCTGGACCGTAGCGTGGTAACAAACTATGCATACATACTCACTCACCCACCCACCCACATACACACACACAGACATCATCAAAAAAAACTTCATAAAATTACTTCTGGGATCTCAAAACATGTAATTCCATCAAAATCTCGAGATCAAATTTTTTCAAGATCACTATAATTTACTTATAGTAAAGTTTAAACAATAATATAGTACATATGAAATCTTGATTGGTATAATTAAAACTATTGGTTTATTAGAAGATGAATTTCATGAATAGTTAATGAATAATGAAATTTCTTCTAGTTATATTTAAAACAAAATATTGTATTAATAAAATTATATGTAGTTTAAATACATAAATATGTTTGTAACATATTTATGTTTGTAACATAAAATATATAATCACAGCAATGTATCATAAAAATACATTGCATAATACTTGCGTAAAGTTGCTTCATCAACATTTATTTTTTTACTTTTCAAACTTATCCTAATATTTTCATTAATTTCAGTATATTATTTTATGGATTATTTATATTTATGAGGTTTCAAACAATCAGTTTTGATTTGTATTTTTTTGCATTCATGAATACTATATTAGATTCAAAGACGTTTAATACAATTTAGTGATTTTTTTTTACTATTATTGCAGAAAATGAAATTAATGGTACACGGTTTACACTATATGTCAAGGAGCATGTAGCTAAAAGGTTTTTAAAAACAAAACTACTATCCTCAGACTGAGAACGAACTGCGATATCCTGGTGTTGGTGCAGACTTTCTCCTGTGTTACTGCACTCCACACAGTTTATAAGTGTAATTTCTTATTGAAGGATGATTTATTCAAAATTATATAGAAACAAACTTTAAATTTCAAAATAAAATTTAAATTACAAACATCTTGAACAGTAGCATAACGCAGATTTCAGTATAGCGCATGACACAGTGATTTAATATGAATAAAATAAGGAGTCAGGAAATCTGTTGTTAAAAAAATTATATTAAAAACTATTAGCTAGTTTGAAACTCCAGTAAAAAAAACTTACATTATTATTATTATTATTATTATTATTTTATCATCTTTATTTACAAATATACAACTACGCATATTATGCGTAACATGCATATGTAGTAATAGATTACACAATGACATCGATGCACATGAGCAAAGAATGAAACCCACTGGTTCAACTTCTCCCTTTGGTTTTTTTTTTAAAAAGTACGAGGTGTATAAATAAAGTAGTGAGACTGATTTTTTTTTTAAATTTTCTTTTCAAATATAATTACAATGTGATATTGTCACCTTCAAAATAGTTCCCTTCGGAAGCCACACAGCGCTGGAGACGGTCCTTCCAATCATTGTAGCATTGCTGGAACTCGGATTCTGGAATGGCCTTCAGCTGGTCGGTTACAGCAGTTTGTATGTTTTGTAGTGTCCCGAAATGAGTTCCCTTGAGGTGATTTTTCAATCTCGGGAAGAGGAAAAAGTCACAAGGACTCAAGTCTGGTGAATAAGGAGGCTGAGGAGCAACAGGAATGTTTTTACTGGCCCTTTCTGAGATCCTTTTGGTCTTGGGAAAGGTTTTTCGGAACCATTTTCGCACAAATTTTTCTCATCTCCAATTCATTGGTCAAAATGTGATGAACGGAGGTGTGATTCAAATTCAACTGTTCCCCGATCATTCTGACTGTCAAGCGTCGATCTGAACGCACAAGGTTCCGTACTCTGTTGACATTTTCATCGGTGTTTGCACTTGAAGGCCTTCCGCTTCGTGGTTCATCTTCAACGACTCTCTTCCTTCTGAAATTCCTTAAACCACCGAAAAACCTGTGCCCTTGATAAAACACGTTCTCCATAGGCCTCCTGAAGTTTTTCAAAAGTCCAAGTTGTCCAAGTCTGAAGCAAAATTTGATTGCACACCGCTGCTCAACTTTGAGGTCACTCATTTTTAAAACGCTCAAGAAAAAACCATTTCACGAAAACCAACGCTACGGACAAACAAATGACTGTGGCGAGTTCAGATTCATACTGGAGGTGCATCACACGTGCACCTGACGCTACTCAAGGCCACGCGTCTCCAGCGTTGCCAGATCGAAAGCGACGTTGCCAGTCTCACTACTTTATTTGCACACCTCGTATATTATTGTAATAGCAGATCCCTGGGCCATTTTCTCTTGAGTCGTCTAGGGGGATTCTGCGAAGGTGAGGAGGAAGCAAGGATTCGTACAAATAGATTTGGGTGAGAGGAAAGGTTCTTGTGAAATAACCTATAACGATAAGAGGCAAGGTTTTGGATGAATGGAATTTTTAAGTCTTTATGAAGGGTGTAGTTTTTGACGTAATATGGAGCATTTGTGATAGTGCGGAGGATTTTAGATTGCAATGATTGTATTCTATGAATATTGGATGGTTTTGCACAACCCCATAGTTCAAGTCCGTAAGTCCAGGTCGGTCGCAGTAATGTTTTGTATAGTAGTACTTTGTTATGTAGCGTCAATTTCGAGTGTTTCCCTAGAAGTCTGTACAGTAGTAAGAATCGTCGTTTTAAGTCAAGTCTTTTTAGTCGGGTATGAGGATTCCAAGTTAGTCTTTTGTCAATGAAGAGCCCTAAGTACCTGACCATATCTCTTGTTAGAAGGAGAGCGCTATTCATATATAATATGAGCAATACAATTCTCTGAAATGATTTTGTATTGTGTGATTTTACTAAAGGTAATAATTACTAAGTTGTCATAAGTCATAATACTAAAAAGAATGTAGTTATTTAGTGCTTTGTAATTTAAGTGAAGAAAATGGGAATGCTGGTAAGTTTTTTACTATTATTAGTAGTTGTAAACCTACTAAATTACTATCCATTATAAAACATTTGTAGTTCTAGTAAGTTTTGTAATATTACTAAAACTAATGCATAACCCCTTGTAAGGGGTAAGTACTCGAGGCAGGTGATTCGGGACACTCAACAAACAATAGAAAAACTTTTACCGCTGGAACCAGCTAAAGTGCTGAGCTTCTTGGAGGCGTTTAAGCTAAACTTCTGGGGAACTTTAGTACAGACGAGGAGAAGTACAATAGTTTTTTTTTTGAGACGCAGTGCTATAGTCACCCTCAAATAATAATAAAAAAAAAAGAAAAAAAAAACCCTTGTAAAATTTTCTTCTCAGCCGTAGCATTCTTGAGAATATTGTTTAACTGTAGTGTGAAAACACTATTATCCATCTGACATCCTGATAAGTTCGTTAGCATTACTGATCTAAGGGTGGATGATTTTTTTTCATTTCGGAGATAGAATTTCAGTTTCCAACCCTCCAGGTCTGTGAATTACATGACATAACTACAATGAAAGTATAACACTACACTACTCTTTGTTTTATCGGAAACTTCACATAATTCAATTTACTAACCGATCAAGTTAGAAACATAGCACTAAACTGTCTGACTTTATATAAAATCAATGGGCAAATAAGGGCTTGAAGAGGCTCCAGGCAGTAATGGACAGCTAAATAACTAATTAATTACACTTAACTTTCTGCACTGTTTCCAAAGCACAACTACATCTAAACGATTAGCCTACAGCTACTTTAGGCGTCAAGATGAGTCTTAATATCAGTTTAACTTCTGTTTAGTAAATACTAAATTCATTGATTATGGTTTATTAAATTAAACTCATTTAGTAAATATAATATATAACAATTATATTAAAGATATTTTGAAATTGTATACTCTCAGATTATATATACATTAGGGTTTGAATTTATGATATTTATTAATTATCTAAAAACATATTGCTTTAGGCACTTCATTTCTTAATCTATATTTCGAATAAATAAGTTGGGAATGATATTATTGTTATTAGCAACAAATGTCATTATTCACCATTCTCTATCCATAATCCACTTCATATATCCATCCATTCTATAATCCATATCCAGTCACTTATTTTTTAAAGTCTGTCCTCATTGTATCGCTAATTACGTATAGTTTTAATATGAATTGTCATAAACAATATTAATTCAATAATATAATTAAAAAAAATAGTATTAATTATATTATTGTTAATTAGTGCTATTATAGTTTATTATTATAATATTAATTTTATAATTTTAATAGGAATAGTAATTAACGGGCACAGTTTTAATGATTATCTCATATCAGTGTGTGAGGAATAGAAAACGCAATGGAGGAGACACAAAAAATTTTTATATGGTATTTTGAATTACGAATATCGTCTGGTAAGATATATTATTGTTTGCAGAGATTTGAATATGATATTTTCTAAAACAATGTAGGTATGTTTTAAGAAAATATGAAGCTATCAAAACATTGAAACTGTACTTTTTGCATCAATTTCAGATTGTGTAGATATTTTAATCATATTAATGGTTATATAATTATTGTCTACATTTAAAAAAATGTTGTTGGTGGATTTCGTTTACTTTGGTCTAAATACTAACTTTTGGAGTAACTTTATTTACATGGACTTAGTTTTCACCAAATATTCCAAATATCAAGATTTTACTGCAAATTTGATTAACCTGTTTTGACTTTATATGTGTTTCTTATCTTCTCAGCCATATGACCACCAAAATCAAATCAGGGCGACTAGTTTAACATGCTGCCCTTTAGCCACTTTGAATCACTGCAAAATGCTCGAGGTGAACACGCGGAGGCGGCCCCGCACGATATTATGTCGCGAATCAAGTCTTTCATCACTGATACATTGACTTATTATCTTATCAGCAGGAGGGGTGGAACTCTATAGCACCGGACACCCGTGAGCCTCTACCGGTAGTGGAAGTAATCTTTTCATTCTTCCTATATCGTATACGTATTCCAGGAATGCGTTATGTATTTATCTCTGAATGCCTTTTTGTATGCGCTTGCTACAAACGTTCCCGTCTTGAGTATGAAATGCCACTGTAGCAAGGCGAACCGAGCACATTCCTCGAGCACGTGCTTTACTGTCTCAGGGGCTACTCCACATGGAGACATTGGACTTTCAGCTTTCTTAAACCTATGGAGGTATGAATTGAAGTCCCCGTGGCCTGATAGGATTTTTGGTCGACATGGATAGTCCCATGTGCTCGGAGACGGTCTTCCCAGAAAAAATTTCTTGTCCATCTGTATCTCCTTCTGCCCATCGTGCTTCCCAGAGGCCTACCGCCCAATTCTTCAGCTCCTGTGTAATCTAACTTCCATGTCCCCGTTAGTCCTTGGTGCCCACACAAGGGGGAGTCTTTTTTTCAGCCTATATTTTTCCATTTTTAATTTAATTAAAATATCAATCGGCATTTGTCCCACTACGATGTCTAATGCCACTACCGGGCTGAGGCAGTCCGGTAGCTCTTGGCGACCTTTACCAGGGCTTTTGCTTAGACAGTAAAAGCCTTATATTGCCCTTGTTCATGAAATGCCCCAATAGCGGTGCACCATAGCTCACAATGGCGTTAAAGATCGCGTTATAAAGGATGGTGCAGCGTTTGAGTCATTTAAAGAATGAAATGTTATATTTTATGGGGTACAAGGAAAATGAATGAAATAGCAATCATTTTCCCAAAAAACATACATCTTATAGTCATTAATGAATACAGCTAATGAACTATCAATTAACTTTTGGTGGAAAGAGAAAAAATATCAGAAAAAAGTTAAACAGTCTGACCATAGCATGTGACGAGCATCTATAAACCTATTTAGTGGGCTCTTGAAGTGGGTCCGGCAATAAGGCAACTATATTAGATGAGATAGTTAATTACTCAAATAATAATGTGTTCAATTACTTCGGGGTTTGTAACAACTTTGTTATGAATAAATTTCTGTTTTAGCACGCCATGGAAGCAGGGTTCTCCAGACATTGAGACCAGAAGAAAGGGCTTCTTGTATCAGAACCTTAGCCGATCTGCTGATCGAGAAACAAGACCGTATTCTAGAAGCAAACGCTAAGGATTTGACCGAGGGCTCCCGCCAGGGCCTCGCTAAGCCCCTTCTCTCCAGGCTTTCCCTTTCGCCTGCTAAACTGTCCAGCTTAGCTACAGGTACGGTACAACTTGGCATTTACTATCTCCACCACACACACAATATACATTACATTCTAACGCATTTTTATTCTAGTAATGCAATATTTTTTTTTTTAAGTACTCTATTAGATTATCAATACTCACCATCTAATGAAATAAATTTAAAATAAATTGATAGTTTTCTTGTAACTTTTCAGTAGACCTTTAAAAATAAAAACAGTGTCTAATCCGTATAGTCAAGAATTTATCTAAAATGAAACGATATCCTGTTATTTCAATAGATATTAAAATCTACACTGATAGTTTAAAACCTCATAGCATGACAAGGAAAATATTAAATATGTATACTCTTATTCATTGATATACTCAACATCATTGCACTTGGTAATACAAACAATATTCATATTGCACTCAACCTCTTTGTACGTCGTATGAAGAAATGTTATTGCATAAAGGGCTAATGCTTGTAGACAGCACTTATACAATTGTAGAGTTACCTAAAATGAGTTCAAGAGATAGTCTGCTGAACCGTAAAGGTAGAAAGAAATAGAATTCTCAAAAATATGTTTAATTCTTTTGTGTTCTATGAAATTGCATTTATTACTGTTTAAATAATATAATTTTTTGCGCAGGATATCAATTATATGAAAGAATTAATTTGTTAAAAACAGTAATACTTAAAATCTGTGATAGAGTTCCATTTAAGATTATATGTTTCACGCGTTTAAATAATTGTCGATACGTTTCAGAGTAAACTATATAGGTACACAGTAAATAGAAAAATACACCTATGTTCCCTAATTTTTTGTTTAACCATCATAGAAGAGAACAGATAGGGACTCTAACAATAGCTAGAAACAACGTTCTCTAACAGATAGAATAACGTTTCGCTCTAAGTGCACTTGAAGAGCGATGGTTAAAGACCAACAGTTATATATTATATATATATTTCATTGAATAACTAACCATATTTCACTGATGTCATCTTCTTCACTAGTTTATCAAGGTTTAAATACCATCTTCTTTCCTTCAGGAAGGAGAGTAAAGAAAATGACATCAGTGAAATACGGTCAGTTATTCAACGAAATATGCTTGAATGAAGGACTACTCCCAAATTTTACATATATATATGACTTTAAATTACACAAAACACGACCCAGAAAAAAGAATAAAAAGCACACTTACTAAATTCTCAGTATATCAAACTGTTGTTCATCATCAGGAGTAGACTAGAAGAGAGGAAGAAGTCAGAGAGATCTCCCCACGTCGAAGGACGGAGCGCGAATGAATATATATATATATATATATATATATATATATAATATATATATAAAACTTTAAATTACACAAAGCACGATACAGAAAAGAGAATAAAAAGAACACTTACAGAATTCAATATTTCGAACTGTTGTTCGTCATCAGGAGAGTAGACTAGAAGAGAGGACGAAGTGAGAGAGATCTCCCCACATCGAAGAACGGAGCGCGAATGAAGCAATTCGCGCTTCATTATATATATATATATATATATATAACTTGATAAACGGAAAGACGATCCAAACTGGACACAATAACAGTTCAAAATTGAAGATAGGTAGCACCGAAAGTAAAAGAAACACACTCACAGACTCAAATTTTCGAGTAATCCGTCTTCAGGAGAAAGTATATATATACATATATATAACGATACAACGCGATCTCCAAAAAATTTTATTTAGATTTTGACAGTTACATTTTATTTTCAGTATGCTAACATGATATCTAGTACTATAGATTGCTCCTGCAAGGCCGCTTTTATACTCTGAAAATACAGGAAATTCCAATAAAGAATGTGTTATTTTCCTTGAAATAAAGGCATATAATTCTACGTCGTATTAAAATTGATACTTATTACATTTATTGTTAAAACACTCTTATAAAACCATATATCAAATAAATATTCCACTACTTTGTCAATTAATCTATTAACAATTAATGAATAACAGAAACAATACTACTTTTGTTACTTTAATAAAACAGTTAGTAAAATGAAATCCATATTAGTATGAAATTTATAACAAAGTCTTTAAGGAACGTGCTTAAAACAGGAAGTGAGTTTTTGAATAAGTTAGAGAAAAACATTTTCTATATGCAAATTAAAATTTTGTTTTCCGAGAAAGAAAGTTAAGTGCCCTTGAGTTTGAAAGTTATTAAAACTTTCTTCAAGTCATTTAAAAGTTAGACCTATGTAAGATCAAAATTTGTTTTGACGCCCTTAAGTGAGCTTTCTCTATACCTCCCAGGTTTCTTGTTGATTCATCACATATTAACATTACTCTGTATGAAAAATATTGTTAATATTAATACATTTTTTGTTCTAGTCCTTCATCCTTGCACATTTTTGTTTATTTGTTTTTAATATTTTTGTGTTTAAACCTTTGAATTTGGATTTAAATTATTAAGATCTTTAATATATTTACTATTTGATAATAACCACCACTACTGTGGTGGATAAAACATGCTTTGATATAGAATATATTAAAGGATATGTTTTAATATATTTATATCCTTAGTCAAATAATAAAATAATTATTTAAAATCGAACATTTTAGCATTGAAATTACATGTATTGTACGTAAACAATATTAATTTTTCTTTTAATTTTATTTGAAGTTAGTGTCTAAGGCTCTATAAAATTAAATACCTGATATATCAAATTACCAGATATTAAAATAAAATAACTAAAACTGATACAGACGTATTTTTTCATTTATTAATAAATTTTTCACAACAAGATAATAGAAAAGTACTTACAAAAAGGTCGTAAAATAATGAAGTAAAAGATATTACTAAAAAATTATATCTTTATTTTCATTAAATCTTTAGTTCAACTTATTTTATAATAAAATATATATTTTTTTTAGAATATTATTTTTATAAAATGTTATAAATTTTAAAATATTATAAAAATGTGAAAATGTTTCGTAACAATTATATTTACATGTAAATGGGAGCATCAAGTGATTGATTTGGTGTAGCAAGGTAATCATTCATTAGTTTCACGTGTTTCACTTAATGTGCCATGGTTAATCTAAAACCATGAAATAACATATGGATCATACAGATTAAACACAGTCCATGACTTACATATACAAACCATCTCATAAAAATATTAGTACCCACGCTCTCTCGTACACATAATTCATTCTTATTATCTTAAGTGATAAAAATTTGTCTTATGATTCCAACAGATATCTTTTCCTTTCACTTTATCATAGTAATTGGATTGTAATAATAATATTATTGCCATAATCTTGATATTAACATATTTACATTCTGTGTTTTTAAAATTATTAACTAATACATATACTAGACAGTTTAGTAAAAAAAATAAAATAAAAACCAATTTTTTTTGTGCATTATGCATGTTCACATATTTCTTTTACATTTTAAAAAATAAATATAAAACTGATTTCATATTAAAACCAACTCACATGTCCATGTCACACATGATATAAGATTTGTATAATACATTAATGATCCAGTGATGCAGCAAATTCAATAAAATTAATTTCGTGATCAAGAATTTTGTTTGTTTATTTGTGTGTGTTTGGGTGTGTGTGTGTGTGTGTGTGTGAGAGAGAGAGAGAGAGAGAGTGTGTGTGTGTGTTTGTGTGGGCGGGTGTGTGTGTGTGTGTGTGTGTGTGTGTGTGTGTGTGTGTTGTGGTGTAAGTGTGTTTGTGTATGTGTCTATACGTATGTATGTGTTGTGGTGTGATATGTGAGTATATATCAGGGTTGCTAGATTATCATTTTGAAGTGAAAATAGCAATATCTTGTTGTTTCAGTCTCAGTGAAAAAAAAGAAGTGTATGGGTTTTCCAAACCAATACAAATTAATTCCAATTTTATATAAATTTCCTAATGTTTATATTATTTTACACCATGATTTGAGATATCTTCGTTAGCAGGAAACCAACATCCAATAGTTAATTTATTCGTTCTGTCAAGATTCAAAAAATTTTTTTTTACATTCTTAGTAGTATAAATGATTTATTTACTCAATATTCTATTTAAAAAATACTTTCAAATATCCAAATTTATTGACTGAGTTGACTTGCTAGTCTGGCAAAGAGTAGTGTAATATATGTTTCTTTTATGTATTAATATTAAACTTTTCCCTAGTTTATATTATACTTGGTTTAACCAAGAAAGACTCTATTTATAGAGAAGCTATATCTAACTTAGTTTATTGAAAACAGTTTTAGTATTTTCTGATCAAATATTGAATCTCCTTGTCTTGATCAAAGTTAACAAAATTGGTATTTGACTGTACCTAGGTATGTGTAATTATATAACCTAGATATAATGTTGCATATAAGTAGAAAATCGATTTATCACTATTCTTGTTTAGGTGAAATATGCTATCATTATCTTTGTTGTTTTAATTTAAGCACAACACCCATCAAAGCGAATTACTTTGCACGAGCAATACATAGTTCCTTTATGGCAGTAGTTCTAACCTCAAAATATTATTGAATTCTATGGATTTTTAGCATATGAGCATAGTTAGCATTTTTAGCATATGAATAGTTTGACAAATATCTTCTTTGTTTAGACTGGGTGGAGATGTTAAGACGATAAAATTATCACTTGTGGAATTTATCGTATAAGTCACTTAAGAATGTTCATCTTGCCGTTGATATTATCTCTTGACAATCCCAAGACCCTTTATAGCAAATTTATGCTTATGTAAAATAAATAGATACAATAAAATATTTTAAAATTAAACATGATATTAGCCATAAATTATTACTTTCTAAAAATTGCTAAAATATATACATTCAATTTATTAAATAAATAAATATTTTATTTTCACAGTGGTTGAAATTTTGGAAATTAAAATTATATTTTGAAATAATGATTCTCTTGGGTTATTTAATTTGTTAGCAGGAAGACAATCAAATTGCTTAAGCAATGTGTAAAAGTAAGTGTAAAATTGACGTGCCGATGAAATACAAAAACATATTGAAGTGAACGAGAATATCAATTTAAATATATCTCGTAAATTATTTTACTAATTATTGATATTTAAATATATATGGCTGGATATTTTTTGTATCCATGGATCATCTGCAGTTTGCGTGTAATTTTTTAACTACTTCGTTGACCCAATATTTTAGGATAGAAGTTTCAAGTTCATGTCTACCTATGTGATACAAAGTCCAGATGGTTACTAAGTCGGCTTCAGACTTCAAACCATTCCTCTTTATATTGCATCTTTCATTTATTTCAGTATAATTATTATGATTTGTTTGTTTGGCTGCATTTTATATTACCACTATAATTACAAATAGTATTTATTAATCTAACTAAATGTATGCTTACATTTTCATTAAATTAAAATTATTATTATAGTGTACACTGACAGATATACTTTGAATCGAGAAATTCATTGTTTGGCTGATATTATGCACTGATTGTTGAAAGCTTTGTCCTGGACTTGCTTGCTCTGCTGATAAACCATTAAAATTGATATTTGATCATTATTTTGTTCTTTACTCTGTTGAGAGTAAATTTAGGGACTTTCTCTTTTTTTTTTATATTCAGCAGAATTTATTGCAAATAATGTCAACATATTTTTAGCTTGAAGAGGTTTAGCGAATATTAATCGTTTAAAATTTTGCAAAGCTTTTAAATGTTTTAAGTGAGATCATTAATGTCGATAAAATACATTAAAATTTCCTAAAGGTTCTAGACAGTTATTTAATTTATCCATAGCACCAATGAGAGATTGATTATCATTATTTAGGTTTCATATAATTTAGAAACTAAAGCAATTTTCATCAAAAATGTATAACATAATTTAATTTTCAAGTATTTGAAAATACTAAACGTTGTTTACGAGACTTGCTTAGGAATATTGCTATCTGGATGACTTCAATAGATTTATAATTTTTTTGATTCAATTGTATTACAACTTTTTTAAACCTCAATAATTAGTTTTGAAAATTACTTTTTTTTAAAAAAAAAATATATACATTATTAATATAAATGAATTATTTTTGTAGTATCAGATTTTGGAACAATTTGGTGAAGCGTTACACTCACTACTTTCCAACGCTGATCTATGTATTTTATATGATGAGAAGCTGAGTTGTACATTTCAGAACACACTTTGTTCTGGAACATACTTCCAGTTGTTATAACGTCGCTAATGTTGTTTAATATGGAAGAAACTTTTAGGAGTAGACAGGGATATATCAAGCAGTGATAGCATTCAGTCATAGAAAGATTTATATTGATTGGATAAAGTTGGGTGATAAGATCAAAGTAGTCATAGAATATTCTGTAGTCATCAACGACGTATTGAGTTCTGCAGCAATTATTTATTATCTTTATTACGAATTGATGTAGGTCATTTCTTTTTTTTTTTTAAATTTTATTTGTTTAAAGTCACAATAATGTAAGTATTACATTACCAGTGACACTGATAACACAGATCTAGGAGGGAACACAGGAGGGAAAAAGCAATCCAGTGACTACACTTCCAGGCGTGGGTCTAAGTAGGAAAAAAAATCACTTAGAACAGTTCATAGTAATAAGTCTCTTGGCCACATCCTTTTCAGAGGTCTTATAAGATTTCCTGGAATGCTTGTGGAGGATATTGTTAGGATTAAGGGATTACTATTTTTTGTGAAACGTTTTATAGCGGGATATTACTACCTGCTGAACTGTTTAGAACTTCAGATCGGATAAAATTGTTTCGTTCAGTATATAGTAGGGACAATAAAGAATTAGGTCATTTCTCTGTTACGTTTTCTGTGCTGTTATGAAAACATAAGTTCATTTGAATTTTTCTGTGTTTTAAATTGGCTAAATCAATATCTAATTTATTTTGTAATTTGTATAATTAAATTCCCCAAAGCAATGTTTTGCTGTGTCAAAGTATATTATAGTAAACTCAAAACTATAATGCGATCCATATGTATGGAGGTTGCCCAGTTTCTACTTGAAATTGTACTTGAAAAATATGATAGAATCAAAAAGATTATCTATTATATTGGCTTATACTATATAAATCTATAAAGTTGTGAGCTACTAGATAGATATGACACTTATAATTAACATTTCCATTGATATTCTATGAAATAACAAATAAGATAATTTAAAAAAAGGCACGCGTATCAAAGAAAAGATATTATTTGTGAGTTACATCAAAGAGTAAGAAAGAACTGTTTCAGGAAGAATCTCCTAAAGTTTGTTCGAGTACGAGTATGTGGCCTATCTATGTTAAGCAAGGACCTGATTTGTAGACTCGTTTTAATGATAGCCCTGCCTGTGAAATGGGATTTTAACGACCTGTCTGTAAACGTAACCTCCTTTTATAGTCATACAAACTTTCTTTATGTGAATCAAATCAAACTTCTTCTTCCTCTCAGTACACTTGCATTAAAAGTTATAGATAACGATAAATAAATCAAAATTATTATTAATGATTTTAACTACTATGTTTTGAAGAGATATAAAATTGAAAGTATGTAAAATAATCATGACACATTTAACATGACATGCCATTAGAGTACTACTAACATAAAAATACCACAAAAATTATTGAATCAAGAAAACAAATCGTTAAATATTCCTTACAATGACTTAATTTAAATTTAATATTACAGATTTATGCAAATAATTTCAAGGAAAAATATTACATCCTTTTGGAATAAACAAAACATCCAATCAAAGAGATTCAACAAGGCCAATGAAGCTCTCAAGGTAACACGAAACAGTGAAAAATTGATATCAAGAAGGATTTGAACACAAAGGCAGCCATTTAAACTGACAATGTGACCTTTTTGTATTGATGGCAAACGCTGCGGTGGCTGACAGTTTCTATGATAACTATACAAACAGTCTGGTTAGTTGAGACAAAACTGGCGGCATAAAAACTATGAAACTGAGTTAATTATGTGATATGATAAACATTTTATGAAAGCAATGATCTATTAGAATGGAGATGGTAGGAAATATTTTTGAAAAACAAAATGGTACAGAGATGCAGTTAATAATAAATTAGACACCTCCATGTACTCATTTTTCTGTTTTCTAAAAGAATTAAGAAGATTGCCGGAAGATTTCTTAGATTAGAAAGTTAACTCAATTAAATCAAATAGAGTCGACTAAATCAAACAAATGATGCAGAAAGAGAGGAATAAAGAAAATATAAAAAAAAATCTTCAATTACAGTCCCAAGCTTATAGGAACCAGAGAAGAAAGCCGTAATGGAGAATTAAGGACAATTCTTATTCTTGGAAGCTTCACATAGGTGAGATCTCTGAAGAGCATGTTGACTACTAATAAGATAACGTTTCGATTTTTTTTTTATTTTAAACCTTTTTCACACAGGCTTATAAAATGAATTAAGACTAAACTTATACACCAAACACATATTTACACATTAAAAAAAAAATATTATTAGAAATAGTAGAGTGGTATATACAAAATGAATTTAGTAAAACACTATGAAAACTTAAGAAGTAAGGATTCATTATATATGAAAAAGTCAAAATGTTTAGTAGAAGTAAAAGTTATAAACTTCTAGTAGACTGATGTTGATACAACCACAATTATCAAGAGTTGTGCTAATTCTTTTTTAGCAAATAGTAAGTATATATCACACTTTTCATTAATTTTATTAATCAAAAAGAGGTAACCATCTTTAATATTCATCAATGACCTCTCTAATTATAAATTGAAAACCTTTCTAAAAATTGAACCTCTTACTAGAAGAACGTTCTAGGATTAGAGAAAAGTTGTTTAAAAAGCGATATTTATAATAGAAAATAGAATATGGATATTTCAGAATATATACTCAAAGTTTGGTAATGATAACAATTTGAAGAACGTGTTGAACCGTTGTAAAAAAAAGAGATTTTTTTTATAATAAAAAATTATAAAATAATAGTAGGTAGTATTGCTAATTTATAATAATAACAATAATATTTAAAGCTAAAGTTTATGTACTAATGCTTGAGTTTTTAAATCAATTACTGACATTTTCATATTGAAATATTATAATACATTATATAATCAAATAAAAAGAACGGTCGTTTATTCATACAATCGTTAGAGTTTAATGTACCCTTTTAAGGAGCAGTGTTGGTATTTCTTTTTTCCTGAGAAAGTATTGAGTACTAGAAGGGTTTGCTGGCAGACTGAATTCTAACTAGAGTCTTAAGGGGTAGCGATTCATTTGAAAGTTCAATGAGGTCCAATTTCATCCACGGTGTATCATTAAGACCGGTATTGCTTGCTCAGACGGACTGCTGCAGCCACAGCAGCTTTATACATCACTAGTTTCCATTATAGTAATACATTATATTAAATGTTTACTTTAACATAATATATAATGTTTATGTTATTGTAAACATTTAAATATTGTTTTATTTGAACTTACAAGGAGCCAATGTGTTTAAAAACTAAATTTCAATCGTTGTTACATAACTTAGGCACGTTATACCCCTATTTAATCTATATATAACAAAAACTAACTGAAATGGAAATATTTTGTGCCATCAAAGTTTGTTTTCAACATTGAATACATTCTCTTTAATAGTAAAATTGTTATTGCTAAATGCTAAGTTACAAGGACTGTTAGCAAAACTGAAACATCTTACTCCGTAGATTTTCTCTACATCAATCAGTTTTCGACCTCGTAAATGATCCAAACTGTGACTAACCGTTTTCATAGTGTTGTTTTGTAAGTATAACTGCCTAATATCCTATTGCATTATTATGGAAACCTCTTTATTAGGTATAACTTCATTGATTTTCTTTCTCTTTATAAATTTCACATGGTTATTTTTTATTTGCTTACAGTCATTCTTGTTTGTCTCTTATCCTTTCTAAACTTCCATCAGATGGTCAAATATTAAAAATAAAAAAGTAGCAAGAAATAAATATTAAAGGAAACGAAAAATAACTACGCTTCAATTTAAAACATTAAAATTATTTCGAAAATGTAAGCATAAAATTAATATACTATGAAAAAATATTCACCAAATTTGTACTAGTGTGAAAGGCAATATATACAAAAAAATATAAAGCTCAACCTAAATTTATAGATGACCTTTTGTAGTTGATGGATTTTTTATACTTTGAATTAGAAAATTTTTAATAGAATCCTGGCAAACATAATTATTGTTAAAGACTCAATACATATTTAAATAGCTTACATATGTCAAATGATAATAACTCTTTTAAAACTATAAAATGAAACGCCAAAGAAACAAGTAATTTGTGATGTTCCCTAGAATCGAGGATGATTCCAAGCGAATGTGTTACTATCAATCTACATGTCGCACTCATTAATATCATAGTGTGTTTGAGAACATTATTGTTTTTGGTAATACTGGAACATTGAAAAATACCCATAAAGTTCTTTATGATAATATAGTTACTATTTTAACGCCATATCTCTGGTGACTGAGGAAGAATTTTTTATTTTAGGTATTGTATTTAGACAAATATTTAATGGACTTAAGATATTCAAAGTGTAATATCTTAATACTTAAGCGTAATATCTTGCATTAAGAACATAAAAATGTTTTACATAGAGTGAGAATTTTAAACAAAAAAAAATTTTTTTGAGGAAAAATATATCCACCACAAAGCAAAATACAGAATCAGTTCCAAAAATTTCAGTACATATATTGGAAAAATTATGAAATCTATAATATTTACTCTAGGCTGCCTTTATGAGGTAAAAGAAGCGCTTGATATACGGATTGAATCCATTTACCAGCACTAATATATAATATATATTGTATATATATATAATTAAAGTTACAGCTAGCGAACACAAGAAAAAAGACGAACACTCACGAATCTCGATAATTTCGGCGTCTTGTCGTCTTCAGGAGAGTAGAAAGAAAGAAAATAAAAGGAGAAAGAATGAAGCAACGGAGACGTAAATGCGTCCACTGGTCGATATATATATATATATATATATATAATACATATATTGCAGAAATAAGAAGAGAATTGAGTATTGGAATGAAGTTAGTTTCTCAAAATTGAATTTCACTTTTATTTCCGATATTTTGATTTTTATATAATATCGTTTTCTGAGGTTATAGTATGAGTTCATGAATTCGAAAAAATTACAGGATGTATATAACTGAATTAAAATTGGTAATGAAATTAAATTACTTATTGCTCAATTGTACGGATTATAATAAGTAAGCATATACAGGTGATTTTAAATAAAGATCGTGAAAAATGAATTTAGAGAAACTAACTGCGTCCTGATACTATATTTTATATATCAATTTTTCAAAAAAATTTTGTTTTTATACAGCTGTAATGTTTATATTTACAGGACTGCGGCAGATTGCAGAGACGAGTCACGAGAACGTGGGTAGAGTCCTCAGACGCACTGAGCTGGCCAACGGACTTAACCTTAAGCAAGTTACTGTCCCCATTGGAGTTCTGCTTGTCATCTTCGAATCCAGACCTGACTGTCTGCCACAGGTCACATAACATTTTATAAATTATATTTCTTGTTGAGTTTACCTATAGAACAGGTTGAAATTATCACAGACTAGTAAGAAATCAAAGAACAAATCACATATACTAGAGGAACAGATCATCTGTTAAATCTTTTAATACCTTTGAAAATTTGAAAAAGTTGGCTGGCACTACACGAAATGGTGTAAATTATAACAAAATCATGTTTACTTAAGGCAGACAGCGATCATAGACCCATGGAGAACGAGTCCGTACAACTATTATTTGGTCTTGCATTGAATAAAAAATTTTATGAAAACCATTCGTCAATTTATTACTGTAAAGCAAATACATTCCGACATAGTAAAATATAAAATAATCATGAACACTGTTATAATACACTTATGAATAATATTGCAGTAGTACTGCGTACTGAACTCAATGGTAAACTTAATATTAAAGATTAAAGATAAATTTAGATTGCTACCTCATAAGTCTATTTATTACTCGATCGGTTTCAGAATTACTTCTATTTTTAAAAGGTATTTTTTTAATAAAGCACTTTCCAGCTATCAGTCTGTAAAAATAGATTCAGAACAGCTCAAGTGGACGAAAGCTTTATGAAAAAAGATTGCTTATTTTTCTTTAATTCTTTCAAACAATCACTGTGGTACTAACAATAATAATAATATGTTTAAACTTAGTAGTATATCATCTTAATATTTTTCTTTTATAAAGTGTCTTCTAGAAGGAATTTTCCAAGTTTGGACACATCTGACAGGAACTAGATGGTAGCCTTTCGTCTTTGACGTGTTTAAGAGGTTTTCAAACAGAGAGCTTAAGTTGTAGTCTTGTGCAGCTCCACTTGGTGATTCTGCGTATCACTTTCTGGTTAGACATCCCAAACTGATTCTCATTCTATCCATGGGTAATGAACTCCGCACCATCTTACACTCCCCGTAGAGAATATAGGTACAAGTGTAGTTTTGGCTGATAATCTGGTTTCAGCTTGGAGCTTAATACACTCTACGTAACAGTACATTTCATCATGAACTTATCCCACTGAGTTGCAAAAAAAAAAAATAAATGTAATCCATATCAAGGATTATAACAGTCATTATATCCCTTTTCAAAGATATAATCACAGAAAAGTGATTTTTGTTTCACTTCTCTTTTTTTCATTGATCATGAACAATAAAACAATGGACTCTTACGTTGGAAGAGTTCATTCAATTCAATTCCGTAATTGATTTGAACATAGGTTATATCACTTGTATTTCTTTCTGCGATTCTATTTATATAATCAGCTGTGTTAGAAACATATTTAAAGTTAAATGAACTAGAACTGAAGGTTCTGTGTTGAAAACAGCAATATACAAGGGTTTTTAAGTGGGTTATGAAGAATGTTTTTCTGGTTTTTTGGTAAGCTACTTTTTAAACATCATTATTATCATAAAGAGTAGTAATGAAAATATGAAGTCCTGCAATAGAATGAACTTAGTAAAATTATTAGAATTAAATAATTATTCATGCTTTCAAAAGAACATTCTATTCAGAGACAGAAATATCTAAAGCTTTGTTCGTCTTTCCTAACAGAAATTTAGTGGATAACAGCTTTACTATGATTCTAATTTATTATTCGCACTTCATGTGTAATAGATAATGTTACTGTACAATATTCTAGGTGGATAAGTATATCAATCAACTTCAAAGTGTACTCCATACACTTAAGCAAATTAAGTGCGCTTTGCTTGCACATAAATACTAATTGTAATATAAATAAAGTGTTCAGCAGTTTACATTCATACAAGCACAGTATTTAATTTTTTTTTTTATAATTGAATTTGTAATTGTGTAACGTTCTATTTTCTTGATTATAAACCCAGAGGAATTGAATGATATAGAGATAATTTTTCTAAGATCATTAGCCTGAACTGAACCTATAGAGTGCATAGAGTTCATAATCTCTGAATATATTTTCATGTGTGTGGAAATAGTTCATCAAAATCAGTCAGATTAGAGTCTATATAAATTGAGACACGAAAACAACCTGAATATTAAACGCAAAAATGAACAATTTGTAAACTGACACCTCATATGATCGAACTCTATAAAAGTTTAGTTTAATTTTTTAAATTATAAATTACATTTATAAAATCATATATGTAATTTTATTAAAGCCATTATTTATTTCTATGAAGTCACAAAGCATTCTAAGTTGTACTAAGGAAAGTGATATTGCTCAAACTAACAACTTAATGAATTTTGTACTAAGTATCTTCAAATTTATTTTGCGATAATGCCATATTAATTTGTAATTTTAAGACTTTCTAAGATATCAGAAAGCTTTGTAAAGGAAGGACTTCCCTTCAGGCCTTCCATTTGTTTCTAGGATTTATTGACTGGCTCTCTCAAACCTCCACTAATTGTCCTCCATTTCTCTAAACACTTAGCCTCCTAAGCCCCTTTTGTTTCATTACATTCTGTATTGAAAGAAAATAATTCAGCAAAATACGAGATAAGCCCGAAAAGCTTATTATAAGTTTGTTCAACAACTACCTTTATGATCATATTTTATTGGGCTGCAATTTCCTGCAATAAAGATTAAATTTTATTAATGAATTCACATCTTTTCTACTGGCGACCAAATTTGGTCAAATACTTGATAATTTATTTTGTGTTTTATTATGTCATATATATCACTGAATCTTATTCAGATGTCGATAAATATAAATTTGTCAATCTTGTTCTCCATTAAATGATTATTAACAGTCATATATAACTAAAAACTTCATTAACATTTTTACTTTACTATAAGTAAAGTATTGTGATTGCGAAATAATCACAATTATTTTTTATTAAAAATAATAAATGTGTACACATTTATTAGTTTGATGTGATATTTTTTTCAACTTTTTCTACTTTTTTTTTGGTAATATATTACCACTTTTATTATTGACAAAAGTCAACATCTTGAGATGTTGACAGAATTACATGTTTTGAGGTCTCAGAAGTCGTTTTATGAGGTTTTTTTTTTCAATTAAGTCTGTGTGGGTGGGTGGGTGAGTATATATCCAAAGTTTGTGGCTAAGCTACGATCCAGAATCTTAGATGGATCAAATTAATATTTTACACAAAAATGGGCCTCATAGTGTAGATGAGCCCTATTGTTTGGGAGCAGTTATGAATGACGGGAAAGTAACTTTTTTGCCACAAACCTATTTTTAGACAACTTTTTTTCTCCTAAATTATTAATTCTAGAATCTTGAAATTTGGGTATTATTTTTAAACCTACAAAAACAATAAACGAAGAGGATACTCATATTTTTAAAACAACAGGATATATTTTGACTCATAATTCAATCTGAAAGCTTCTGAGAACGAGACAAGCCATATCATTTAACGAATCAAAATTAAACTATCCCTAAAAATAAAACATTGTGTGGTGAATGAGTTGATGTAAATTTTTCTAATATAACATTTACCAAAGAGTTGTTACAGTACATTTTATGTTTTCAGAAATGTGTTTTTGAAGATAAAAGGCTCATTATAATATTATGAAAATGTGCTATGACTTCCTATGAAAAAAAAAACTAATAATTAATAAACAAGATTTCACTTATTTTGATTTACCTCAATGATTAATAATGCTATAAAAACTGATTGTTTATCCTAGACTAAAGGATCATCTGCTATACTTGTCAGATTTATTGATATTTATTTTCATTGTTTACAATTACTTAGACATTTTTTGAGTAGATCCACTAAAAATAAATTAATGTTTAAAAGTATGATAAAAAATTTTAAATTATCTATTGACTTATATGAGATATAAGAGGAATAATATTTTTATATGTAAAAAATCACCGCCAATAAACATAAATTTGATTATGGTTGAATTTGGCCCACAGAATGCTCTAATGTATTTATATATTGCATCCTTGAACAAAACTTAATATCAGATGAAAATTTTGCTGTTCATAAATCATAGTATTTTCGGATAATATTAAATGTGAGGAATGTACTCTTCCTCCAGAAAGAGGAGTTATGTTTGTTGACAAATATCCAGTTTTTTCACTATTCTAGTCTAATGGTTCATATCTATTATTTTCAAAAATTAGATGCTCCCAGTTGAAAAGTTTTAAATCATACTGGATAGATAACTTTGAGTTTGTTTCGAATACGTAAAATTGGCTAAGTTCTAATATATTGTTTCTCAATATGCAACGTATATTCATTCTATAGCATACATGAAAAACCAGAATAACTGGTAATATTTGAACCCTCAATCTTCAAAATAAAGTGAATCCGCTAACAATTCTAGTAATTTTAATTTCAAAACATTTCCAAATTCATCAAACTTTGAACTCTTTTATAACAATATTAAAATATTCGAAATAAAGTACACTAAAAATAAAAACGTGCTTTTATAAAAAAAGCAACAGCTTATAATTATGAGTTCAGACTTTAAATTGCCTTACCTTAACTGGTGATTTAAAAACCACATTTAATTAAGACCTGCCACACTAACCTTTTTATTCCTCCTCTTTAACTAATTATAAGATCTTTTCTCGACCATTCCAAGCAAGAAATATTAAATTACCTTAATTTTTTTACATTATTATTAAATCACCACTTGTGAATTTTTAACACACACTTTATTTAATTTTATTCTTGAAAACGAAAAGTAATATATTCAGGTGTTTAAACAATTTCTTTTCTAAATAATTTTAACTCCTGTTTGAAGGGTTTTTTTTTTAAGCAAATTATTTTTTCACAATCAATATTCATGATGTACAATTTGAATATAGAGTAACTAATTTTTTATTGCAAAAGAATCTACACTGACTTGAATGTAATTAATTATATGTAAAAATATTATCAAATTAAAAGGCAATATTATGAAGACCTGCTGAGTTGATGTTGATATTCTCCAGATTTGTTACTTTTATTTGATTACACTGTTTTTAATTATAGTGATTATATGTTTTTTCGTATGCTATTTCTTTTTTGATGTTAGAAAACTAGAATCATTGATATATGCAGTGCAAATATTCATGGGTGAGAACAAAAAAATTTAAATCAAACATGTTTACTAATTTTTTTATTTGAATCAAATTTTATTCAGATTTATTACAGTCATGTATTTATATGTGACAATGTTGGTATAAGTTTAATATATTTAATGCTAGTTCTTACTATTTACACTGCTGACTTAAATCCTGAAAGGTACTGGTTGGTAATAGCAATTTCATTATACATGTAATAAGGGGCCAGGTTAGCTCAGTGGTTAACGTACTCGCCTCTAAACTGATAGGACCGGGGTTCGATCCCTACCTAGCCCTCGATTTATTCATGCGGGAAGTGAATAAATTTGAGCACGTCATCTCTCAGAAAACCATTGGTCCCGAGCCTGTACGATTTCAGGTACTCGTTAAGGATCCCTACTCTAAATACACTTGAGTTAGGCAAAATTTAGGACTCCCAATGTAGAATCAATCTTCTTTGTGTGGTATCACAAAGGGCCAATACTCTGCCAACTTTTTCACTTGTTCACCAATACTTTGTTCACTTGTGGGACTCCCACTGCAACCTAATCTCGCCTATACATGTATTAGGTATATCGGAGGAAGGTAGAGCTGGGGGTCGTTTACTCTTCACAAGAGATTGGTTGCCCTTAATGAAGGATATTGGTTATCCATATTTGACACCTGAAGCCACAGCCTTTAAAAAGCATTTTTTTCTGACAAAAAAGGGATATTGTTATGAAGGAATTATAAACTGAAACATCACATCACCATTGCTGTCACCACGTTTCTTTTATACTGAGTCTGGTTCACTTACTTCAATAGTGTGACATTATTTTATTGCATGTTATCTAAATAGTATAATTACTGGTGGGCTACTTGAGATTTTGATAAATTACCACATTTTATATTTCATTGACAAATTACGCATTTTTAAATAATTTAATAGCTCGTACATTTAAGAGTAATAGCCATGAAGTCCGAATAGTTATTACCAATAACAAACACACTCACCGCTAGAGTGACAGTCTTCACTGTCCAAGTTGAGTTAACTTATTTGATTGGATACATGTTTTTATTTGCAAGTTATAAAAGTTTTAGCAAACATTTATTATGTTCATAAACTTACAAGTAATAAAGAAAATCATTTTTAACAAATTTAGTAAAGATGTAGAGAGTCCAAAATCTATTGACAGTGGTACACTCAGTGTTTGTTTAGTGGAGGGAGACGAAGGTGGGTTAGAAGACGAGAGTGAAGCAAACGTAAACTGCTAGAATATCAGGCTGGAATTGTCATTTTTGTTTTCTAACGAATTGTGAGAGTCATAAGCTACCTTAGGCATTATTTATAGTCATTCTGAGATAAAATGGATAAACAAACAAAGTCTTCACACAAATGAAGTTTTATTCAACGCGTTTCGAACACTTTGTGTTCATCATCACGAAGATACTATAATACAAATTATATCTAATCAGATACAAAATTAGATATAATTTGTATTATAGTGTCTTCCTGATGATCAACACAAAGTGTTCGAAACGCGTTGAATAGAACTTCATTTGTATGGAGACTTTTGTTGGTTTATCCATTTTACCTCAGAATGAGTAAATACCACACAATTAAGAATTGCACAACTAATGATTATTTATAGTCATTTATACATCATAAGTTTCCACAATTTGTTGTACATCTTTTACATTGTTAATCTTGTTAGCATACTTTGAACTTTGGATGGCCTGTTTGTACTTTTACTTATCATCGATGATCATAAGTGAATAGAGATTATATAGTTTAATGTTTGAACACACACAGAAACTATGTATGACTGATAGAGTCATAAGTGAAATTATTATTTTCTAATTGTTCTTTGAGTACTCTTCAATAAAAAAAGTAGATGGTAATATCATCGTGGCCCCCCTACGTTGAACCACTGAAATTAGTACTATTAAGGAATCAAAATAACCTTCTTGTTTTATAAAATATAATGTTATTTCTTACTCTATACAGACTTCTACAATATTTAATGTCAAAAACATTCTTCATACTGGATCATAACTATGACGTAATGGTCATCTAACGTATAGAGATATCAGGATAAGAAGTCTTTTGTGGTAATAAGAACTCTGCAAAGGGAGTCTTTCACGCAGAACACAGTCAGATGTCATGAGAGCTGGAGACCTTGTTTCCTATCTCCAGAGCACATGAACAATTTTTAAGAAAAATCCAACCTTTCTTTCCAATAATTTATCATAATTACTTAATAAGTTAACCGAAATTCAAGCATACAATTAACACTACAAAGTGGATTAACATTTACTTTTACAAAATGAATAATTATTGAAAGAAATATGTCATTAATTTTTTTATTATTTGTTTTATAAAATACTAAACATATTTCGTGTAAACTATGTATTTAAATATTGTATTTAATATTTAAAAGTTTCTATGTTAAACTTTTTACAAAACGTATAACAGAGTGTGCTTTTCAGGTTGCTTCGTTGGCAATGAGTTCAGCCAACGGGCTTTTGTTGAAAGGGCGGTAAGGAAGCTGCTCACAGCAATAGAGCACTTATGGAATTAGTAAAGGAATCCCTAGCCACAGTAGGAGCAGACAGCGCCGTATCATTGGTAAGGCTAGACATATCTCAACTTAGGGCTTCTGATTAGAGTCTCCATAATTAGACTTTGCAAAACCTTCCCGATTGGCAATTCATATAGTTCTTTCACTTAAACTTGAAACAGTTATTATAAAAGCTATAACGAAAATTTATCAGACAATTTCAGATTGAAATAATGCTTCAAGTTTAAGTAATAGTAATATTATGTATAAATCAGCGTGTAATTCACAGTAAGAAAGTGACTAACAGAATTAGCATATTAGAGGCTAATTTTAATTCTACGCATTTCTTGTGATATCTTGATATATACATCACAAAGTATAAATCACATAAGAAATTCTGAAATGTTACTAAGATATTTCAATGAAAACAAGTGGTCGTTATCAATCTGTGAGTCAGAGTGAGTGAAACTCTAACGAAGATTACTTGTTTTGATTGAAAGAACTTAACTCCATTTTCTGAATTTCTTACTATGGCTTGGACGTTGATTTTATTTGACGCGTTTATTGTAAAATCTTGCGAGATTTACACAAATTTCTTTAAATGCATTGCCTATTTTCATCTTGTTACATTTTTCTTATACTTATTAAACAATTTTATATATGTTTCCTCTATCTCAGGTACAATATGAATCAATGTACTAAAAGATTTATATTGAAGAACCATTAACAAAATATAACTAAAGTCAAATTGCTACGTTATAGACAAAACTGATCATCTTCAGGACGACTGAATTACTATAATCATTATAATTAGTATTTGATTGATTATAATATTATATTATAATTATTGATTATAAAATATATATATATATATATAAAATGATTGATTATAATAAAAGCTGTTTATAATATTAAAAATTGAACGACATAAATATTTATAAACACAGATATATTCTGTATGGAAGGTTACACTATACTGCAGGAGCTAAATTTAGATCAAGTTTCCAATTAACTATTTCTAATTACAATAGGTTACAAAAGTAATCTACCGCGGTAAAGTGTAACTCCTCCTGCAGAATATGTCTGCATTTGTAAGTACTTAATTTTGTTCATTTGATTATAGTGTTTATAATTAGTTCTGTTTTTGTTTTATAATATTTTTTCTTATTATTAATCAATTAATACTCCCTGAAAGTGTTCAGTGAGCTGTTGTACATCTTTTACATTGCTAATCTTGTTAGCATACTTTGAACTATGGATACTTATATTTGCCTGTTTGTACTTTTACTTATCATCGATGATCATAAGTGAATAGAGATTATATAGTTTAATGTTTGAACACACACTGAAACTATGTATGACTGATAGAGTCATAAGTGAAATTATCACTAATTGTTCTTTAAGTACTCTTCAATGAAAAAAGTAGATGGTAATATCATCGTAGCCCCCCTACGTTGAACCACGTGGTTTGATCTATATGTATATATATAGCAGATTCAATAATATATCGACCGTTTGATAGAATAGCTGTGTTCTCTAATCGGGATTCGGTCAATATTCTAGGATAAAAAATCAAACTCTCGTTGCCAACGTTTCTGTTTTATTTAAAACCTTTTTCATAGGCCTACAAACAAAGGATAAAAAGAAATGACATATCAACATGAAGCATGTACACAATATGAAAATGGATTGTTCCAATTTATGAATGTTACTGTATTATGAATATGCGATATTATTCATATATATTTTATGAATATACCCACATAATTATTCAATAAGAACAAATAAAAGTAACGCAACAGCATTAGCTGGCCATGCCATAAACGAAGGTCACACGTTCGATTTTAAAGATACAACTATAATAGAAAAAGAAAAAGATGAGCAATCACGGAAGACACATGAGATGTTATTTATTAAAAAGGATCTAAGTTCGATTAATCATAGAAGTGATATTACTAATTTAAGTAATATTTATTCTGGAGGGTTAAGCTGAGTTTTAGTGAAATTTGATTTATTTAGTTCCCTTGAGTGAACAGTGTTGAGGATATTTGTAATGTTATCTTATTATCTATTAATATTAATGTTATCTAGTCGAAGGTTTTGTCCGGTTAACATTGTAGTACCTTTAAATAATGTAAATTTCATTTCCTTAGTTAAAAAATGCTTACTTCTGTAATTAATATTGTTTTTTGTATCTCTGAAATACTTCTCTTTGAGACCTATCATATATTCTTCTTTTTTTATTCTATTTATAGTATCAATACCAGCAGTTATGTAAACATGTATTAACTTGTCATACTAAAATATGACGAGGTGAAAAATGAGGGTTAAGATATTAACCTGAATAACTTTAAATTAATGTTAAGACAACGATGCACCTGGATATTGTTTAAAGATTATTAAACAATATTGACGATATTATTAATTAAATTTCTGATCCTATATATATTCTTTAATAATTTATGATTCTTTGTACTAAACATTCTGTCATTTTTAAAGCTATGTTTTAATATATACAATCAGGTTTTTTAATATAATAATTTCAGACAGAAGAATATGTATAATGTCATTGAAATAAGAAGGATGATTATTATTAAAATAAAATGAGGAAAGTTATTGAGTTATTTAGCTATTGTCGTGTGTGTTTAAAATACTGAAGGGGACAATTCTAGCGTCACGAAAGCAAGATTGCTGGTTTAAATTGGAATAATTTGTGGCGGGTAGCATTGCGTGGGCACAGATTAGATCAACACTGTTCAAGTTCTACCAATATAATAGTCGATGTGGTACCAAGCAGAGTACTTCGTAATATTATTTTATTTCTAATATCATCACAATTATTATCATCCCTCCATATTATAGCATATAATTAAAATATTTTATAATTATTAACTTAGATACAAAAAAAAAAAAAATAAATAGCAATGTGGAGGTAGTATCAACAAAAGAGTAAAAACAAGTTATATTCTCCTATACTCAGAAAACATACGTAAAATCTGTGAAATGTTAAACAAAGAAAATAAATTAATTGAACCATTGATTCATATCATTATAATCTTCTGTGTACATTTATACAACCCATAATGATAAGTGAAGTTCAGCTTATCATTACGTCATAGAAAACATTATTAACACATAAACGAACTTTCACATACACAACTTATATGCTTCTCCATATTTCACCGGTTCTATATTGACAATACTTTATTATTTTTTTCACAGTACTACATTGAGGTTTATTTTTATTTAATTATTAACACACACAGACACACACACACACACACATACAGTCTGTCTCTTTCTCCCTCACCCTCTCCTTCTCCCTCTCTCTCTCCTTCTCCCTCTTCCAGTCTCTCCCCTTTCTCTTGTATATATATATATACATCATGATTTGTTTTCTTGACCCAATATTTATATGATGTAATTTTCTTGAGGTTTGAGGTCCAATGATAAAAACTAGTCCATTTGCCGACGTTTCGACATATATTTATGTCATCTTCAGGGCTACAACATGATTGTTTTACAATTAGCACTACTATTACTACTATTTGGCAATTTATTACATTTTAATATGTTCGGTAACAAAGAGGAATTTTTTGATAAAACAGTTATTACGACTATGGATTATTTTGTTATACATTAACATAAGGATATTGTTATAATTATTCTATTGCTTTAGAATTATTGCATAAGTATAGAGATCACTATTTGATTACCTTGGAAATCTGTTTATGTTGCAGCATTCTTCTTTAATACTGTTTCATGATGGTTACTGTTTGTTTTCTGGGAGGTTTCTTTACGGTTATGTTCTGTTTTGCTTGTTTGAGTACACAGTGTTTTTTTTCCCCCCTATTTTTTTCCTATTTTTATTTTTTTTTGTTTTTTTTTATTATATTATTTTTACTGGGTTGCCTATTCTTCATTTGTTAGTCCCTATGGTTTGTTTTCTTGTATTGTGTAAAAATGTTTGTATAAATTTGACTAAATTTTTCTATGTCTGTTCTAGAGTTGCAAGTGTTTTTCGTTTGTCCTATGTGTATTATTTCCTTTACTAGTCTCTTTTGGGTGTGTGACTTTCAAAACCCACATATAATAGACAAAGAAAAACACACCCAAAAGAGACTAGTAAAGGAAATAATACACATAAGACAAACGAAAAACACTTGCAACTCTAGAACAGACATAGAAAAATTTAGCCAAATTTATACAAACATTTTTACACAATACAAGAAAACAAACCATAGGGACTAACAAATGAAGAATAGGCAACCCAGTAAAAATAATATAGTAAAAAAAAAAAACAAAAAAAAATAAAAATAAGAAAAAAAATAGGGAAAAAAACACTGTGTACTCAAACAAGCAAAACAGAACATAACCGTAAAGAAACCTCCCAGAAAACAAACAGTAACCATCATGAAACAGTATTAAAGAAGAATGCTGCAACATAAACAGATTTCCAAGGTAATCAAATAGTGATCTCTATGCTTATGCAATAATTCTAAAGCAATAGAATAATTATAACAATATCCTTATGTTAATGTATAACAAAATAATCCATAGTCGTAATAACTGTTTTATCAAAAAATTCCTCTTTGTTACCGAACATATTAAAATGTAATAAATTTGCCAAATAGTAGTAATAGTAGTGCTAATTGTAAAACAATCATGTTGTAGCCCTGAAGATGACATAAATATATGTCGAAACGTCGGCAAATGGACTAGTTTTTATCATTGGACCTCAAACCTCAAGAAAATTACATCATATATATATATATATAATATATATATATATATATATATATATAATTATAGTTACAGCTAGAGAACACAAGAAAAAGGACGAACACTCACGAATCTCAATAATTTCGGCGTCTTGCCGTCTTCAGGAGAGTAGAAAGAAAGAAAATAAAAGGAGAAAGAATGAAGGAACGGAGACGTAAATGCGCCCACTGACCGATGTAAACTCATACATCTCTTATATATATATATATATATATAACAAGAGAAAGTATAATTATATAGCATAGTATGTTTTGTATAATTAAAAGTTTTATTATTTTAAGCTGAGTTTTATACTCCGTGCGGACCGTTTTTATAACTTAGTATATATATATATATATATATTTAATCATAATTACAACATGATGGAACTAAAGAAACAAAAATTTACTAGGAAGAATAGAAACAAACGAAATGTCAATTTATTTTTATTTTTGACATAATAATATAGCTCTAAAAATTGAAAACCGAACTTGTAATATTAAATGTTCTGCGATAATTATTGGTCTATCGCAGTTGATACACCAATTAATTCTAACATTGATTTAGAATTTGTTTATCAAAATTAAAGAAAACAAAATTGCTGTACTTATTTATGGATTTTCACTTTCAATTTTTTGATGCGAACAGATTAACAAATTGTTAGTTATTGCATATTTATAACAATAAGCACTATTTAAATTAAAGCAAAAATGATGTATTACTTTAATAGTATTCAAATAGTAGTCATGATAGCACAGTGGCAATGTGCTCAGCTATAAACTAGTAGATCCAGGGTTCAATACCCACTCCAACCGTCGATTTATTCGTCTGTGAAATGAATAAATCTGAGCACGTTTTCTCTGGGAAAGGGCAGTAAGCTGTCGGTCTCGAGCCTGTACGATATCAGGTAATCATTAAAGATACCTATTCTAAATACATTTTGCAAAATTTAGGACTTTCAATTTGGATCTACAGGTATTGTAGTTCTCCCATTACTAATATTCGTGCCAAATATAAATGACCTACAATTCTGGCCTCTAGAACGGTACTAAAAGGTGAAAATCTTATAAATTTGGGAGTTGGAAAACAAACAAACAGACGTATTCAAATATACTTATACATCATACAATACAATCATGCAATCTATGTAAAATTCTTTGAAATAATTCAATGTATAATTATTCTACCAAATTTTTGAGTCAATTTTATAAGTATATGCTATTTTTGACTTATCTGTAATGTAATTTTGCAGGTTTCTACCAGAGAGGAAATTGCAGATCTACTCAGTCTAGAGCAACACATCGACTTGATTATACCTCGTGGATCAACGGAACTTGTACGAACCATTCAAGAGCAAAGCCAGCATATCCCTGTTCTTGGCCACGCTGAAGGCGTCTGCCACGTGTACGTCGACAGTGAGTTTGACAGAGACCAATCTCTCAGAATCGGTTAGTATCTACAACAAATATTTACATATCTGATGTAGTGCAAAAAATATTACTTTATGTTTGATATTGTAACTATTTTTATTGTAACGTTTACAAATTATGGATAAGTGTCAATCAGGTAAAACAATTTAACCTGTTTAAAATCAAGATCTTGATTTTAAGCTAAATATCTATCACAATGACAACCCATTTGAAGGGGGGGAAGGTTGCAGGTTATAAATAAAGCAGCACATAAAATGTTTTAGGGAACTTTAAATAGAGGAAAATTTTTGAAAACATACAAGAGAATATCTAAAAATCGGTCTGACTTTGACGAGAAGAAAGAAGTTGATTTCTTAAAGTATCAGTTTATGATATTAAAAATCACTTTATCATAGCTTTTCTTTCGAAATTATCACTTTAATTTTGGTATTGAATGTAATTGCTAAAGATATCCTTTGATTGCTTTTTTGGTCAACCTTTTTTTAAATGGACTTTAAATTACATGGAAAATACTTTAATATATTGTTGCAGCTAATTGATTTTGAATATACTAGAATACAAAATTTAATATCATACTATGATAAAATATTTTGTGCATTGAATGCTGCAAGGTTTATAAAATACTTCATAGTTTGAAACTTAAAGATATTTGTTTTACGGTACTTCAAAAAAAAATGTTAACTTGATTTATTTATGACTTTTTGAAGTAAATAAAAAAACATGGTTTATTCATTTAGGTAGTCATATCCAAACAAACAAACAAACAAAAAATCAGTTAATTTACTTCTAGATTCACCACTCCAAATGTTAGTGACTATTAGAGAGTTAGTGTGATAGAATGCACGTGTCATATTATTTACTTGTTTGTAAATATCTAGCTAATATTTAGAATATTAGAAATGTGACCTACCTATATGTTCTGAAGGACACAATGAAACCACCATTCCTAAGTTAGTCACTTGTATTATTTAGGTGTAAAATGTTAGTAAGTCTGAAAAGCAGTCACTGCGAAACGTGTTAGCAAAAATAATTAGTGACAACGAAATAATTAGTCTGCCGTTGACTATTCTGCTGTCACTTTCTGAGAAGGTTACACGAGTTTGGCAAAAGTTCTCCATATTCTATTAATTAAACAGAAATAACTCATTATCTCAAAATATATTCAGCAAAACATTTTTAAATAAACCAATGATTCAATATTATTATCATTTATATATCTCATACAGATATTATGAGAAATAATTATATACTCAACAATCAAGAAAATAAAAATTATTTATATTATTTTGAGATATTAGCAAGTCTTTTGTTAGAAATGTTGCATTAAATTTTTGAAGTTGTTGCTGGAATAAAGATAGTGCCCGCAGTGGTGAAGTCATGAGAGTACTCGACATGTTAGGTGTCTTCGGCCATCCTTGAGAATAGTACATATATTGGAAGCAATCTACATGAATCTAGTCAATGTTAAGTACAAAGTTTTAAAAAATACGTTAAGTTTTTCCTTTCTTTTTCTTCCCATTTTTCAAAAAAAAAATAGAATAAAAACATATTTCTATACAAATGTATGAATTATTTTTTTTTAATTTTTGTGTTTTCATTAAAATAGAAAAAGAACAATTGTAATTTAGTTTAAAAATAACATCAACTTAATTGTGGGAGATTAGAAAACTTGATAATGACCCAAAAGACTGTGTATTAAACCCAAAAGACTGTGTATTAAAATAATTGATAGTGGTAATATAGTTAAAAAGTTATTGACGTTTTAGTGTTGACCTTAAAAGCCTTGGATTTTACTGCAAAAGTAGTTTAATATCTTTAGGCGAATTAAGTTGGGAATTACTGTCAGTATAGTGAAAACCATTGCAAGGCAGAGACTGCAGCAAGTTTTAATATAATAAGGTATTGGTGATATTTGACTTTTTATGAGCATTCATTGTCTATAATGAAAATTGCAAAGCAAAGATCAGATTTTTTCTCATACCCCGAAATGCTATTATAAGTAGCTTTCAAAAATTTACTCTAATTATATACTAATATATAATATAAATATATTAATATAATTATTCTCATATAATAAATAACTGAATATTATCTAAGATTCCTAGTTAATTATATAATAAATAACTGAAGTTAAATGTAATGTTGGCGTTGTTCTTATTTTTAAGGGAGTACATTTTCTTTTTCAAATAAATTTGTTCTCAAAAAGCATCAAATTCAAGACATGTTTTTGTCAAATATACTATTATTTCCATTAATTAATGCACATGAGTAATTAATCTCAATTAGTTTTCTTTAGATATGAATGTTTGAACCAACCCAACGAATATTTTCAAAATAATGTAATTTAACACATTATAAAAACTCTGATACACATGTTTAAATGCATGCTTTCATGAAAGTATGAATCAATATCCTTGAAGGTGTCAATTAATAATGTAATTCATATTGAATCAGTGGTGAATTGTTAAATTGATTCCATTTTGAACTATTTATAATAGCAGGTAAATATAATTTTCACACTTTATATATCAAAATAGCAAGGTTCAAAAGTACTATGTTCAAAGCTATCATTTTTTTTTTGCTTTTATTTTTACTCAATAAAAATGTTTATTGAAAATCTAAAACTTTATGAAAGGATGCCTGATAAGAGTTTGAAAGTTAACAAAGTAGTCAATCCGGAGAAATTGCATTATTTTGGTGGTAAAACGGTTTTTACCAAAGTTATGAACAATACTTGAATGGAGTGATAACTGCAGAGGCAGCTCGTTAACGCCTATTTAGACTGCTGACTCAATCAATAAATTCATTAAGTAAATTTACTCTGCATTTTTTTTTTTTAGTTCTTGTCATTAGCTTTTTGCATAACTTTGTATTCATTTTTACATAGAAGCCCAGGTAATAAATGAAAAAATTACGGGTAACTATCAAGATAAACACGGCATTCAAAAGTTTTTTTTCTTAGGAATATTTTTTTACTAAAACAAGTGAGAATATAAATTTTGTCTGTAAATATAAAAATTACTAATTAGTTTTTGCCTTCATCAGAATTTACATTATTTGAAAAGTTAATGTAATCTTTAGGGCCAGGTTAGCTCAGTGGTTAACGTACATGCCTCTGAGCTGGTTGGTCCAGGGTTTGATACTCACATTGCTCTGGATTTATTCACGTGGGAGGAGAATGAATTTGAGTTTCTTCGTCTCTCGGGGGAGACGTTAAGTAGTCGGTCGCGAGCCTGTACGATGCCAGATACTCATTGAAGATTCCTACTCTAAATACTCGAGCTTGGCAAAATTTAGGACCCTCCAAATATAATCAGCGATCAAACAAAAAGACCGTAAAGAGCAGGCGTTTTTAACCTGCTAGGGGACTAGGTTTAAACAATTAAAAAAAATGGTGTAATCTTTGCACGTTTAAAGAACTAAAAACAGTTCATATATAATTATATTGGATTGACAGAAGTTCATCATCTGATGCAATTGAAACCACTTCTGATGCAACCCCAAATACTGTATTGATCATTAGTGATAATTACAAGTTAGCCGTTTTTAATCACTTAAATAAGTGCTATTATATCATTATCTAAGTGTTTACTTTTTTATCACATTATTTTAAGTCATTTAAGGAGTATATTTATATTAAAACTCCAGAGATAATTTTATGTCAGTCTAGATCCACATAGTATGTTCAGCATAGTTTTTGATAAAACTTTATTCAACAAACACTACATTTCAATCAACTAGGTCATGAAACTTCTTCCCATACTTCTGTGTTGTATAAGAAATCATACACCATGTTCATTTCAATAGAGATATTTTAAAATTAAAATCACAAAAATACTTCTTTATCGTCGAACCCACTTTCAAACCCTCTTTCGATTTAATATTGTTCCGTACAATGCAAAGAAAAATTTGATTTTTGCTAGAGTATTTATTATATTTTTTAATTTAAAATTATTCAGGAGGATGATTTCACAAAATGGTCAATTAGCAAATATTTCTCAATAAACTTTCTCAATTTCATACACTTTCACTTAATTTAGTGATAGTAACAAATGACAAATATTGTTACATTTGATTACTTCATTAATGGAAATCTTTAAATTTGTTTGATATAAGTAAATTATATACACAACTTAAGTTTATACAATTTGATGCACAACTTGACATCTTAGCGTATTTTTTTTAAATATTCAAATAATTTATTGATCTGATTTTGTCTGAATCAGATTTCTTATGAAAAAAATTGCATTGATATTTACTTTTAAATTTAAATAGGAATATTTGGTTGTGTATTTATGAGAAATTCTAATTAAAAGTTTTTATATTTATATTTCTAATTGAAAAGACATTTAAAGACATAAAACAATTTAAATGTGTTGTGTTCATTAAAGGATGTGAAAGTAATTGACTTTTCCATTCATACTCTGACAAAAGTGCATTCTTTGAGAGAGCAGGTACAAGGAAAGATGAAGGCGAGGTGAATTCCAGCCGTTTCGATCAGCGTGACTCAAATACAAAAGGGAGAACTCCTACGACGGTAATACGGAGCGCAGAGCCTAGACGCCTGAGTCACCTAGCACTCTAAGAGCGGCCTTTCACTCTTCCCTTTTCATTTTCTACCAACGTTAAGCTGTCCTTTTGTTGTTGTTGGTGCTTGTTGTGTAAATCAAAGTTTATAGAAACCCATATGATTGTAACGAACAAAACTAAATTTAAAGGGCACTAAATTCTTTGAGAACATAAACGCCATAATGACAGCTGCACAATAATTACTGTACCACTATTAATGATCAAACCACAATAAGAAATGGGAAAACAAGACTAACATCTTCAGTGGGAAAACAAGACCACTATTAGATCTTTATAAAACACATACTCAAAATTTTGAAATACTATATTACATAAAGGTTGAAACATTAAATCATGATTCAGTGGTATCAGTTGGTCTTTAGAAATGTGTCTTTCAATGAACTAAAAAATCGCATTTTTTAATAAAATAGTAATTGTAAGTATATATCATAATCATAGATTTAACGTTTTGGTGTTCGTAGTTTAGCAGAATAAAATGATTTTTGAATGTACTATAATGACTCTTTGTGTTAAAAAAGAAAGTTTTTCAGCTTATTCTTCCATAATGAGCTATTTTTTTTCTTGACTTTAATTATGGTCTCTCAAATGGTATGACCCTTATCATATCACAAACACTCATACACGCACAAACACACACACACACACACCACACACACACACACACACACACCACACATACGATACATTATTATGAATAAGATCCAAAATTACTCGGTGGACCCCAACTCATAATCAAACTTTTTCGTGGACTAAACTTTATTTGGACTAAAGTAAAAGAATCTAAAATTTAAAGCTAAAGTAAATTAAAAAGTAGAAATAAAGTTAAAGTCAAGATCATGATGTGAAGCTTTTTTTTTTCAAATCTCGGTTAGTAAGGGACTTATTGGATGAATTTGTACTTTCAGTAAACATCTAATAATAAACTAATTACAAACTTCTAACAGAAGTGTTTCGCTACTTTTTGCAGGCATCCTGAGTCACGTACTGATACCAGTCATAGAGAAAAGTAATAGAAAGTTGAACAATAAATAACCCAAAAGTGATTTAATACAATAATAATATCTTATTTAAACAATATGATAATGATTGGTTGAAAATATTTTACTGTATTTGAGTTAGTCAGCTGGTTCCTTTTTTTGTGACAATGCACAAAGGGGAAGTAAAATACCTCTTTTTTTTTTAATTCTGTAAAGCAAACAAAAATCCCAAGTATTCAGTATCTTTCACTGTGAGTTAACACTACTAAATAATACTAGAATGATCTTGGACCATGCGTTGATAAAACATAAATAAGTTGTAAGTCTATACTCTTAATTAATACTTTTTAAAACAAGACAGCAAATTCTTTATAAAAATTCTTTATTTAGCAAGAGAACCATACATGACATTTTTTCCTATGTAATAACAACTGTATTGAATCATTCATTTTTGATACAATATTTTGAACCAATAAGAAACAGATGCAGTCCGAGCCATTCCTGTTTTGCTACAAATTAACTAGAGAAAGAAAGAAAAACAAAGGGTAAAGTTCTATCACTTTGCAGTTTTACTAGAAAATGTTATAGTGGGAACCAAGCCATTTTATTTATTAAAAAAATAGTTAACAGTTTCTTTTTCGGGACAAATATAAACTATATTATCAATATATTAAATCTATTTAACTCCTGTGGACTTAATATTAGTAATTATTTTTTCCTCAATTAAATCTATATAAATATTAACACAGAAAGACTGCAGCTTTCCATAGCAAGTTCAATCTTTTGTATATAATACATATAAGATAAAAAGAGAATCTTTAACTGTAATCATTTACATAAAAGAACAATTTAAAACAAACATTTGATAAGGTTAACAGTCGCAGTGATTGAGACAGGTAAATGCATACTTACACAACTTAATTCCTTTACCAAAAACATTAGTTAATCTTCAAAGGGAACATTAATGATGAAAACATAACATCAGAATCAATGAGCATACAATCGTTAATCTGTACAACATATAATTTATTAATAAGATTAGCTCTATTTTTAACATTTGAAAATCGATCATGTACGGGAGTTAAGGGAGTAGCGGTCTACATTATGTGAAAATGTCTTTTGACTATTGTTTGCTTACTATAGTAATTTATTTACTCACGGCGATCATTATTAGGATTGAAATATTGAATGAAAAATGTAATATTTTCTTATATTATATCATTGGCATAAAAATGTTGATTACTCATTAATAATTGATTTAATACATTTTGTTTATACTATCTTCTGTCATTAGGATATCTATTTTACAGTGTTTCTTATTTCTGTATCTCCTCTCATTTGTCCATTCTTCTCCCTGTATCTCCACTCCATCATTATTTCCTCTAAAGTATACTGAATATGACATGGTCCTAAAGTTTTGAGAACTTTAATTCACTTACAGTGTTACAGTATTTATTTTTATGTATATCCATATTTAGAAGTTTGGCATTTTCAAAGGAAGAATAGGTTCATATTTACGATAACACATGTTCATATGTTAAGCTTAACATGAACATGTTATCTTCATGTTATCAACTACATAAATATTGATATAGCCATTTCTGACTAATAAATAATATTTTAATCAATATCAACTTTAAACAAGTTTAGAAAGATATCATTATATATAAATTATGATTCTTTATTTCAGTTCGTGATTCCAAGTGTGACTATCCAGCAGCCTGTAATGCAATGGAAACCCTTCTTCTTCACGAAGACCATCTTCACAACGGATTTTTCACTGATGTTTGTCAAATGCTCAAAAAAGAAGGAGTCAGTATAATTTACTTCATATTAGTAATTATCTTATATATAAATTTAATAGTTGAATAATGCTGTCTAGAAGACAAAAACTGAATCAAAAATTGAATGTACAGTTGAGCAGTTATAATTAGGTAATATGCTTGTTAGATTCCTGGTGGAAACCTATTGCTTGGAGTGGTGAGTGGGCGTAGGATGTCACCATGATGTCTCATTCAAGCGGCTCTATTCGGTTTTTCCTGTGCCCTTCGTATAATTTAAGCTTCCTAGCAAATACACTTGCTCTATTGTTCATTTTACATTGTTCATTAAAAATCCTTAAAGTTTTAATGATGATTAGTAATTTATTATGATCATTTTCTTGATTTATCCAAGCTTGATTCACAGGAATAGTTCACGATTCACGAATTCCCACTCGTAATAGTTCTATATTTCATACAAAAATCAATGTAAATTTTAATTCACATTTTTTTTGCAAGTTTTAGAAATAAGTTTAAAAATATAATACAAAATAATAAATAGCTAGCATGAATAACTCTTTTGGTGAAGTTATACTCCTCTCTGGAAATGAAAGATGATAATTAGAAGGTTAGAAAATATGTAAAACTAAAATATGCCAGAAAAGCATTTTGAAACTAAATATAAGAAAATCATTGAGTGGGAGGTAGTCTAACTCTTTGTGTTAAGAAGTCCATACATGCTTAAATTTTGCTTCTCATCTCTACTTGTCTCTCGTCATATTCTAAACATGTAAACTTGCATTTTCGACAGGCATTTCCTCAATTGTATAAACTTATCCAAACCATCTACTTTTCCTACTTAATCTCTTCTTTGGGAAATATTCAGTCTGCTGACTTTAACTTCTTGTTCTGTCACAATACTACGTTTTTTTCTCTCCAATCAGTTCTACATAAAGGTCACCACATTAAGAACTAATGGAAATTACTAACGATCCTGCAGTTTAAGTCATCACATAATCCTTCTCCAGATTTTTCAATGACAACTGTTCATGAGAACCAACAATTTTATGGTCCCACTCGTAATTTTTATATATTTCATACAAAAATTAATGTAAATTTTAAATTGTATGATTCTCTCTGTTGCAGAGTTTTGTTTCAATAAATTTTCCAACATATTTTCATAGAAGCATTTTATGATGTTATTATTGTTGAAATATTGAATCGTAACCACTTAAAGCCATCGTATCTCATTAGTTGTCAAGAACCTCGACTGCTTTAATTAGTAAAAAATTAGGGTTTGAAAGTTTGAAAAGAACGCAAAAAACATGGTAAGTTGTAAACGAATATTGATGGTACATATATTTCTTAGTTGCAACACACTCTACCTTTACATAAGTGAGTAACAAATAGCCCATTTAACGTGGATTTTTTTAATTATTTGAACAACTTGTAAATTATTCTACAAATGTTTTTCTTGAACATTTTCTTATTCTATATTATTTATATTAAATTTAAATTAAAAAACAGAATTTGTTATAATTAGGCTATCAAAGAAAAACAAGTATAATTCATACAGATAGGTAAAAGGCTATCACGAATTTAGGTAAAATATATTAGAACAAATATATTAGTAATTAAGTTATAGTTACTAATTTGACCTAAAGAGTAAAATCTAAATGAATGAAATTTCAACAGTTCTTAAAGTCATAAAATTGCTTTTAATATAAAAGTGCTTTATAACAATACTTTAACACGGACAAATGCATAAGACACTGGAAACAAATGACAAACCTCAGTTTTACATTTTAACTGGTTTTCAAGGTTTGCAGGGTTTAGATAGCGGAAAAACATATATATTTCTATATAAGTTGTATAAATCAAAGACTTACTTGGCACATGTTTTGTTCTTAGTTATATTTTTTAAATATTTGAACTTCAATATTTTCCTATCAATCCTATATATAATTTATCGCTTTTAATTTTACAGATATAGATATCGACACTATTGTAACATGCACGAATGTGATTTCTTATATATTGAAACTTTTATCAATTTTATAATGACTCATTTTCTGATATTTCATTTCTCAAATACAACAAATTTGCAAGAAAATAAAGATTTTTCCCTTCATTTTAGATTTCACACTGGTATTTCTATAGAGTGACTTGAAACAGCCAGACAGACAAGTCCCTGGTATGGATATTGGTAGATAACTAATGATTAAATTAATACTACCTCTATGGTAGTATCAGTTTAGAAATTATTAAGTAAACTTCCTGAAGTCAGAGTTAGAGAATGATTAAGTTTGTTATACTAATGTATTGTGATATTAACTATTAGTATAGGTATAAATACATATTTAGATATCAAAAATGTAGAAAAGATGCTTTGAATATTAAATACTGTAGGCATTTAATTGAAAAATTATGTGGGTACATTAGAAACATTACAACAAGGACTGATACACTCAGGTAGAAGGTTTTGGAGATTTACGATACCCGCTTAGGAGGATAAACCAGCTTTAGTTAGAAGTGCTTTGATGTCCAACATATTAGCATTCTGCTGGCGAGTTGTTGAAACAAGATGTAATGTTCCAAATTTTTTCAATATTAACATAGCAAATAGGCCCCTATGCTGCATAGGTAAATATCAATTAAACACAAACAGACTAAATGCGTTTGTTTTATTCAGGTAGTTAAATATAGTTATTAATGCAAGTAATTTAATCCTCGCATTTTATGCACTAAAAATTTCAGTTCACCAACTACAAACACGTTCTCAATTATTAACCAAAAATGTAATCTTTACATTTAATATAAGAATTAAAAATGAAATAAGAGAGTGAGGTAACTCTATTGATCTTTATACACCTGCATCAGAGATCCGAAGTTCGTAGCTTCCACAGCTTTCTATGTTTTCTTCATTCTAAGTAAAGTATGTTTTAATTTTGTTAGATTTCCACATTATAAAGTCTTCTGATATTTTTTTTTTGATATTTTCAAGATGATTTTTCGGTGTGAGTGGAAAGGAATATTGTTATCGTTGTATATGACAACTATAATGAAATGTATCAATGTATAATCTTGTGTGAGTGTGAAAATATAACTTTTGAGTAATACTGTGTAATAAAAACTGTACTTATTAAAAATAAGTACACTTGTATATTTACTTTTATTTTTCTGTGCTCAGTTATAAGTATTATTTAAGCCTATTTGTCTATATTTCTGTGTCTACGTACATGTATATGTTTATGTACCTCTGGATGTGCCTATATTTTTGCGGTTATGATTGGGTATAAAACCCCTGTACTTTTACGATAATTATAGAACTATATGTTTGATTACCCTAGCGTCTCTGAATATTTCTTTATCTACAAGTATCCCTCTATGTAAAACCCAAACCCTGTGTCTCAATAATCCATGTAAATTCCATGAGTGGTTGTCTGACTTTGACTCCTGTTTTCATTATTATTTGAGTGAGTTTTTCTCTAATGAAGCAGAAATTAGAATTTGTGTCCGTGTTTGTTTGTTTGTTTGTGTGTGTGTGTGTGTGTGTGTGTGTGTGTGTGTGTGTGTGTGTGTGTGTGTGTGTGTGTGTGTGTGTGTACCAGTGTATATCGCTGACTAACTGTAGGAAATTTCATTCACACAGAAAAAAGATTAGGCGTACACTAAAAAAAAAAAAGTTATATGCTGTACTGATGATAAAAATAACCATATTTGATTAAGAAATACATAATAATTGGCATTTTATATTTCATATAAATAGTAAAATATTACATCGAATTAATAAATTTCGACTACATTTGCAAAATATGATTGCTATAACTAAAACTTTAGCTTTAAACTAGTGTTTAAAGCAGCCAAGAGTACTGTATTCAAAATTGTTTTTAAAAATAGTATTCCACTTGAAGATGTAGTGTGGAAAAAGTTATATTATGGAATAGATTTGACGGCAAAAAGTTAGAGTTAGGGGTCTGCTGAATAAAGGACAGCGAAAAGCCCTCAAAACAGAAAACTTGAAATGGAATCCTCACGGCCTACTCCTGTATGGTTATAAAAAATAGACTGCCGACTTCTCCCAAAACTTTTGTATATTACAAATTTCATGAAGGGTCAAGATGGTATGACGGAATAATTCTGATACAATGAATATATAAGTATATTATGTATCCAGTAACAGTAGTAGCATTATCTTTATTATTAAGATGTTTGAAATTTACTTCATTGTTTGTTAAATTTAACTGGAATTCATTCAATTGTTAAATTACATTTAACTTTTCAATAGTCATAATTTAATAATAATACAAAGAGATTATGAAAAGGGAAAAAATTGTTGGTCTGTAAACTTTTTAAAAAAAAAAAAGAATAACTACGAAAAACAGAATAACATAAAAAGTACAAACAAATTTTACTGTATTAACATATACTACTGTGAACTTAACTATGATAATGTTATTTCAAATTAATTAATATTTATTAAGATTTTTTAATTAAACATTTTAATTATCTATGTAAGCAAGTAAAAGTAGATTCATTGCGTCATGACTGAAGGTAATTTTGAACGCTACTAGTGCATGCGCGCTGCAACCTATGTTTAATATTTCTATCTTTAAGATCTTTCATTATGAACCTTGAATATAATAGTTCATTTCTTTTTTGTAACATCATAATTCATTATCTGCAAAATTGATATATTTAATATTTTTTTGCTGTAAACTTCTGTTTCTAGATGTATGTATGTTTTTTTTTAATAGTTTTAATTACACACATATTAGGAAGCTTTAAACAAAATCAGAACTTCATTTTTGTAAATTTTGGTTCCAACCCGAAAAAAAATTATTAATATTGCTTTTTTAAATTTGTTCTTATATATATATATATATATGTGTGTGTGTGTGTAAACTTTAACACGTAGGAAAGAACACAGAAAGACACTACTCACTTCGATATTTCGACATCCGTCGTCATCGGGAAGAGGTTATTCTTTTAACAGATTAATTTGTTTATTTCTACTATTAAAGGAATTACAAATTGATGGATTCTAATATATATATATATATGCACTTATTAGTCTTCTGAGTGGTTGAAAATCGTTAGCGTTACGCTCTTTTTTGTGTTTTATAGGTGTAACATAAATTATATATATTGATAAAGGTATCAACCGTGAGGTAGAAACAAAATTAAATTTTAGCAGGACATGGTGAGTTCATCAAATTCAAATTAAAGTCTCAATGCTGATGTTTCGGTTTCTATTTAAAATATTTTTTATCGACCTAAAAAACAGAGGAAATGTAAGAAATAATACAATCATTCAAAAACGAAACATGCATAAAAAACGCAAAAGATCGCATTGTGAAATAGAATAAGAATTTCAGACTACAAGTGCGTCAGAAAACTTAAAGCAGTACATAATTTTGAAAAAAAACTTAGGTATTATATTAGAAATTTTTGAAAAGAAAACAATTTCAGAATTTTTAATAACAACTTTCTTGTTTGAATAATCACGTATCTTTGAACTCTAACCAAGAAAAAAATCAAATTTCACCAAAAAAAATCACTAAAATAATATTACAATTGTACGTGTGTGTGTGTGTGTGTGTTTGTGTGAAAAGATCACATACTGGATAAATGAAATGATAAGTAAATTAAATAATGATAGAAATAACAATACTAAAGATAAAAGTTTTCAAAAAAATATATGCTCCGAACAATCATTATTTCACGTTATGTTTAGCATATTTACTTTTCCTGCACATACAATATGGAATCTTTTTCTATAAGTATATTATCTGACTCAGTACTAGATACGATGCCGTTTTGCACATTTTACAAATGACTTTCAAAATACGATGCACAAATAATTTCAAGCTCTTGACATATATCATCACTCCCTGTAAAACTCGAAAATCTTGACAGCAGGCCCACTAACCTCTACGTCACCGTAGGTTCATTCACTTAACTAATTAATTTAGCTAATTACACTTACCAATAGGAGCACTTCTTTTGAACAAATTTTGAAACATGTGCAAATTCATAGAAACATTGCAAAAGTTTTATTTGAGTTCTAATGCAAATTAGAGCTCAATGGTTCCTGTTTGCGGTTTATATTAATTAACATTTAGAACAAATCTTTAAAGTTGTTATTGGATCCCGATTGCAATATATGACATTCTTCTCATTCATATTTGATGACAACCAAATATAAATTGCCCTTTTAACTTACAAAGGAGATTTCAAGAACAGAGTGAAAATAACTGACAAACTGGTCCTGGTTAAAAATTTGCAAACCTTTTAACAATGCCCAAGCTGAATAATTTGTCATGGTTCTCTGAATTCTAGTATTACTCAGGAAAAAGTGATAGTGACCTTCCAGTACTCGTTAAATGGATTTAATTTCCATAATCACTTCATTGTATTTCGTCATCTACATCCCAAATGAGGAATGTATTTTCCGAATCCATCTTATGTCAAATAACTAGTTAAATTCTATGTTTTTTTTTCTAATAAAATTACGGTTAACAGATGTTCTCTAAAACCATAACATTGTTGTTTATAGCAGTCTTATAAACTTCTTATATGTTTTTACAAAAAAAAGGAATGTTCTTAGATCGCTGAACATATAAAACAAAACAAAGTTGTCGGTTTTACAAAGTCGTCTGAAATTAACAAAGTAAAACAGAGAGCATTGATTTACATGTTGACATAAAATTGGTGTGAGAAAAATTCTTAAAGCTGTGAAGTTTACTAGAATTAAGGTGATATGTTGAAATATGTTCCCCAGATTTATATTCCAATATTTCATATGCCAATCTAGAAGATTATCAGCTACAATGTGGGTTTATTCATTTCTGCTATTTTTTACAAGTTATTTTTTCTGATTTTTTTTTTTAGTTTATATAATGTAACTTCCTTATCAAATAACGAGCTTGGTCTGTTGCAGGTAACAGTGTACTCAGGACCTCTTCTTGCTGAAAGATTAACTTTCGGGCCACCTCCTGCTAAATCACTCAAGACGGAGTACGGAGCTCTTGAGTGCGCCATCGAAATAGTGCCAGGAATGGCTGACGCCATAGAGCATATAGCTAAGTATGGCAGTGGTCACACCGATGTCATCATTACAACCAACCGTAAGTTAACCCCTTGAATTACATCAAGTTCGTTATACTTCCATGTAGAGGTGTCAAATCATGACGAATACATAAAATAATAAGTGCCACCTTCAGGGGGCCAGGCTAGCTCAGTGGTTACATGCTCACCTCTGAACTGATAGGACCGGGGTTCAATCCTCACCTGGCCCTCGATTTATTCACGCGGGAGGTGAATAAATCTGAGCACGTCGTCCCTCGGAGAAGGACGTTAAACTGTCAGTCCCGAGTCTGTACGATGTCAGGTACTCGTTAAAGATCCCTACTCTAAATATATTTGAGTTAGGCAAAATTTAGGACTCCCACTGTAGAATCAATCTTCATTGTGTGGTATCACAAAGGGCCAATGCTTGGCCTACGTGTGATCCCTTGTGGGACTGCCACTGCAACCTAACCTAAGTGCCACCTTCATTTGTTAGCAGTCGTCATCAGGAGAAGAGTGACCTAACAAGTAAAAAAGAGAAAACGACAAAAAACTTGGTTAAAACAGTAAAACAATATTAAAATGTGTTTTCAAATTAAAACAACAAATCAATGGAAGCAATAATAGCAGTTATAAATTAATATAAGTATAACCATATTATATTAATTGTGTTGTAATGTGAAATAAAATCTCAAATTATTTTACAATAGACAGTAGTTTGAAAAAGAATTTCACTGTCAACAGATAAACTGACAATATATAATTTTGTAAATCTAATACAATCTTTGGAAACATATTATAAAAAAAAAACATAAGCTTCTGGTTGGTGCATAATACTTACATCTTGAATTTTCAGTTCATTTGTCAAATTGTATAACTTATAAATTTCCTTCACATAACTTTGGATTACGTCCATATAATTGCTTAAGGGCTATAAAAATATATCACCGCTCAAAAATGACATAATGACTACTAAATAAAAAAATATAAATCAAAATAATATTACTAACGCGACTCAGTAAATTTTCAACTTTTAGTGATATTTTTATTTTATCAATGAAAAAATAAAATGAAATCATAAAAATATGCAAAACGTTGTTTCCTGAATAGAAATAAGGCACGTTATGCATAATTTGTTCGTTGTGGATAAGTTAGTGAATTATGATAGAGAAACAGGGTTTATAAAGGAAACATGTGTTGTTTTATTAGGAGGGTGAACGTGTCCGAGAAACTACAAATAGCGATTTAAATGTGGCATTGGTAAGCAGGAAGGGCTGCGAGGGTTTGAATAATCGCACGATTGGCAACGCACGACTCCTCAGCATGTTCAATGACGAGTAGAGTCTATTTTGACAATTCAAACAAACAAGAAGCCATTCGTGACAAATATTACCTCTAATTCAGTCATCGATTCAGTCGATATTTACTCCAAGGATATTTCAGATCTAACCTTATGTTTGAAAGAAAAGAGTTATTTATAAAAAAGAAAGTATATTAAAATATAGGTAAGATTCCCACAATAAATGCATATTATATCTTAATTAAAGAAATCAAATCAGAATTACTTCAAAACAAATATAGGTTGGTTAAATATATATATATTAAGATTTCACTATAAACACGTAAAATAAAAATAAACATCTATATCACAGTGAGAAATCAGAAAACAACACTAAAGCATCACGTAAAGAGTATAATAATGCAGCTCACTTTAAGTGAGGTGCAATGTCTATTAGTAATTTCTTCATATGCCATATATATATATATATATACTTAAAATAAACAGTGACACATAGACTGAAACATAACAAAGACTCACTTTTCAATATTTCGACTGCCATTACGGTCAGTCTATGTGTCACTCTTTATTTTAAGTGTTATCTGTCCTGCCGGACCGTTTTTCGTTTATCATGGTATATATATATATATATATATATATATATATATATGTATATAAGTTAAGGTTGGTAGCAATCCTTCTTGCAAACATGTTTTTAAGAACTTCATGCCAATTTCATGCTTGGTTACCTTTTTAGAGAGTTTTTCTAGTTGTCTGCATGCTCTTTTCAGTTGCTAAGGGAATAAAAAAACACTCTGGCCCAATCTTTTTCTTTCATATTTACAGATTCTGAAACTATTTATATCGGAGAGGTACAACTAACTAACTAACTTTGTTAAATATATATATATATATATATCATTTGTAGTAGCTCTCTGGTGAAATAGTTGAGACGGCCTCAGACATTATTTTTCTTTATTTTGATTCTTACCTACGGCATTTTGTCTCATATACATATCGTAGGTCTTGCTGGTCTAAATATTATATTGTATCTTATATAAATATATATATATATATATATATATATATATATATATTATATATATCAATATTCAAAACACAATAAGAAAAGTGAAAAAAAATACTAAGACCTTTCAAATGTAACAAGCGGTCTCCCTCAGAGTCAAATCTGAACTGAGTTGAGAATTAACTCTTAAGAAAACCGTTTGTTACGGTTAAAAGGTCTTTGTCTTTTTTTCTCTTTTCTTATTGTAGTTGTCACGTGTTTATTATAAAACCTTATTATATATATATAAAACAAGATTTAACATAAACACGTGAAATGGGAAAAAAGACCAAGGTTTTTCAACCATAACAAGCGGTCTACGTTAGAGTCAAAACACAACATGTTTTTAGTTCAGTTGGATTTTGATTCTGACGGGAACCGTTTGTTACGGTTAAAATATCTTAGACTCCTTTTTCCCCATTTCTTATTGTGGTTTGATCATTGATTTATATATATATATATATCACTCATATTTATATATATATATATTATATATAATTATGTATTATATATTAATAATAATGATATATTATTATAATTTTTATATATATAGAATTCAATAATATTGATAAAGCAGCAAAGATAAATTAAAAGGACAACTTTTAGTCTCTAATTTCTGGTTTGGACTGTAATTAGGACAGATAAGAGAGGGAAACTAAGTGTACTGGTGTAGAGACACTCTGCACCAGGGCCATTTGTTTCCCTCTCTTATCTCTCCTGATGACCATTCAAACAGAAAATTAGACACTGAATGTGTGTGCTTTTAATTTATCTTTGCTGCTTTATATTTATTAAAAGATCTTTCAGCTGGGACTTGACTCTGACGAAAACCGCTTGTTACGGTTGAAAAATCTTAGCAAGTTTTTGAGAAGGTTGGGAGGTAAAAAGGGTCTAAATACCATTAAAGGAAGACAAAAGGGAAATTCATTTTTTTTTTATTATTTCTGTTGAAATATAAGGCCTACTTTGTAATGAAACCCTTCTTCATACCATAGCATTAGTCATTGGACCAATTTACCTGAATCCCTCAATGTTTCTGTCGACTATGGTAGAAACCCCTGTATTGGTCAGATAAAGAAATATTTAATAGTGCACAAATGACAAAAGGAAGAAATCGTAGATGCTGTAATTATTAAGCCTGCTTTCACAATAATTCAATTTCTGTATTTTCAGTGCACAAAGACTTGTAATAAAGCTCTTCTAGAGTTAGAATACTTTATTATTCTCATTTACACTCAACAGCTATTTAATTTAAGCATACTTCTCACAGTTCTTCATCTTCTCAATCTAAAGCCCTCAATTTGTAAAGTAATTCAATGATCAAAGTTATTGTGAAACGCATTTTCTTTTATGTGTTTTTAATTTACCACATTTAATTTTTATAAAACCATTGCTTATTTGAACAAAACAACGATTTAATCATTAATGATTTAAATAATAAAAAAATTATACCATTTATTACTGAATGCTAAACTATTATAACCGGCTTTACTTCGTGAGAACTAATATAAGCAAATTAAAACTAAACACGGAATAGAAAATGTAATATTTATTGGAATATACACGAAATCATAATTAAGGATTTATTCAAAAGGTTTGTCTCTTCATGTCAGTGTAGAAACGAGATTGGAATCTGAAAGGGTATATCAGTACCCCATTTGAAGTGAGATGCTGATAATTTGTTTGAATGATATTATGGTCATATCTAAGGTTGAATTGTGATCTGCTACCTGATCAATACAAAATATTTTTGATTCTTCATTTCATTAATATTCAACTCTTAACTCTCCTGCCATTAGACGTGTTAAGATGACAGATGATAAATAGTTCAAAAAGTTACATTTTCAATAAAAAAATTTTATTTGTTTGGAATCTTGTTGTCTAATTTACTATTCTTAATCATTTTATTCTTTTTTTTTTTCAAAAGGAATAGCTATTAGCAAGTAGCCTACAAGCTCAATCTACACATTTCTAATAACCCTTGAAACCTCTATGAAATTGCAGGAAAATTCCCTTTGTTTTTTTTCTTATTTAAAAAAGCCTTTTCAGAAAGAACATTTTTTTTTTGTTTAAAACTACTTTTGGCCAATGTTTTTTATGTTACAAGTACTTTTCACCAAAAAGTACATAATTCGGTTAGGAACCAAGATGATTCATATAGCGTCCAATCTCAAACAAAAATTATACCGCTATAAAAAACTTATAAATAATAATAAACCACAGGCAATCACAATGTGTATCAAAAAAAATTTAACTGTGACATTGTTTTGAATGATTTAATGAAGCTCTACATTTTTGTCACATTGAAAAAGCATATTAAATATAAAAACACCACTACAAGGGCAATAATTCTTTTATTAAAATTGTTTTGTTTTTTCACAGTCAGTAGTAGTAAAATTACAAATAAAATAATTTTCACATTAGGCAGTTATATTTTATTTATATGTTAAAATAGTATCTAAACTGATAGTATTCAAACAAAAATACTTTTATTTCAAAATTTTTTTTTAAAAGTTGATTTTCAATGAATAACAGCATCTAGTAAATTTAATCAGATTATATGGAGAGGAGGGCCAATTGTAGAGGTAAATAGGCCACAGATGGTCCATTATAACATTGCTGTTTTAACAAACAGGAAAAAATATGAGTATTTTAATTCCACTATAGAATGTAGTGATTTCATAGATTTTTGTGGGCGAGTTATTTAATACTTAAAGCGGATGAGCATATTCATCTAAAGCTATGACGAAACAGCTACAGGGTTAATATATTGAAATATATTAATCCTATTTCCTGATATACTGGGTGGTCAATGCATGCAGTGGAAGGGGCTTTGTGTGTAACTAGCAGTCAACATTAGTGATTGATTTTGCAATTTCAGCACACGGAAAACTGCAATGCAGGAAGAAATAACAGCATGAAAGAAAAAATGCAATCCATCCATCAGTTAGATGGGTTATAAATACTGTTATCGTGATGAGACTGATAAAGTTAGTTATTTAAAAAGTTCATGCATGTAAGATGCGATCATAAACCTGTCGTAGATAAAGTCAAATAGTTAATGTCTGTAATAGTTATATCAAGTGTAAAACTTCTAGCCAGTACTGCAAAAGGGTTGGGGTGTTACCCCATGACATCATCCATTCTAAATTCATTAGGCAGTAATATTTACTTAATGCTTAATCACGAATTAATGCCTTTCCATGTACCTACTTATAGTACCTGTGTGATTATACTCCAATGTTAGTTGCATTACAAAGATCAAAATAGAAGTGGGTTGCACCAAATAAAAGCTCTAATTCAAAATATTTACTAAAATAGTGGAAACCAATATATAATTTTGAAAAGAAAAAACATAAGTGACTGATAATTGCTCTGAAGATAGCCTATGCTTTTAAGAAACTTAACTGGAGGCATGGAAGACGTCTCTGACCTTTCAACTCCTTCACTGGTTACTTTCTTTATATCCAAATTAACCACCCTTCTTACTCTAACAACCTATCGATCCAATTCATTGTCTCTCCTCTTTTCCACGTAAAAGTCTACACAATACATGTTTCTGAATAATGGTATGTTATTTGAAATCAATCACAGCAAGCATATTTGCCCTCTTAATGTCCCATTTAAGAATTCTACCATCCTGTGAAATATACATATTGGCCATTCTCTTTAGGATAAAAACTATAATGTAAACAAACAAAAAAAATCAATATTTTTTTGCATCAAACATTACACGAATAGTCATTACACTAAATAGTGTTAATCAACACTAAAATGCAATACTAGCGAACTATTTAAATCTCTCAGAAATTTAAAATCATATTTTGAAAGAATTTTCCTCTTGTGATATTTATTCTTTAAAGCATACTTAGAATATTCGTTACAAAAGAAAATTAAGAAATACTTGTAAATGTTTGTAATGAGAATACTTATTACAAACAAATTTGTTGAAAACTCTGAAGGGCAGAACTATTTCCTTTATTTGATTTTGTTGAAATCTTTCACTTAAACCGTTACAGCAATTTCAAAATCACTATATTTTATTTTTTAATGAAATTATTCTAAGGAGTTGCAAACATTTCATTTTCTAAAGTAGAAAACAACTTAAAAAAAAAATCAACTTACTCTATATCAGTAAGTGGAAGTAGGTTTTCTAATAAACAACCCTCTATATTGTTTAGATAATGATTTGTATATAGAGTTCTTCTAGTCTTTATTAATGTATTTTATTTATTGTAATATCATATTCACTTTTTTCTTTTTTTACAAATTGGCAATTTAGTTAGTAATTATTTACGCCTAGAATACAAGTAAGAATGTTGTAATTATGCTAAAGAGTGTTGGTCTCCTTGAAAGTGTTTTATACGACCCTCAAGATATTAGAAGGTTGCCTTTAGACTCCTCCTTATAGTAGAGGATGCATGCAACAAGAAGTGGGTGGAATTAATAAGGATCCTGGTATGTCCCTCATTAAGGTGGCAGCTTCTTCACCTTCCAACCTTCATTAATCTTACTTTTCTCTACAAAAATTAGTCATACTTAGCGATCCCTTATAAGGAAAAAACCTCAGACTAACTGCTTTGCATTTATTTTAAAATTCATTTAGAAACAGCGTCCCTTTCTAATGTATCTCTCTCTACACTTAAGTTAAAATAATGAGGTATTTTTATTACTTAAGTAAATAACTTTTGTTCATAGTAAATTACACTTTAAATTAATGTAAATTGGTTCTTATTATTTACTACAACCCTTTTCCATTTTATTGAATTTGATTGCTACTGGTTAATTAGATATATTTTAAATCACTATTAATCATAAGTTATCATTGCTATAATTAATTATACAACATAATCTTATACTGGTTTCTCCTTTGGCCTTATAGGAGCACTAGGTTTTACCAGTGGCTGTCGACATTTGGGAGTGAGACAATTATATGCAGCCAATTAGTACTGCTTTAGATACTGTAGAACTAGGAATTACAGTGTAAAGGCTGTAGGCATATAGCTGTCAGCTAATAAATGATATCATTTCTGAGCCACTTCTGTCTAGCTAAATAAGTTTCCGGTATTTATTTTGCTTAAAAACATTACACTTAAAAATAATTTATTTCAAACAATAATATTACAATAAACTAAATATTGTTTCATTATTTGATACTTTTCGCAACTTACTATGAGTCAAATGAAATCATAAAACGATATTTTCATATGAGTATATCAATACATGTTGATATCTGTTATTTTTCATAGTGTCAGGACTGCCTTTCATAAAGTTTTACTATTCTGGCGTTTCTCGTTAAATATGTCATTAAGTGTTGTGTGTAACAGAATTTCTAAATCCTATCAAGGTTTCAATATCCACAACTTCTATCAATAATATAACAAAAAAGTTATGACAATATTTTAATTAAAGCATATAAAGAACAAATGACTTCAGAGGAAATCTGATGGCCATAACTGATTACAAATTTATTCCCTTACTAACTTTATACAAGATTTTTTTTTCTCTGTAACGTCATATAAAACCGCAAAAGCCCCACCAAAAAAAAACAAAAAACAAATGTAAATTTGCAATATTAGCGCTTGCTGTTTGATTACGTTTTCTCATTTATATATGTGTGTGTATGATACAAGTGTTTATAACGACCAAGTATTAAACAATTTTGTTTTTTAAAATTCTGAAATTAAAAATGACTATTAATTAATCTTTAGTAATAAGATTTATAATAATTTTTACTTAATACTTTTATTATAAGAAATTAATAATCGTTTAAAATGTAGCTTAGGTATATTACAATAGAGAAATGGAAAAATACTTGAACCGGAATTTCAAAGAAAAAGAAAACCATCATATAATTATTTTCTCTCTTCTGTTTGAAAACGGAAAGTAGGCCAGTGTTATCATCTACTGTTTGATAAAGTTTGCTAAATCAATAATATTAAGAAGTTACTTTAAATTTACATAACTAGTAGGATGTTTCATAAATGAACAAAACTAGGGAAAGTTCACAAAACACTTATATATGTTACTGGTTCTCGTTTAATTCTGATACATAATAACAGCATCATATTTTACTTACTTCCAACTTGAATTCTTTTAAAAAAAAAAAATAAATACAACATAATGAAATATACTACATTTTGTGTCTTTAAAGGCTCTCATAATTTATGTCTACTCTAGTATGGAATTTTAATTTAACAAGAAAGAATTTTTAGAATTTGGTACATCGGACAGTTTGGAAGTAGAATTATTATATTATTCAATTAAGGAATTGCGAACAACCATAAACTACTGAACTTGATTACGAATATCTTTGTCACTTCTCTTTCTGTCTGGAATATTAATTGCCCTTTCTCAAAGTTTAGTGTTATATAGTGAGGTATTATTTAAGTTATTCATTATAATTGAGAGTATTTTTTTTTAATGTGTCCAAGCAAATACTATTCAGTATTTATTCAGTAGTGCAATAACCATATCAAACTACTATTAAAAAATCATGTTATAGATTACAGAATCTAACAATATGCTGTCATAGTCAACCTAAACAGATGAGAAAACCACTTTTTTCTTAAGAGTTACAACAAAATCCAGATAATTCAATTTAATTTTTTTTTAACTATTAATGTTAAATAAAAAAAGAACATATTGTTTCATAATAATTTTCTTCCCCAAAAAACTTATTTCATGGCAAATATTGTTAATTTTCAGAATGACCCTAAAATCACCAAATTAATAATAGAATAATTTCTATTTACTGTCAAAATCAACTTAACGGATTTTCCAAACATCAAAACGCTTAAAAAAAATTGTTTATTCCTTCCTATGAGTTAATTTCAAAGAATAAAAAAGTATAAAGTTCTCCAGTATTATTAAAGGTAAATCAGTTGAGGGATATATAGATAACAGATATTATATTCAATATTTGCACAGAACGTAACATTGTTCTACCAATTTTCTTAATTAATTTTAAAACAAACTATAAATATGTAAGATATCATTTTCAAAATATTAATATTAAACACATAATATATCGTCTTACCTGGTACATTGCTGCCGTAGCTCTCGGACCGGTTTCGGGTATCACCCATCTTCAACAAGAACTGATCTAATGAATCCTACCTTTCTGAATATATAACCTACCTACTATCCCAATGCTGCCTAGATTTTAGTATTTAATTATTTTAACTCTATTTTATTTTTATTTTATTATTATTTTAAATATTATTATTTAGTCTAATTCTTTTTCTATTATTTTCGTCTTTGTCAAGTCTGTCAAGTCGTCGTTTTATTTTCTGTAAGAGTTTAAATAATGTATCGCTTTGATGATTTACTTGTTCATTTATTAGATTACCCGATTCTTTATGTTTAAATATCTCTAATTCTTCAGTTACGTTAAGTCTTTTTCCTTTCTGTCCTGTTTTTATTAAGGTCATTGAATTTTCTAACCTGTCCAGTTAATGACCTTGTTCTGTTAAGTGGTTGGCGTAATTAGATTTGTTTGTATTATTTAGATAATCTTTAATGTGTTCATTGTATCTTATTTTTAGGGTCCTTCCCGTTTGTCCTATATATACATATATATATATATATATATATATATATATATATATATATATATATATGATTACAATTTTTACAATTTATTTTATATACTCCGCTTTTTTCATATTTATTAGTTTTATTTTCCGTTGAGTTATCTATTCTATGGTTTATTGAATTATTTGTTTTAAACCCTATATTTATACTATATTGCTTTAGTAAGTTTGCGAGTTTATGACTTATTTCTCCCATAAACGTTATACATGCGTACTTATCATTATTAGTTCTTTCATTATTGATATTTAATATATTTCTTCTGGTTTTTAGCATTTTGTCTATTATGTTTGCATTTTACCCGTTGTTATTTGCTATTGTTTTTATTATGTTTAACTCGTTATTAAAGTTAGTTTGATTCATCGGAATTTTTATTAATCTATCTATCATATAACGGAAAGCTGCTAATTTTTGTTGCCTAGGACGGATTGAAGTTTTATGTATGGTTATATCAGACGCGGTGGGTTTCCTATGTATTTTAAAACTAAGTTTTTTACCGTTTTTTTTCAATAGTTAGATCCATAAAATTTATTTTATTGTTTACTTCTATTTCGTGTGTAAATTTGATTTTATTATTTATCGAGTTCAGGTAGTTTTTAATATTTGTTATATTTTCTTCATTTTTATTATTTACGATTAGGAAGGAGTCATCCACATATCTGCTATAATGAACCACGTTAAATTTCACTTTTATTTTATTGACATAGGTTTTTTCTAATTCCTGTAAAAATATTTCCTATAATATAGCAGAAGTTGGATGTCCCATTCCTAACCCATATGTTGCTAAATAGAATTTGTTATTAAATTGAAAATAGTTTTGTTTTAAAGTTGCATTTGTTAATACTATTATTTCGTTTATATTGTTATCCTGATCATATTGTTTATCTTGTTTACGTATTATGTTTATTACTTCCGAACTAGGGATTGACGTATACAGATTTTCAACATCGAATGATACTAGTTTTGTGTTTTTATTTATATTTATATCTTTTATTTTATTTACTAAATCAATCGAATTCTTAATGTTGAACGTATTTGGTAGTCTAACCTTATCTTTTATCAGTTATGCTAATTCTTTTGATATTTTATATGCTGGGGCATTTCTATAATTTATCACGGGTCTTATTGGCTCTCCTCCCTTATGTACTTTGATTTGGGCTTTTAACCGAGGGGCATTCGGGTTCATGAAATGCATGAATTTTCAAAATATGTAAAATAAGCATGTTATGAGTATGGCTATCATATATTTTTGTGTTTATGTAATATGGGGATATATTTTATTATATTGTAATATTTAAAATTACATGTTCGTATAAATAAATTTGAAGTGTGAATATGACAACTTAATTTTATGAAATATCTCCTACTTTTATTTGAATTTTTATGGAAAAAAGTGGTATTCCTTTCTATTTAAATATATTTTTTCTAAATATAAATAATTTTACTACTGAACTAATATTATTAATAGCAAAATAGTTTAAGAAGAGTGTTGTATGTTTTATGTCATATTATTAACTCAAATACTAAATGATATTTTCATGACAGGTTTTATACTGAAATTATATTGATCTACTGTGTGGTAACTAAATTTTTTTTCTGCTTTACAGCGAAAAAGGCAGCAGATTTCCAAAGAGATGTTGACAGCGCCTGTGTCTTCCATAACGCTAGTTCAAGGTTTGCTGATGGATTTAGGTTTGGGTTAGGTAAGTAAAAAATCATTAGTTACTGACGATTTCATTAATAAGCAATCAGTAGACATACTACTGATATACTATGGCCAAAAGAATATTGCCAGGATTTATTAGTGTGTTAACCTGTTATGTTGATGCAGGCATCAGCATGGTAATTGCAATTAAAGCCTTCCCACAGCGAATATTGAATACCTGTGAGACCTTGTTTGATTGAGGTCGTGGAAGCTCCTCTTCACGAAGTCCGCCCTGGGTTAATTCCAGAGGCTGAATTGTTCTTGTCCTTGGCCATAGCCTGTTGCTTCTGAGAAAGTGGCGAAAGACCTTTCACATAAAAAGGCATCGGTCTGGTTTATCATAAAGTATGTTATGTTCAAAAAGCCCAGGTACCCAACATTGTACCAAAACATAATAAAATTAACAATATTATTTACATTGATATGTTTGTTATGAGAATAAAACCTAAAATAAAATATCCACTTTAATGCATAAATAATGAACAGAATATATGGAATTATGCTACTGTAAAAGAAAAGTAAGAGACCACAGTATATTGGAAATGACAGTCGTTTTGATGACTAAATACAGTCAGAGGGTGTTCAAAATGATAGAAATATCGTATATTACTACAGATCATTTTAGGTTTAAAGTGTTCTCTTAATATCAACAAGATTATCAGAATCGAAAAAATTATACCTCCTCAAAAAAAAATACGTAAAACAGCTCCAATGGAATTAATCAGATTTTACGCCTTTTTCAATTTTTCTTTACTTCTTTTCTGATTAATCTTACTTCATTCTTTGTTCTCTGACCTAAAGATAATTATAGAGATCCAGAGCTTGTTAGATGTCTTTAGGTGTAATGAAAAAAAATTTTCTGAAACTTAACTACAATGTTGCTTCATAAGCATTAAGAAGTATTATTTGAATCGTAAATACAGAAGTTAACATATGTTAGTGGGCCAGGTTAGCTCAGTGGTTAACGTACTCGCCTCTGAACTGATAGGACCGGGGTTTGATCTCCACCTTACACTCGGTTTATTCATGCGGGAGGTGAATAAATCTTAGTACGTTGTCCCTCGGAAAATGAGGTGAAACCGACGGTACCAAGCCTGTACGATGTCAGGTACTCGTTAAAGATTCCTACTTTAAATACACTTGATTTAGGCAAAATTTAGGACTCCCACTGTAGAATCAATCTTCATTGTATGGTATCACAAAGAACCAATGCTCGACCTACTTTTGTTCCCTTGTGAGACAACCACTGCAACCTAATTTAACCTAACATATATTGAATTACATACGTTTACATATAAATATGAATCAAATGTAAACGTCACATATTATTATGTAATCGGATTATTAGATAATGAAAAAAAAAGTATTATTGTACTGCCAAGCATATATTTCTCACTATAAGGCAAGTTTTCTAAACCGAGTACATCAAAGAGAAAATTGAAGTAGAAGTAAAAAGTAGGGTAGGTAGCATAAAGGGAAATGCAAGGCTCTACGATTCCGATATCACCGGAGTGCTTGACCCCGTCTATGTCACCATCCCTTACATGTTTTTTACAGTATTTTTCCAATCAGGAACATTCCTGAGGCTTTTAGCAAACCTTGTTTAGCAAAAATTTTTTGTGGACTCCAAATTGTCACTCTTTTCAAATCATTTAAAAGTACAAGAGTACTTTTTATCAATTCCTGAATACGAGTAAACTATATTTTTTCTTACTAGTTAAATATAAAATTAAAGTATAAACATATTAAATCATATTCATGTTTGCATGCAATAACAGGTTAAAGGTATTTATACATTTAAAATGTTTAGTCATCCACCTATTGTCTTTCAGAAAATTCTATGCTTAATTAACGTTATTTATGTAGAAATTGTGGATCCAAATTAACAGGATGACATCTTTTTTTTGACTGATGATATATCAGGAATAGTCAGGTGAAGTTATTAGTTGTCAAAAACAAGAGATGATGTGAAGCATTTTCCATCATGTGTCGGATCTATCAAACCAATAAGCTGGATTGAAAATGTATTAAAATTTCTCATATTTGAACAGCGGCCGAACTGGTCTTTTCAGCGACCTGATATACAACATGTTCTTGAATAAGGCATTTTTTTAAATTATTGTTATTAAATTAAGTTCTTCAGTTTTATGAATGCTATATCGAACATATATTTTAATATAATATGATTTAACAATACACGTAGAATAAAAGTCAACATGTTAACCAGAGTAAAAAGTTTGAAAAAGGATTAAAACTTTTCAACAAGTGCCTTTCATCAGAGTCATACTTACATTGATATTTCAAGATGTGTTGAATTTATAAACACAAACAGAATTGCGATTAACTTGTATCGATTGTAAATTGTATGATCATTTCACAATCAATGTTATACTTCTTTTATTTTGATAACATTTCAACTACTAAAGGTTATTGTTGCCCTCACTGGCAAAGTTCTGGTATTTTAAATGCTTTAGAAGAAGTTATTTCAATGATTTGAAACTATATCTACAGATTATATCTATTGACCAAATAAGCTAGCTACATTATACTATATGTTAATTATTGATGTTTCTTACCAAAACGTTTGATAACACGTTTACTTAGAGTAAAGTAGAGTGCTGTTTTCTGCCAAAATCTTTCTTTAACCATGAACATTAATGGAGTTTGGTTGGCTGTAGGAGCGGAAGTAGGCATAAGCACTGCACGTATCCACGCTAGAGGCCCCGTCGGAGTCGAGGGCCTGCTGACCACCAAGTGGATTCTGGATGGTGACGGCCACACCGCTGCCGACTTCAATGACGGCCACGCCCAGTACACCCACAAGAGTCTTCCTCTCAATTGACAGACAGGTGTCCAGTCGGCCTCTTCTGTTTCCCGCTCAACCCACATCTCATACTTCTTCAAATTTCTTACTAATCTCAAAAATTACCTCATTTGTTTAATTCGCTTTAAAAAACGTTAAAACCTTTCAATTTTATCATTATTGTATTTTTTTTGCACTTGTTTAATTTTACACTTTGCAAATCTAAAATAAAACTTCTTTTCTTGATATCAACAACACTTAAAAAAATTATAAAAACCGTTTTTATAATATATTACTGAATGGTAGTTCAGTAATACACAAAAATATTGTAAGAACTCTAACTACAATTTACAACAAAACCAATTTTTTTATGAGAAATAAACTAGCCTTTATCTTTACACAACAAATTAGTCAGCAATAAAGTAAACAAAGAGAACTAATATTTAGTAAATATTTAAATTATGAAAGCGAATTAGCATTTTTTGCTGTTACATAAACATATTTTTCAACTTGAAATCAAAATGAATAAAGAACACTCTAAACTTTAAGTCTAGAAAATCACTATTTATTATTTTTTTTTAGATTTCATTAAACATGTTTGAACATTGTTATTGTATAAAACAACTATCCGTTGACAATATTACCTTCTGGAATGCTCTTTGCCAACCGGTGTAAGATCATCTGTATTCTGTATGTTGGACGATTATCCTATAATACAGTATAATCGACATTAACTCTCTTTTTTTGACTGATAATGAGAAAATATACTAAAAAGAATTATTATTGATACCATTTCCAGTTGGTGTATTATTTACTAAAATTGAAATGTCGGTGCATTCCTTGTAATGGGCATGTTATATATGTTAAATGCAAATAAATCATCCTTCAATTACATTCAATGATATTAATTCTCTATTGCATGTTCAGATCAATGGAACATTTACAACTATCAATTATCTACTTATCAGACTGGTTGATACATATCAATTTGTCTAGGATGTCTACTCCAACTCATTCTCCTAATGATACAGAATGAACTCTCCTGCTATTGGTTCTTTGATAATAAATTCCTCATATAAAATGTATTTAAAGTACTTTCAGCTTTAACACCATATTTTCTTTGAACTGAATTCACAAAGGTCATTATTATAAATGATGTATGGAGTATCCTATTGTTTCATAATATTAGAGAATTATGTAATGTAAATCTGTAAATCAAATGATTTTAATTTCTTAGTGTTGAAATCAATTTTGTAGGGCATTCACTTGGTAGAAACTGATTGATTTAATAATCCTTAATGGATTATTTTTACAAATTGTATTGATTGATTATTTGGAATAAAGAAAAATTTTAATCTTTAATTTCTTTAATTCATCTTGAATGAGCACTTGTTTAATCCTGTTCAGACAGACAAAGATATCTTTCACATCAACGTGCATACTTACATATTTACCATAATATATTTTCTTCTAGTAAAGTTTTTTCGTTGTTGCTTTTCCTTCTAATGTGTCCATTCATGCAGAACTTTATGTGCGTTCAGTTTGTTGTTACCAGACCGACTAATGTGGCTACTGTTTTAATTTGTAAGCATTTTGATATCACAGCTTTGGATCTACGTATGAGACCGGGTGATACATACAATTTGTCTACCATGTCTACTCCATATTGTTGGAGTAGACATCGTAGTCAAACTGTATATATTTTAGTATGTATGTATTGTATGTATCGGTATAAATAGGCAACAGACCTTCTTTTAAACAGGTATCAGTAAAGTGAACCGAAGTCTCGGCATTCACGACATTCTGACTGAGAGATTCAATTCTACGAACTAACTTCCTGCTAACAGGATTTAACTGGAAAATGAGCTGGCCAAGTTGCTTCCTGAGAGATAGAAATCGAAGATAGACATCCTTAAAACGAGCCTGAAGTCCGTTCTAAAGATTTGCACTAAAGAGTCTGCGTTTTTTTCACCTAAAGGTCGCATGTTTCAGCAAATAGATGAAGTCGCCATGAACTCACCTTTGGGTGTCCTATTCGCAAACTATTTTATGAGTACATGCATATTGTTATTACCACTGAGGTTAGTATGATTAATATTAGAAATAGAAAAAACCGTCATACCGATATCAACTTACGAGGTATGACGGCTTTTTCTATTTCTAATATTTCATGAGTACTGTGTAGAAGAACGTATTCGCTTAATTAGAACAGCCCACAACTATAGGAGATATATCAATGACATTTTCGTCTTAGCCAAAGACATAAAGGTAATCAAAACTTTGAAGTAACACCTGGCGAATGAATCAAGCCTTAGACTAACTGTTGAAACAGTGCTGATGGTCAGCTGCCATTTCTTGATGTATTGGTCACACAGAGGTCTAGGAAGTTCAGCACAGGTGTCTATTCCAATCTAACTTACCCGGGTCTGTGTTTGAATGGGATAACCGAATGCCCGGATAGGTACAAACGTTCAACTGTTGTGGCTTATGTAAGAAGGGCTCTAACTCACTGCAGTGAATGGTTGGATGTCCACTCGGAGTTGGAAAGGTTAACTCAGGCCCTGGTCAACAATGGTTATTCCATTATAATGAAGTGACACCCCCGAGCTTCAGAAAAGTCATCTCGTGTATGAATATGTTTGCAACTCAGGAAACGGTGCAGCCCTGCATTCTACATACATCGGCATGACAAACACGACGCTCTCGAGGGGTCTTACACTACATTTTTCTGCCGGTGCACCAAAACAACATAAACAAGAAGTTCTCACTCGGGAGAAGATAGTCGAAGAAATCAAAGTTCTCCAACTGCAGAGTAACTCTAACCGACTAAAAATCCTGGAAGCACTCTGTTAACTGCCAGATGGTTGACATGTTTCCCACTCCCAGCATGAGGATTATGGTGATAGGCTGAGACGTGCAGCAGGATGCTGGACTGAGTGCAGTGCCGCATGGTGCTGATGCTGATGGTGGTTTGGTTGATCTGTTAGCTGGGACTGAAGGACCGGAGGGTGGTGTGCTTAGGGTCGCTCGGCCCACGGTCGGCTTTTACCAAAGCCGCTCGGTGTGAGTCGGTCTTCAGAAGCAGCTGATCTTCAGCTGCTCTACAGCTGGGCTCCGCCTGCTCTTACCCCACTGCCCTTACTACCCCAGTTTTCTCTTACCTACGCCAGTTGCGTTCTGGTATTGCTAGGAACAACTTCGCCCGTCGATGACGTTTGTGACGTCCACAGCTTGCATTCTTTTTTTATCTTTATTATTCATTTTTTGTTTTTTTAATTATACCTTCTTTGTTAATTCTTACTTTTTTTTCAACTCTTTTATTTGAATTCCTTTTCCTGTTCTTTGTTAATCTTTTATCGTCATTTATTTTAATCATTATTGAACTTTCAACTCTTTATTTCTAACCGCTTTGTTTCTTGTTCTTTATTAATCTTGTTTCTTCTATTTATATAAATCTTTATTAATCCATTTAATCTATTGATACTATTGACTACCTCATTGATTTTCTTTCACTTGTCACTTGACCAACTCCTTTTCCAGTTGAATCCTGTTAGCAGGAAATTAGTTCGTAGAATCTCTCAGTCTGAAGTTCGTGAATGCCGAAACTGCGGTTCACTTTAATGCTAATTGTATGTATCGAAGACAAATTGTAGTACTATACATCACTACTCAAAATTGTTGTCTACTCCTTTATAATATATAGAGTGATGTTCAGGTAAAGTGATTTAGATCAGGTGTGATTTAGATCAGGTGTGATTTAGATCAAGTGTGATTTAGATCAGGTGTGATTTAGATTAGGTGTGATTTAGATCAGGTGTGATTTAGATCAGGTGTGATTTAGATCAGGTGTAATTTAGATCAGGTGTGATTTAGATCAGGTGTGATTTAGATCAGGTGTGATTTAAATCAGGTGTGATTTAGATCAGGTGTGATTTAGATCAGGTGTGATTTAGATCAGGTGTGATTTAGATCAGGTGTGATTTAGATTAGGTGTGATTTAGATTAGGTGTGATTTAGATCAGGTGTGATTTAGATCAGGTGTGATTTAGATCAGGTGTGATTTAGATCAGGTGTAATTTAGATCAGGTGTGATTTAGATCAGGTGTGATTTAGATCAGGTGTGATTTAAATCAGGTGTGATTTAGATCAGGTGTGATTTAGATCAGGTGTGATTTAGATCAGGTGTGATTTAGATCAGGTGTGATTTAGATCAGGTGTGATTTAGATTAGGTGTGATTTAGATTAGGTGTGATTTAGATCAGGTGTGATTTAGATCAGGTGTGATTTAGATCAGGTGTGATTTAGATCAGGTGTGATTTAGATCAGGTGTGATTTAGATCAGGTGTGATTTAGATCAGGTGTGATTTAGATCAGGTGTAATTTAGATCAGGTGTGATTTAGATCAGGTGTGATTTAAATCAGGTGTGATTTAGATCAGGTGTGATTTAGATCAGGTGTGATTTAGATCAGGTGTGATTTAGATCAGGTGTGATTTAGATTAGGTGTGATTTAGATTAGGTGTGATTTAGATCAGGTGTGATTTAGATCAGGTGTGATTTAGATCAGGTGTGATTTAGATCAGGTGTGATTTAGATTAGGTGTGATTTAGATCAGGTGTGATTTAGATTAGGTGTGATTTAGATCAGGTGTGATTTAGATCAGGTGTGATTTAGATTAGGTGTGATTTAGATTAGGTGTGATTTAGATCAGGTGTGATTTAGATCAGGTGTGATTTAGATCAGGTGTGATTTAGATCAGGTGTGATTTAGATCAGGTGTGATTTAGATTAGGTGTGATTTAGATCAGGTGTGATTTAGATCAGGTGTGATTTAGATCAGGTGTGATTTAGATCAGGTGTGATTTAGATCAGGTGTGATTTAGATCAGGTGTGATTTAGATCAGGTGTGATTTAGATCAGGTGTGATTTAGATCAGGTGTGATTTAGATTAGGTGTGATTTAGATTAGGTGTGATTTAGATCAGGTGTGATTTAGATCAGGTGTGATTTAGATCAGGTGTGATTTAGATCAGGTGTGATTTAGATCAGGTGTGATTTAGATCAGGTGTGATTTAAATCAGGTGTGATTTAGATCAGGTGTGATTTAGATCAGGTGTGATTTAGATCAGGTGTGATTTAGATCAGGTGTGATTTAGATTAGGTGTGATTTAGATTAGGTGTGATTTAGATCAGGTGTGATTTAGATCAGGTGTGATTTAGATCAGGTGTGATTTAGATCAGGTGTGATTTAGATCAGGTGTGATTTAGATTAGGTGTGATTTAGATTAGGTGTGATTTAGATCAGGTGTGATTTAGATCAGGTGTGATTTAGATTAGGTGTGATTTAGATTAGGTGTGATTTAGATCAGGTGTGATTTAGATTAGGTGTGATTTAGATTAGGTGTGATTTAGATTAGGTGTGATTTAGATCAGGTGTGATTTAGATCAGGTGTGATTTAGATCAGGTGTGATTTAGATCAGGTGTGATTTAGATCAGGTGTAATTTAGATCAGGTGTGATTTAGATCAGGTGTGATTTAGATCAGGTGTGATTTAAATCAGGTGTGATTTAGATCAGGTGTGATTTAGATCAGGTGTGATTTAGATCAGGTGTGATTTAGATTAGGTGTGATTTAGATTAGGTGTGATTTAGATCAGGTGTGATTTAGATCAGGTGTGATTTAGATCAGGTGTGATTTAGATCAGGTGTGATTTAGATTAGGTGTGATTTAGATCAGGTGTGATTTAGATCAGGTGTGATTTAGATTAGGTGTGATTTAGATCAGGTGTGATTTAGATCAGGTGTGATTTAGATCAGGTGTGATTTAGATCAGGTGTGATTTAAATCAGGTGTGATTTAGATCACCTGATCTAAATCACTTTACCTGGATTGTCTGCATCGCCTCTTATTCCCCAATTCGATTTATTTGTTATTAATACTAACAAAGAAATGCTCAAGTCATTGTTAAAGATACGAATGAGAAAACAATTATTCTGCAAATTCAACGGCTATTCATTTTTGAAAAAACAGTGATAAACATTATCTTTTGGTTCGAGTAGCATATGTTTCATAACATAGTTATCATGTGATTATGAATATTATTATTAGACATGTTTTATTCTTCAAAAATAAAAAAAAAATAATACCAAAAAAAAAGTTACAAACTAGCCCACAGTCTGTAATGTATTTCTGTATTATTACTGTAAAAGTTTTTATGATCAAAGTAATTTTAGTAATCTGACGGTTGAATGAGAAAAGGGTATTTGTTCACTCCAATAAACCTTTTGGAATTGTTTGCTACATTATCCAGGGTAAATGTATTTAGGATGAAACATGAGTCAGATTGATTCTGTATAAGGAAGTATTAAAGGAATCACATGACCCATTCATCCGATAAATCATCGCTTCGCTAAGTACCTCTACACACAGGTGCACCAGCGTTACATCGTATTTCCATATCCCTTAATACTTCTCTCTATGAAAAACTAATCTTCTTTTGCGATTTGAAAATCCATAACTCAACTTAATAAATGTAACCAGAAAACTTCATTCCATGGGTGCTTCTGTACTGGGAGAAAAATGTCATATTGAAAATTCTATTTATAATATATATTCAATTCCCTTTTCATTCCCTTTGAGAACATATACAATACATAATATATATATATATATATATATATATATATATATATTAGATAACCAGCCCATGAAATAAAAAAAAATAAAAAAATTAAAAATCAAGATAATTTTTCATAAGAATTACCATTATTTAGAAATGCTTATTTCGTTATTTTATGTGATTATAAAAATTTTCCAGTTGCAATCTATTTTATAAGTTCCATGAATTTGGGGTTTTGAGTTACTTATTTGTAGAATTGGGGGCACTCACTGAATACATTGTACTAGCAGGTAGTTTTCTTGCTTTATACTGGAGTTTCGGTTTTTTGACCCTGCATATTGATCCATACATCTAAGAAATAGCTTTTTCCATCGTGCATTTTTATAAGTACCCATATTTGAATACTTATTTAGAGGATTTCAATGCCTTTCATATTTACTGCTATTTTGAAGCAGTCATCCACCAATCTACAATAGTCTATTGGTTTAAAATATGGTGTTTGAACATTACGTTGTTTTTAATATGACATTTGCAGTGAGTGGCAAATATTACTCCCATAGCAATTCTGTCCGTCTGTAAATACATGGTTCTACATATGTTACTTAAACTACAATTACTTACACAAAGGGCAAAAGCAATTATACGGTAAAGTAATTATAAGGTAAACTCATGTTCATCTTGAAATTTTCGTATCACAGGTACAGTAAAATGATAAGAGTTTAATTACTTATCACATTTGTAAATTCTTATACTTACAATATAAAACAGAGCTGCCCATTCGGACCTCTTAGGGCTGACTCCGATTCCTCCATTTTTCAATATCCGACTCCGACTACAGCTCTTCATTTTATTATTTAAAAAAAGATGGCAGGTGGATAATAATAATTCATATTAACAGCATTAATAATAGTTAATTATAATTAGTTATAATTATTAATTATTATTAATAATAATAATTATTATTATTATTATTATATTATTATTATTATTATAATTTATTTTTTATAATAATAATTATTATTATAATTATTAATTATAATTATTATTTATAATTATAATTAGTAATTTATAAAAAAATTCGCGCAATTTCCATTACCATATAGAGCAATAAAACTATAATAAAACCTGGATTAACCAGTCTCCTGATATACTTATCGCATTTGTTTACATTGTTTCTATTGACTTAGAAATTGTTTAACAGAATCCACTGAAGTAAATTGATGTTTAGAGATTTAATGAAATAATTTCAAATGATTTAATGACTTAATATGAGATGTAAGGACAATAAAATTTTACAATTAAAAAATCTATGCCAATCAACTCTATAATTTCTATGCTTCCCATGGTATGATGGGTTTGTCTAACAAAATACTCTGTGGTGCAGCTTTGACAAAACTTCAGATCGGAAACATTTTCTCTACATTTACCTTTGGGTAATTTTCTAGTATAAGGAATGGCCTCTGTGTTCAATATTTCAAAACGGATATTAATTTAAAGCGAAAACCTCGGTGGCATATTTACTTTACTATAAGTAATGTATAGTGATCGTGAAAAAATTGATCACGAGATCTTGACGGATTTACAGGTTTTGAGGTCTCAGAAGTAGTTGTATGAGGTTTTTCCAATGATTGTGTGTGTGTGTGTTCTTTGATGAATTAAATTGATATTTTACACAAAAAATGGGTCTCATAGTGTAGATTTGCTCTATTATTTGAGACCAATTATGGGTGACGGAAAAGTCACGTTTTTGCCAAAAACTGTTTTTAGACTACATTTTTTACTCCTAAACTACTAATTCTACAGTTTGAAATTTTCGCATTATCTTTTTCTCAAAATCAATAAATGAATAATATTTTCAGATTTTTAAGCAACAGAAAATAATTTTGTTCAATACAATATAATTATTTGACTTATAATTCAATCTGAAAGCATGTGAGAGCGATACAAGCCATACTGTTTAAGGAATGAAAATGAAACTATACCTATAAATAGAACTTTATGTAGAGGGTAAGTTGAGATAATATTTTTCATGATTACATTATTTAGAGAGGAATGAAATTTTTTGTTTTATAGAAGGGTGCTATGCTCTTAACTATATCCAGTTTTTTTCACTATTATGGTCTAAGAGTTCATATTTATTCTTTTAAAAATTTCTGGCTTCCAGCTATAATAGTGTTGAACTGAAAAACAGCTTTGACATTGATTTGAGTATGTAAAACTGATGAACTACGATATATTTTTTTCTCCTATATATTTACAGCAAGTTTTTAAAAGAATACGTCATGCAGGCAATGCTAACGCTCACTCGAGTAAATTGAATCTTTATGACAATGGAAAAGCAAAGTGACATTATAGAGCTAGCATGAAATAAAATTCCGAGTTTGATAACTTTATAAAATATAGCGTTATATTTTATCAAAAAATATAACACTATTAAAACTTGAAACATCCTTTAAAAAATAATACAATTATCTTACATATAGTCCAGAGATCGCAAATTAATAAAACCACTGTCAGAGACTCCTATATTGTTGAAAAATGGTGGAATTGATTTCAAAGGAACATGAAATTGATTTATCGGTGTTCTTGATAGGCGTGACCTTGCAATTATTTTTACAACAATTTTACAAAATGTTCAGTAGATGAAAGATATACACTAAGATATATATATATAAATATATATGATTTTGATGTTTTATTTTGTTTTTGTAAAAATATCTTACATTAAAAATAGTCATTACATTTTATATATATTGTTGTTATTATTACAACTTTATTGTTATATCTAATATGCAGAATATGAATAGAAATATATTAAGCAGTTTGTTATTCCAATTTATTTATTAGCTTAAATAATGACATTCTTCCACACTGAATTGTTAAATAGTAATAATAAATATAATGAGTTTTAGAGAACAAATGCAATGATTTTTGACACCACTATATTAGAAAAACATTAGAAAATAAAACTTTAAAGCAGTGATATAAAGTACACATTCCTGAATATAATTAATATTCAAGTTCCTGTTATAACGAACTTATTAATATCTGATTAAGACGTTGAATGTTACACCATGTTACACATGCCAATCTATTTTTCTTTTCTTAAAAAATGTGCAATTTATATTATGAAAAATTCTTTTAACTCGAAACATTGGTCTAGAAGAGATGATAAAATATTTCTTGTAAAAGAATCTGTTTTTTTGGGGAATATAATATCTGCATCCAGTTGCGAGGCGTTGTTAATAAATGTATATATTTCCCCAGCCGACTCTCTTATAATAGATCAAAGAACTTTCACTTTCATCCCGTAAATGTCACACTGAATTTTTACAATTTTTTTCATTATTTCAACAAAAATAATTTTATATATTTCATGAGTAAAACATGTTATACAGAAAAATGCGAACTTCATATTTTGATTGTTTTATATGTTTTATGACCTTCTAATTGTATTTTATAAATTTTAAAAACGAATATATTTTATAAATGTGTGTGTGAGTATTGAATATGTGATAACGTCTTAGGTCACTATGTTTAAGAAATGTTATGACATATGACATACAAGTATTATTATTTACCAATATGTCAGGCAGTACCATGTGTAAAAGTAATTAGTTAAATTTACTAACTTGTAAACAAATTATGTGTTCAAAAAAGAATGTTATTTTAGAATTGCTATCATTTTCTTGTTTAATTTATAATGAAGGCAAAAATGAAGGAAATTAGATATTAAAATACAAGAGGTCTCTGCACCATCAAAGCATACTTTGTTTTTGCGTTGATGGTTTGGTTTTTGGTTGATATAAACTTGTACCTCCTAATTTCAATTTCTTATCAAATGTACGAGTTCACACTTTCAAGAAACTTGAATGACAGGCTACTATGAATCTATTGTACTATGAACATTTATAAATCTTTTATTGGTATATCTACATAAGAAAAGTCTTTATCCTTGAAACTTCATTAAAATGGCATTGTGTAACATAATGTTAAACAGAAAGATATCTTAGAAGGAATGTTACCACCTTTTGAATGGTCATTTTCTACGATTACATACAAATGCAACTAAATGTTTACAGCTTTTTAAGTTACCAATTTGCCTTTTAAATATAGTGACAATGCAAACCTGTTTTGATCGCTGTGCTCCCTAGCCTTCCGACCATTTACACCAAAAGATCAAATCAGGCCTACGATTTAACGTGTTGCCCTTTTTGTCACCTCCAAGTTTAGCCACCCAAACTTGGGGTGTGCGAGGTGGACCTCGCGGAGGCGGGCACCACGATTCTACGTCGCGCATTAGACCAATATAAAACTAACTAATTCACGCAATTATACCAGGGGGCGAAAAACAATAACACGACAGTTAAACCCCCGGTACAAGGGTGGCTCTACTGCCTCACTAATGCAAACCACCTCTTGGCTGGGAAATGTCAAAACCCATCTCTTGGTGAAAAACCTTTGCTTAAAATAGAGGCACCTATTTTTGGGAAAAGCCTCTAACTACAAGGGATAGGACATTACCCATACATATCAGTATAAATCTTCAGTATTTCTTCTGACCATAATATATAGCAAAAAAATGTACGGATATGATCAGATTTCTTAGAAGAAGTTATCACATATAAGCTCTGAATTTTTGAAATGGCAATTATATCTATATCACAAATTTTCTGTAGATATTTGTTTTCGTACTATTAACCAATCTATTTAATATTTTCAGAAATATTTTTACATAAAAATCGGAGATTAAATATGTTACATTACACTTAATTAACATTTATTATATTAGACAAGCAAATATCAATTTAGAAACTTAATCACCTTTTGAAGTAGGAGGAGATGTAAGAGAAATCTAAGAGTAGGTTGAAATTTCAATTTGTATGAGTTTGTGTAAGAAAAACTAAGAGTGAGAATGAGTTAGTGTTTGAGTTTAAGCACCATTTTCAGAAATTGGGGAAAATTAATTAAAGACTTATATTTTGCTCAAGACTTAATGAGCAAAATATCTTTATTTGACAGTAATGATTACTACAAATGAGGTGGAGTATAAATACAAGAGAGTTACTATGAGTAGACCGAGTTCAATCAGAATCACTAGAAGTAAGATTACAAAAATATGTTTAAATGCGTATTTTATAAAATACTTAGAAAAGACTCTTAAGGACTAAATTATTTGTAACAAATCTAAAAGAGAGTACAGACAGGAAGAGATCGTAGCATTCTCTTAAAGCACAAAGGCAATGAGAGCAGCACAGTACCATATATTGTTTACGATCCCCTGTGTGTGACTTGGCTTAAAATACAGTACTGAAATCATTGATGCAATAGTTATACATCCTTAAAGAATATATGTTGTTCAAATCAATGCTTTAATATGCATTACAGGTGAAATTAAATTTACTCCTATTGCTGAACTGTAGCTTCAGGCGGATGTAGAACTTCTTAATTTTAATTTTATGTACGTTTTCAGTTAACGCAATAACCGTTAGAGCCCTTTAAAGAAATATTAAAGAAACCGTTTATATCATTTAACAATCAATCGAAATATTTTTTATTTCTAATAATATTTTAGAAAACTTCGGAACATAGGCATGCAATCAACATTTGCTCCATAAATCACCAGGCATCTTCATGCCACTGTATAACAACGTATTAATAACTGACAAAATAACATTTAGCTTTATCAACATTGAAGCTTATTATCCATAATAAATTAATTAATATATTTAACTAGGCTCCAGGTTCTGATTATGTCTGGAAGTTTTGCAGTATCTCTGTATAGTGAAGTTGCTTACTGCCACAAACTCAGAAGTTTTATTCCTCAATCTCTTGTTTTTTTTTTTATCAGCTTGTGAATTTGATATGACGTTAATGATAATGGTCGTAGATGTTGACATCTATAAGCTACGTAGAAAATAACAATAACACCAGCTCTATAATTTCTTACAATATTTAACTCTTAAATCATAGAAATTAAAACAAAAACAATTTATAATAACAAATATTTTATTCAAAATTGAAAATAAACTTTGACTATAAATTAGAGAATGATAGAATTAATTTGTCTCATAAGTGTTACAGTAACCAGGAATAAAAATGTAAAACAATTTATTTATACTACATTAAATTTCAAAGAAAAGTGAATGCAAGATTGTTTAAAGCAGCTATATATTTTGCCCAGAAAGAAGGTTTGCAGCCCTATTAAACTTAGACAGTAAATATTCTGTTCCAGATAACAAAGCGGTTTCTTACCAGAAAAACCTGTGGCATCTTATGAACTACTCACAAATCACCTAAATCCAACATTCTAAATAAACATCCTACTTTATAATATCCTTTTTCTGAAAAAAAAAAAAACAATTACTTTGAAAGAGATACTTAAATCTGCAGTATTTATTTAATTTATTTTGATAAAATTTAGTATTCTTATGAAATGAACAATAAACAGGAATAAATATGTTTGTTGGTTTCGAATGCAACACTTCCTGGCTTCAGTACTGCATAGAGGAGAAAAGCTTAGCTTATTATCTAAGTAGTCCTCATTTAGTCATTGATAATGACTGTGTGTGTGAAATGTTATGACATATGACATACAAGTATTATTATTTACCAATATGTCAGGCAGTACCATGTGTAAAAGTAATTAGTTAAATTTACTAAGTTGTAAACAAATTATGTGTTAAAAAAGGAATGTTATTTTAGAATTACTATCATTTTCTTGTTTAATTTATAATGAAGGCAAAAATAAAGGCAAATGCATTAGTGAATTTGATACATTGCAGGATTCACTTTATAACATCATATAGAATATTTCTAATAATATTTATTAAGGATATTCTACCTTATCAAGGAATTTTTTTTTCAAATATTTTCTTAAATCAGCCAACAATATCACATTGTTATCCAAAAAAAAAAAAAAACGATGTAACCATTGTTATATAAGTTAAATTTATTCTTACCTAAGCTTATATTTGAGTAATGATATTTAAGGAGTATATGAAATGGTACTGACTCAGGGCCGATGCATCAGAGCCATTTCTATATGTTAGGTTGCACAAAATTCATCACTCAAGAGATCTAGTATCATCCAAAATTTGATGTTTAGATCATCATAACTAAGTCTTCTCTTCAGGCAATATTTGATAAATATGATTACATTCTTCCTAACAATATATTTTACCAGGAGACCATAATTCATTTTAAGAAAGCAATTCAGGTAAATTTCTGCACCAAAAATATGCAAATAAGTTTATGAATAACACAAAACTACACTACAATTCAAAAATATATTATTATTAATATTACCATTATTATTATTATCAATTAAATTAATTATTGAATTTCATATAATATTAATGTTGTAAATTGGTAATAGGTTGTTGACACCTACAACCTATGTAGGAAATAACTACGACACCAGTTCTTTAGTCTGTTACAATATCTGACTCTTGAAATTATAGATGTTAGTGAATTTTTTGGTTCTAGAAAGGAACCGAAGAAAAGTGGTTGTTTTAGTTGGTATTCTGGATTAATTGGTAGCCTAGAACAACGTCCGTAAATTCATCTCACCTACTAACCCCAAAAAAAATTCTTGTTACTATAATTTGTTTTTATTTATTTATGGATGAATATATTTTTATAGTAATTATAACAGTACACTTATATATTAGGAATGTTTTCTCTTACCCAGGAAGTGATCATCAAATATTTTCCTAAATCAGCAAACCTTTTAATTATAATCTTTAACATTTGAAAGTTTGCTTTTGAAACTAAAATAATGACAGAAAAACATGATTTACATTTATTTTTATTCTGTCAGCCGGTCAATACATTATTTAAATATATAGATTGATATAGCTTCTCGACCACTGATTTTTAAAATTCAAAGATGGTTTTTATGAGGATTTTGGTCTAAAGAAATTATACTCCTGTTTGTACCACGACATTTTGCCAAAAATTGTTTGGCATTTTGAAGGTTAAAAACAATTTATTAACAACATAAATAGTGAAAACAAATAGAAACCACCAGAAAACAAAAATCACAAAAAAAAAAACAAACCATAAAACACCAAATAAAGTAAAAAAAGAAAACCACAAAAGGACCACAAAATAGTCGGTATTATTGTTTTTTTAAGAAACCATTTGTTGTTTAAATATAATTACTTATTATTACTCATTAAGACTAAACAAAATTTTAAACATATAAGCAATATAAAAAAAATAATTCTCCCAGTATACCTCTAACAGAGCATTCAAGAAAACAAAGAGACAATAGCAAACACAATAAGCAAGAAAATTAAAAAACAAAAAAAAAGGTAAAATGAACGAAATTAAGGAGAAAAAACTACAAAATATTATCTTGTTTTTGAGGAAGAAACTATTTACGGTCCAAGACACTATCTACCAGCATCATATCAGAAACGAAGACAAGGGAAGGTTACATAACCACAAAACAACAACAAGCTACACCTCCAATTTCAACCTGAACTAGTTAATAGAACTTTTGAAGGAGATTGGAGTAAATGTGACTAAGACTGGATATATCCGCTATCTTATTACAGGCCGTTAGTGTTTTCATAATATTTATTATTTCTTTGAAATGACTCTTTTTTGTGTCTTTATCATATTCTAGAATTTTTGTGTCTTAAAAAGTAAACGAATGTTTCTTTTTACATGCATGCTCGGCTAGAGCACAAACTGTTCTTTTATATCATTTTTATGCTGTATTATCTTACTTTTTAAGTATTTAGTACTTTATTCAAAACAAAAAAAGAAAGATGAGGCCACAAAGTGAAAAATATTTCAAAAAAATAAGATACAAAATATAAAAAAAAATTAAAAAAGTTTGTTTTATGGTTTAGCCCAATTAAAATGTTGGTTTGAAAGAACAAGATTCTTGATCAGAAGTTTCACTACTATTAAAAAATAGTATAAAAGTACTGTCATACCATAAGAGCAATGTATTACCAGCCTTAAACATCATTTCATTGTACATTACTTTAGCCTAAACTTTAGAGCAATTTTTTTCAATGTGCATTTGATACAGATTGTTCTACTTGCATTGATAATTATGTCACTTCAGACTCATCTAATATTCAGTTATTTCTAATAGCACTAGATATCAAATGTTTTATATTGCCCAGAAGTAGATTTTGTATATGGGAACGTTTCTAATTGTTGGAAGTGGATGTAAAATTCACACTTTGAAAACCTTTAAAACATACGTATAAATTTAAATTATATATTATTTATAATAACCACAATACCATATATTCAATCAGATGTGTTATCTCGAAATAATTAAAGATTTAATTTTATCTAAACTTAGTAAAATGATAACTCTTAATGCGACAGGCGTTAATAATCGTGATATTTGGTCACAAACGGCAATGCCTTGTAACTAAAAAGAAATGGTGTTGCTACACAGAATATTGTGAAATACTAACTGGTGTACAAACAGAAACAAGAGCACATACATTTTAATTTCTGATAGATAGTTGTAATTCACATAATTACTGTGTTTCCTAGAGTTTGGGATTCGTTTAACAATAGTTTCTCGGCAGTTTGTCTGTTTTATCACTATCACGCCCATACAACCTCTTATCACACCGGGTCACCAACCTTTATTGTATAGTCAACACTAATAGTTAAGCCTTTCTATTTCCAACACGTGTTTTCTTTCAGCCAATAACTTAAGAAATTGATATCAATTAATTTTTTTTTAAGTTATCAACTTTTTCATCTATTTTATTTATTAAAAATTTATTTTTTTAAATTTGTTTTGATGTTAGTTTATTTTTATGTGTGAATATGTCACGTCTCCGTTTTCAATTTTCATGGGTGTTCCTTACCAAACGAGGATGACATGGACCAGGAATACGTAGTGTGAGGATATTAAGACCACCACAAGCTTTAACTAAAAAATAAATAAATAAAATAATATATATATAAGTTTAAGCATATGAGATAAATTTATATGGTTGTCAAATAAAAGTAAACCAATTGATAAATAAGAAAGGTTAAAATATAAAAAAATTGATATAATCAAACAAAATAAATTCAATGTAAGTGAATAGAGGTTAACTTGGTGCTCAGGCAAAACAAACAAGCACACATACACTGGTACTCTCTGCTGTTACCCGCATATATGTGTTCTTTACAGGTCACATGCAGAGCTCATCATATCCTCTTGTCGTGCTCTTGGTTGACACTCCTGTACTTTGGTAAGGAGAACACCCGTAATCACTGGAAAACAGAGATATAACGCATACAGTAACAATTATCTGACTAAATTTTAAAAAAAAATCGGTTAAGTAATTATTAATAAATAAAATAAATGGACATTTATATATTAATGTTGGTATATTAAATATATACCTACATTTAGTGAGGTATATTAAACATTTTAGCGAGTTGGTATATTAAATTACCAACTGTTTCGTTAAAGTAAATCAGGTCTTATAAATCTCCGAAGCAAAGGTTGGTGACCTGAAGTGATAAAGTTTGCGTGAAAGTGATGGTGATTGGACAGAGAAACTGCTGTGATATTATTGTTTAACGAATCCAGAACTTTCGAAAACCAATCACATAATATACACAGAGTGAATATTATAGAGTGAAAAAATAATACCTTTCAACAGTATGCAGGACTGCATGCAAAGTAGTGCATTCATTTCCTAGCGAAGAGTTCGTGGATATATGTACAACAATCAAACAGAACTGTGTTATAATTGTAAATTTCACAGTTTTAGACATTATATTGACAGTTTGATCAACAAAAACACCTCCAGATACAAATGCCCCAATATACTATGCACGTCGAAAAATTTAATATAATTTACATCTTGAAATACGGAAATACTTTTGAGATACGAATAGCTAATACTGGAATGCCAGCAATAACCCGGCTACCAAATAATGATTCAGCCATCATTACTAAACTTTACCATTCAGTAAAAATGATACATTTTAGCGTAAGTAATCAACAAAATATTTAAAATTTAAAAAGAAACACACAATAATAGTTTAGAGGTTTATGAAACTCTCTCACCCTCTTCCTCCATACTACATACACGATGCTCTGTCATAGCGTAGGTGAGTGTGAAAGCATGTTTAATTAGCTATTTTGACAAATATATCATGAATACAGTAAACATTGAATTTATTTTATATTGCATTCATATTTGGTTGGTATTTAGCCCATGTTAATTATTTGGGGTGCAATTTCGTACCTCTGGAACGAATAATATTTCCATAAATAACTATGGAAAAAATTAATTTGATGTACGATTTTTCTGTTATAAAATGATCGTCATTGAACGAAGTAAACTCCTATATCGTTGTACCTGTGTATTTGATAATATCAATTGGATGTTAAAGTTGCTCCAATTCCACAGTTCCTGTTCCGTGCCATAACTGCCAATAAAATAAAAAAAAAATAATAATGCAATCAAACAGAAAGTATATAGACTAATATTTGGAGGCAATAGCTATTGTCAAAAAGAATACCTGAGGAGATGAAGCTCCCATAGATTAATCACCGTCAGATGCATTGTGCCAGACCTTTGTTGTGCTCGAACAAAGCACCGCTGCTACAAGATCCTTTGTTCACAGTAATTTCAATCCATATTCAGTACAGTGAAGACATATTTATTTCTTAAATTTATTATTTAGTTTTACCGAGCTTTTACTCTCACTTAATAATTCATTCGTTTTTATTATAAAATAGTTTTTTATTATTACACAACTATTTCTTTTTTCTTTCAAAGAAAGCTAATATTACAATAATATTTTTATTTCACAAGCTCCAAAAAACAAAATAAAAACCAAGTTAGTTTAAAGGTAATCAAAAGTTGATAATAATGTAAAGAAATTAATAGAGAATTCTAAATTGTCAATCTGTTTAGCATGCAAATAACTTTATTAACACCTAATTTAAATGCATTGAAACAAAGTTGGATTTTAAATTATACACTTCAGTGAAAATTTTTATTCCATTTTTTTTTTTACGTAACTATGGTCCAGTTATAATTTAACTATGTTACATCAAACTTTGTAATATCACAGGATCAATTTTTTTAGAAATAAATTTTGGAAAAAATAAATATTAAATGAATTTTGTGAAAGCTACAATTCTGTTGTAGTTAGATATGAAACGAGAATCAGATGTTCAAACTTTAAAATGGTTAAAGTTGTTAACATGCCTAACTCAACAGCTAATTTACTTTATGAATAATTAATGTAACTTGAATAAATTTTAAAAATTTATTTTCTTTTTTGAATTAATTACAACTCTCCAACAAATCATCTCCTGGGAGTTAATTAAAGTAAGTTACCTGTCACACAGTGAATGAACTCAAAAAAACATTCACCGTTCAAAAAGATAGTTCAATTACTTTCCTTGTCTGATTCATTTTTTTTCATAGAACTCATTTTTACTACTTTATTTCATAGAAGGTGTATAACTATTTTACTGTGGCGTAAAAGCTCGTTGTACCAGTGTACCAGTACAACGTGGAGAGCCACAAAACTAAAATCTCAATGAAGATTTATCGAAAATAAAGACCAGAATGTTATTTACTTGGATGAATTTCATTCTTCACAATATATGTAGAAAATATTAATCAGGTATTGTTTTCTTGACCACAAATTACTAATAAAAACTTTTTCTTCTTCTTGGAGTTTGGTCAGGGTTAGTATAGGAATGAGCTTTTTTCCAACGTTTCGTCTTTATTTTAAGACATCCTCAGGGCTATAAACTAACAAAAAAACAATGAACATTTGTCATATCTACTTTACATTCTTTACATTCGATGTAATGTACCTCTCTACATTCTGTAATATAGAGAGGTACATTATTTATTCATCCTTGCAATAATTAACTATTATTGCAAATAGTTAATGTTGCAATGTTATCTTAGTTTATATTGCCAGGGATTAATTGTAATATATATAAAAAAAACAGTGTTTCCAATAAATTTCGCTGGGTAGTAGCACAGGCAATGACAGATAACGGGTTTTTTGGTTCGGAATTAGAAGCTAGCCTTGAGTAAGTAAGTTTTTTGAATTTGTTATGGTGATTGTAAAGTAGATATGACAAATATTTATTGATTTTTGTTAGTTTATAGCCCTGAGGATATATTAAAATACAGACGAAACGTTGGGTTGAAAGATGATTCCGTATATTAACCCTGACCAAACTCCAAAATGAAGAAAAAGTTTTTAAAATATTAATCTATATTGCAATTTCACTGTAAGTCTCTATGATGTTTACAAAAACAGAGTGGTTTCTACAGTAAAACCTACTGTGTTAATTCTGTGGTAGAGAATTATTGTTGACCAGATAATAATTGTGAAGGAAGTGATAAAAATAAAGCTTATGATACTCCAGAATTGGGGCTTCTAAAAACTTATGATGGGTGGATCAAGTGATAAGACTTGTGATATTATAGGGTTGTTTGTAATAATAGAAAGAGAGTATAGCTTATTGACTAGATAAGGGTTGGGCAAACGTTTTGGTTAGAGGCCTCATTGACTTCAAAAATGTATCAGGCGGACTTAAGTGAAAGATGGATCTCAACTCATAAAGCTTAATGACAATATCCTCTTTTCTGAGTAACTCCAGAAACTCATCCTATTGAAGGTTGGCTATCACCTTGAACACATTTAAGAATTTTTAACAGTTTTCACATTTCGTCTCAAAGATAATTACAAAATTAGTAATATGCACTAACTGTAATATTTTTTGAATCAACGTTTGTACCACTTTTACTAAGTATGAATAGGCTAGAGTATTAAACTTTTTCAACAGTTTAACATCGTTTGTTGTTTCAATCTAGGTTTTTGAGGATTAAGTGCTAGGTCCAAAGAATTAAGTGCTGATTATAAGTAGACGTTTTGCCAAACATTGTTGGTCATTTTTAAGGCTTTTTTGGTGAAGGAACTACTTAAGTTAGATGCATTTAAGTTAAAATTAAGTATTTTTTCCTTCAAAAAAAAAAGTCTTGAAAATTCCAAAAACAATTTTTCATGAAACGTCGGTTCATAAACTTTGGACCAAAATAATTTTTGATTTTGACCATAAAAATAGTTAATTCTTTGGACCAAATCCTCAAAAACTCAGTTTTATTTGAAGAAGTGGTCGACAAGCTTTATCATTAATTGTTGTTTACCTGTTTCACAAGTAAGATAGTATTTTTGTTAGGTAAAAACACGATTAATTCAGTTTAATATACTGACGTTGTATACTGAGTTTTCCAGTTATTCAAAAAAGATAAAAAACTAATAAAAATATGCACTAAAAAATTGAGACTGTGACTAGGGGCTATAAGTCTTGAAGAACTAGCGGGCCGTATGTGACCCTCGGGTCATAGTTTTCCCACCTCTGGACCAGAGCAAGATTTTTCAGCTTTCTTTAATGCTCATAGTAATCCTATTTATATTCATTCTAATATAGAGTTACAATATAATAATTTTACAAAATTAATAATAAATTTCAATGATTATGTCTGGAAAATGATCTCTGGTTGTTTGTTTTATGTAATGAATTAATTTTAGTCTTATTCTTTACCACTCTTTCTACTCTCTACAAACACACAGACAGTCGAATAGTGTAGGTTTTGAAGACTCTGATGGCCACTCATTGATCCATCTCTGTTTTGGATATAAACGGTGACTTATGGTATCACCAATTTCTTAAATTAAAATTAGAAAAAATATAATTATATCATATAAAGTAAAATTTTTCTCACTAAAAAAAATAAATTTATGGAATGAAAAAAAAGAAACTAATGGGGAGTTACTTATACTAAACCTTATTACTTTGTAGCCTTAATGTAAGGTGTTATGCGATCCGTGCCGAAGGATGGATGATGCAGGGGTTACTGTATTATGAACTGAGTCTAAAGGGTATCAGGCGAACCCCTTGATTAAATAGCCTTACTCCGGTATGCGGTGCTCTCCCCGAGTGGACAAAATACCACCGATAGAGATACAGGGCTTTTCCCCTGTATGATACTAAGGAGAAAGAAGTCCGGAGACTATCCTCCGGAAGCGCAGAGGGCCCAAAAGCGCTAACTAGTGGGTGCCAATTTCCCACAAGTGCACCTAAAGACCCGAAGAAGACCCTCCCGATAAGGTTGCTTTTTCCCGAAAGCTAGGGAGCCTGAATGGGCATTATCAAGATGGTTTGATCAGATTCTGCAAAGAAGAGGAAGATTCACCGTTGCACCTGCTGACTGACTGTAAGGTACCTTTGCAGCAGAGAGGTAGGTGCTTCGAGACACACAACAAGACATAGAAAAACTTTTACCGCTGGAATCAGCAAAAGTGCTGAGCTTCTTGGAGGCGTTGAAGCTAACTGCTGGGGTACTTTAGTACAGAAGAGGGGAAGTACAATAATAATAATAATAATAATAATAATAATAATAATATTACTTTGTCACTTGCAGTGGATTAATTTAAAGTGAACCAAGAATAAGAATGGGATGGCGATTTGTAGCTTTATAACTACATTATCATTATGTTTGAACTTTTCTTGAATTAACAATTGTTACATCATCTAATATGCCACTCAATTAATAGTGTTTATTTTACTCAATTTCTTAAGATGTTAGAGGGCATTTAAGGTATATTAATTCAGCAATAATTTTTAAAAGAAATTTCTTTTCTGCAAGGAAATTTTTTTAGGAATATTCATATATTTAAATCTACAGCATCACTTGTATGACTTATCAACATCTATTTAGGAATATGGGTCAGTATTGCATACTAATACCCACATATATAAATTTACTGACTTCTGTGATAGAAGCTCGTGTCGTGAATGATTGACGAATAGAACAAGCTGATAATTACAGATAACAGAACCTCCTGCACCCGGATGGTAATTGATTACTCCAACTTTCGTCGACTTTCTCCAGTGAGGTCAATACCGCCTGTGTCCATCTCAATGCCCTAATAAACTCTCTAACTACCTTCGAGTCATTTGAACACTTAATCTTTGAACCTAAAATAAATATGCCCTACTCAAACGAAATGATATCAGTAATCTGTTTCTATTAGTTTAACGTATTACATATTTAGTCCTAATTTTTAAATATGCGCAAAGTTAGATCCATTAAACTCAAGATAAAATTCATACAAAATTTGACATCAGACGGCTGACATAAAAATTCCCACAATATTACTCTTCACTTGTGGAGATTGGCTAGGGGCTATAAGTCTTAAAGAACTAGCCGGATGTGGCCCTCGGGTCATAGTTTTCCCACCTCTAGACCAGATTTTTCAGCTTTCTTTAATGCTCATATAATCCTATTTATATTCATTCTAATATAGAGTTGCAATATAATAATTTTACAAAATTAATAATACATTTCTTTTCTTTTTTATGGACATACGTCCATAAGTCTTCCTACTAGATCCCATATTTTTATCTCAGTTATGTGACTAAACTAGTTCTTTGCATTCTACTTTTTTCCTTAATATGTATTGTGGGTAAAAGCTCATTTTAATTCTAAAAAGGTTTCAATAAGCCATAAAAATACCTAAAATAACTATTTTTGTTCATTAAATCAATAAAATTTCTACTTCATTTGTTTTTGATATTTGAGAAGGAATTAGGTCGAGGTAATTTTAAACTGGTTTATTTTAGTTAAGGTACTTAAACTTGAGTTTATGTTGCATGGTGCGAATTACAGCTATCAAAAATTTAATCTTCATGAAGAAGCAGACATATGGAAGGGACTGCAACATCAAAATGTAGCTTCCATTTAATGTCAAATGTGAAGTCTTCTTTTATGACTACATCTGGGTTTAAACAATGACATTTATCAGTGGATATTTCACAGACTTAAAAATTTATATATATTTAAATATCTAAACGACAAATATATATTGTCAAATATACATATGTATATATACAAAATTGTCACAATAACACGTGACATAAATATTCAGGAAACCCACCACAAACGATTGGAAATAATCGCTGTGAGGCCTTTCGTTTTCACATTGTCAGAGGACGTGAAAACGAAAGGCCTCAGATCGATTACCTTCAATCATTTGTGATGAGTTACCTGAATATATAAATATATATATATATATAAAACAGATTCAATAATATATCGACCGTTTGATAGAATGGGTATGTTCTCTAATCGGGGTTCGGTCAATTTTCGGTAAATAAAACCGAAACGTTGGCAACGAGAGTTTGATTTTTTATCCTGAAAATTGACCGAACCCCGATTAGAGAACACACCTATATATATAAATATATATATATAGGTAATATATAAAACTCCTAATTGCATCAGGAGTTCTCCTCAATGCTACATGATATAAACTTCTGACCTACATGGAGGTGTCAGGGGCCAGCTTAGCTCAGTTATTAACGTACTCGCCTCTGAACTGATAGAACCGGGGTTCGATTCCAACCTGGCCCGCTATTTATTCATGCGAGAGGTGAATAAATCTGAGCATTTTGTCCCTAGGAGAAGGATGTTAATATTACATAATATACTATAAGGAAATGAATCATATTATTTTATCAATCTATCAACAGACTAGAAAACAAGAAACATGATGGCCACTTGGTTTGCATTGCAAATCCAGTCCAAATCTGACCCAGTAAGAAAAAGAGTAGAGTTAGAAGTGTACTACTACTGAGTTGTGAATCTAGTTCATCAAGATACGGTTAATGCAAACTCAGTTCTGCAAGATCAGATTATGGTAGAAGCAAAGAAACTACGACACTTCACTTAGCTCTATCATGTCTCAAAAGATAAAGAAGATGAAAAATAAGTGAGAAAACGCTATGTATTATTTTATGAAAGGTAGTTATATCAAACTTTTTTATAATTATAATGCAAGACAAAAGCAGAGAAAATGTATTAGCGCAACAGTGACTTATGAAAAATTCCTGTAATTTCAAAAACTTCTTGGAAAAACATTTAAAATTACAGTTATTGATAGTAAAAATATATCTGACAGTTGTAACATATTAAAATGTTCGTTGATCCCACAACTGTAGCATTCATGTTGGCCGCATTATAACCAACCCTACAGATCAGTAGGTATCAAAAAGTTCAATCGAATATTATGAACTTACTAGACTTCCCGTGACCCTTTGTGTCCCTCAGAAATTATGACAGTAGTTGTTGAAATAAATTCACCAAACATGATTCACAGGGATAATTTTAATTGTTGTTTGTTGTTATTAAGGCACGGAAACAGATACTTATATGGCCCTAGCTTTGGATATAGTATTGTTAACATGATTCAAGATATACACACAGTAACTATATTTAGCAAAATAAAAATCATTTAAAAGTAAAAAAAAATATTTATTTTATCGCGTAAATAATAAAACATCAATTCAGGTTATATACACAATCAAATTGATTTAAAACATACATGTATTGTAACATGTAAATTGAAATATTCTATTTATTAACCAAACTTAAAATAACATTAATGAAAGGAATGTGTCATTATAATATTACCTTAGAACATTATCTGACAGTTTTGTTCAAGTTTGTTTCTAAAATTATACACTTTTAATCTATAATGTAATAGTTTATTATTGGTTACATTTATTTATAATACATTTGCACAACTGTTATCGGTGAGCATGCAAGTCTCTGGGCTACCATGGCTCCATGCCTTTACTTTATTACCATTGTTTATATTATTCAAATTATTCAAATTCAAATTTATATTATTTTAAATTTTTTTTTCTGTTATGTAAATTTAAAGAACACAAGTCAAGTTAGTAATATTAAAATTTCATTTAAAAAAAAAATTTTCATTGATTTTACAATATAATACATCATAATTAACAATTTTTTAAATGTCTTAAAAAGAACAATATCTTAAAGAGAAAAAAAATAAAACCTGAGTTTACAAAAAAAGTGTCATATACAAAGTAATAAAAACAGAAAATAAAATTCATAGAAGCAGTTCTTTTTATTAGAAAATAAGACCATAGAATTTCATTAAGACTGTAGTTTCATTAGAAAATATTTTTTTTTTTATGTTTTCCTCATGGGTAGTAACCCTACCATGAGGGAGTTTATTTTTGTTAACCGGTTTCCATTTGAATACAGGTTTTCTCATTCAGTGTTATTGAACAGCATATATGTAGTTATAATTCATCAATTGGTAGGCTGTTTATAAAATCAAAGAAGTCATAGAAAATATTAAACTCTTCGAAACGAGATACGATTAAGTTTATCCTTACGAGAGACTTTTACGTTACATGTTTAGAGTAGTGAGACCTAATTATATTCAATTTCATTACATTCCACTTCTTTATGTAAGTAGAAAATTGAAAACAAGACACGTTTGGGTCCTATGATGACTGTAACACTTAAAAAGACTATCTAAATGTGATCTATTATATTGTTTAAACATAACAAGAATATATACAGGAAACTTATATATATATATATATATATATAAAATATATATATATATATATATATATATATATATATATATATATATATATTTCACCTATTTATAGTTTTACCCAACCAGTACTGCTTTTCTGAATTTCTGTTTATATCTTCTCCTAATTCTATACTTTAAGACCGGGTATGGTTGACAGCACTGGCGTTGCCGGGTTGGTTACTTGCCGTTGCGTCTACAACGTGCTTGGTCTCCCATTCTTTTTTCTCCTGAAGACGGATTACCCGAAAGTTTGAGTCTGTAAGTGTGTTTCCCTACTTGGTGTGTTGCTCTTTGTTAATCTCGAACTCGTGTATATATATATATATATATATATATATATATTACAGAATATAGTAGTGAAACTTATTAGAAAACTGTTATCAGTAAAATAAGAACCCATATTTTGAAATATATGTATTATAAAATATATAAATTTGTAGTCATAATACCTGTGTCTTTAGTAATTAGCACTTAATTACATTAAGAAATGAATTAGTTATTGTTAGATTATTATTATTATTATTGTAATAATGGCAATAATTATTCTAATGAATCTTGTACATATATATGTAACAAAAATAGTGCATTAGATATTTTTTTAAATTTTTATACATGAAATATTTTGGATGTCATTTTAATCAAAAAATTGTATAACGTTACAAACAATGTACTAGAAGCTAAAGTGGTTTTCAATTATTTAAAACATTAATGAAACAAAATGTAGTTTTAACGCCTACGTGTTTAGATTAACAATGTCAATATGAGCTTATTAACTGTATGTTAGACGTTTTGATAATTGTTGACTCTACAAGAAAAGACGAAAGTGATTTTCCTTCTTCTTACTAATTCAACAGTACAAAAACTCTCTTATAAAACTTCCTACTGAGTGAATTTCATATTTATGTTTCTTGGCAAGAGTTGAGAATTTCCACTACACTTTCCTACCTTAGAGAAAATACAGTTCCTTGGCAAAATGTTACGAGCAAATCTTGTTATCCTAAATAATAATTTGCATAGCTACACGATGTTTTATACTCTCATCTGAAATAAGACTTTGGAAGTTAATCATAAAGCTTCAACTAAGTATCAGTACACGACTCTTGATAGACCCTTCCCCATCGGTATAGCACTTCTGAATCTTTAACCACACATCTCACTTTATCACTTTAACACTCAGACAATCATTCTTATTTATCATCAGTGTTATCATTCTTAGTTTCATCAGTGTTGTTTTCTTATTTAATACTTCGTGACTATGTATACAAATATAACTTCACTAAAAATTATAATTATACTTATTAAACATAATCTTATTAATGTTTAATTAAGTATTCACATAATTTCAGAATCTAAAAACTTCCTTCATTAGCAGAAAAGAAACATTCAGAAATATACTAAGCAATCACAATGACTATATAAGCATACCTGGTAAAGACGTCACTACAACTGCGAATCGACAGGTTGCCACCGACAGTAGAAGTATCACATACATTTAAATTTTAGAATTTCTCCTTTCTCTCTCCTAGTACATTTTGTAATCATTAGCTTTTTAATAAACTAGAATACGAATTTTAAATTTATAGTTCCAATTTTAAATTCCAGAGTAGATTTAGAACAATAAGGTTCAAGTAAAACTACTTAACACTGTGTCTTGTATAACATTGTGTTTAAATTTATTTGTTTAATCATTGGTATAAGAGTGTTTATAGAGCTGCTAATTAAGACGCATAGTACAGGGTGCAGATCTTGTTGGGCCATTGGATCTACGTATGTTGGCAAAACAAATCACGTTTAGTCCCTCCATAGAATGAATATAACTTCTGAATGAATCAACAGAATCGCCAGAAATAGTATTGTCTCGGCAACAAAAAAAGTTTTGAAATATGACTGGGAATAGGTAGAAGGAACGATCTGATAATCTGGACTCACAGGGTGTGCTACGCGGGCGGGTTCTACAGTATCATTGATTTGGTGTCAACTAATTCAGACTATTTCATACTCTTAGTCTGAAATAGTTTACTATATGTAAATTATAAAGACCATTAAAGAATTCGATCTCGAGATTTTTACGGATTTACATGTTTTGAGGTCTTCAAAGCCCTTTTATGACTTTTTTTGATTATATCTGTGTATGTGTGAGTGTGTGTGACTGCGTGTGTGTGTGTGAGGGTAGGTGAATGGGTGTATGTCTAAACGTATGCTTGGACACTACAGTCACAATCTTAGATGAGTCAAATTAATTTTTTTTTTTAAATTGGGCCTTGTAGTGTAGATGTGTTCTATTATTAGAGAGATATTATGCATGATGGGAAAGTAACTTTTTTGGCAAAAATATCTTTCTAGACAACTGTTTTTTTCCTTCTAAACTACTAAATCTAGAGTCTTCAAATTTTGGCATTATCATGAAAGCGACAAAATGAATAACTAATAAAATCTTCATACTCTTAAAACAATTCATATTTTCCTATAGAATGTAACACTTCTGAATTATGCTCGTATCTGAAAGCTTCTCAGGAGAACAGAAGCCATTATGTCTGATGGATCAAACTGAAATTATACCTAAAAATAAAGGATTATGCGGAAGATGATATAAGGTAACTTTTTTTTTTAATTAAATTAACCTTAGAGGCGTTATAAAACATTTTCTGTTTGCAGAAAATATTTTTTGACCCAAAATGGTTTATTACGAAACAATAAAATTTTCCAAAAAAAAAATTGATCAGAAAATGACCAATTTACAAACAAAGTCCAGAAATTTTAACAGAAAAAAATGTTTACAGTTATTCACATTGACTAAGTTTAATAACAAAAATTGAATTGATTTAATGACTTAATATGCAATGTGATAAGAATAAAATTCTTACATGCAAAAACTCAGCACTAATCGAACATATAGCTTTTGGTGCTTTCCATAGTATGATGGATTTGTTTAACAAATGCTCTAATCAATCTATATGTTGCACTCTTAAACTAAACATAACATCAGATGTAGATTTCATATTGTATATGAATCATATTTGTGCAATATTAAAGTATGGCAATTTCTATTATTATGGCGTTCTATTATTACAAGCAAATACTAATTTTCAGCTAATTCTTCAAATTGTCAGCTTATAGTAAGATATTATGTTCACATACAGCAAAGTTCAATGTAGACCAATTGAAATTTTTTAATGGTAATATCATTAAATGATATTTGTTTTCATTTATGAACTTTAATTTCTTCCATACCTCAATTATACAAAGTAAAAATACTGAGGGGTATTCGTGCTTGTAGGTCTCTATATGTATTCGATATAAATATTTAAATTGATGGCCAATTAAAAAGGCAAATAAAATTAAACATTATATATTTAAATAAACATTATTTTATTAAAAAAAAGTAATAAAAAATATAAATAGTTGAGTAGAAGTAATAAAGCACCAAAGTCAGTCTGAAGAGGACAAGCAGGAAAAATCTGAAACAAAATCAAAAATTTAATGTGATTATTTTTTTCTTCATATACTATCCTAATATTCTTCCACCGATAATCTTTTGCTTGAAAAGTTCAATATGGTAAATGTTATAAGCTATTCTATTTACTTTGATCTTTTTTATATAATGTTATGGCTTGGTACACAAGTTTTACATTTTCAATACTTATATACACGAATACGACAGTATAAATAGAGATTATAGAATTAAAATTACACAAACTCCAGAACATTTAATGTTTTAGGTAGGTATTTGAAAATATGCATGAACTATTTATTATATTTACTTTTTACATATATTTTACTTTTTATATTTATTATTTTACTTTTATATTTTTTTGTCGCTGATGGTGTATATATATATATATATATATATATATACAAAACTAAAGTTTATCGGGACTCGGTCAGTTCTTCAGGTTCAAATTATACTCTCATTGCCAACGTTTCGGTCTTTATTTAAAACCTTTTTCATAGGCAGAAGTATAAATTTTGAAACAAAAAAACTAAGTATTACATTACAAATTATTTTACAAACAAAATAGTATGTCGATTTTAACAACAACTGTAGTCTGAATGAACACGTGAACAGTGTTACGTGTTCATTCAGACTATAGTTGTTGTTAAAATTCACATACTATTTTTCTTTTTTAAAATAATTTGTAATGTAATACTTAGTTTTTCTGTTTCACAATTTATACTTCTGCCTATGAAAAAGGTTTTAAATAAAGTGTTATATTTCAATTCATACTTTGAAACCGGACGTTTTGGTTTTACCTAAAGCAAACACAGTTAGAAAAAAAAATAAGAATCCTTAGAAAAAGGGATTAACGTTTATAATACATTAATGCAGTACTAAGAAGTTATGAATAAATGAAATGTCAAAAATATGATTATAATTGCTAAATTCTGGTTATGATAAAATTATAAAATTAATAACAATGGATATTACGTACTGGAGATCACAGGCTCTTAGGTAGAGAGGAAATTATCCCCTGGTTGAAGGCTTCTGGAGGGGACTCTACTTTGAAGGCTGGCTTGAACCTCTTGTTTGTTTTGATGATATGCGGCTTGTCGCTGGTGGAGTTCTTGACTCGCCAGTAGATGGTCTGAACTCCACTTCTTCCAGCAATGTAGCGGCTGCAGCTTCCAATCAGCATCTAATCAACAAATCACACCCATTACTCATCAACATTTTTTCAATTCAAATCACAGGTAATATTAAAATTCATAAATTGATTAATTAGAAAATTATTGGGAAAAAACTTGAGATAATATCATTTTAATTGTACATAAACAAAAACTAGTAATCATCACGGTTATAATATCAAGGAGAAATTTAATAATATTAATTCTAGATTTCTTCCTAGACGCCTGAGCTGAGCAAAAACAACTTAAATTGTAGGGATGAATCTTGAAATGGTAAAGGAGATCATTTCATTATTTATTTATTTATAAATAATAATTTATAATTCATAAATAATTTATAGATAATAATAATAATTTATAATGTATTTATTATTATTTATTTAAATAAAATTATTTAATTTAAACATTATTTTTAATAAATTATTTTTTTTAGCAGTGAAGTCTTATCAAAAAAATGTGGTGTTCCCTTTGCCAGAAATAATGTGATGAAAAAGATAACCAAAACATAAAGATTTAGTTAATAGGAATGCACACAGAAAAGAAGTAACTAATAAATATAGTAATTTTGTAAATAAATAATTGAATAAGCAATTGCTTACAACAAGTATATTAATAGTATTAATATCACAAATATATCTTATTAGTATTCTACGGTATTTCTTTGTATACTATTTTTTACTTCAGCGTTTGATATATTTGATATAAATGTACGGAATACGATCATCACAATTGAAAAAACAAATATTAATATTACTGGACTTTTTCTTCTTTACAGGGTTTTCATGTAATTTTGACTCATAATATATGATAATAGAATTATTATTGCAATTAATGTATTGATAAATGATTAAAATAAATAATATTAAGTTTTGATCTCATTGCAAATTAGAAAGACAGTTTGTGCATAATATGTGGTGCTACTTATAGAATGATAAAATGAAAGTACCTTGGTAGTTGTACTGGTTGTATGTGAGAGCGAGAATGTTGCTAGACTATTGGTTGCTAGTGAATGTTTGAGGGAGTGAGTGCAGGGGATTTATAAAGAACTGGATAGAAGAGGGGTCAACACGAGGATGCAGCGTGACCAGGTGACACTCACCAGGGGTGCTCCAGTGGTGATAAGCCTTAACTAACCACACCACTCCAATCTCATCCGTGCCAGATTACTCAGAGTAAACAAATGTAATCTACACTGCTGGATATCAATGCCAGTAGGAGATTAATTTAATGATAAATATAATTACACGTGACTGCTCAAACTCATCAATATTCACTCCTCCAAATAGAATTTTTGTGCAGTTCTAGGAATTTACTGACTTACTGCACTTCTACAATATGCCAACAATGAATACTCAACCGTATATAAGTAACTAGTTTACAACCAGATTGTAACGTTATGTTTCAAGTCTCGTATCAAGACACTTGAATTACTGAGATCTTTCCCATTCAGATTCTCTACCACACAATCTCTCATTCTCACTCAGTCTCCTTCATTCTTTACTGCTCTCTATTAACGTATACAAATTTAATTATCTTAATCAAATATTATGACTTCTTCCGGTACATATTAGTTAAATTTCTATTCTCATGTATATTAAGAAATAATATTTAATCAAACCTCATGTCAACTTTCTCCCCATTCCAACCATCCATCTCATGACTATTACAAAAACCATTACAAATTGAAAGAATCTAGCTCTCAATTAGAGTCGCATAGATTCGTATCAGTGAGACTCAGACGAAAATTACTTGTTTTGTTTGAAATGCCTTAGTCATTTTTCTTTATTTTGTTACTGTGGCTCAGGAGTGGAGTTTTTATAAGCATCATTTTGAAATTTTGATATATATATATATAAAGAAAGATTTCACATAAACACGTGAAATAACAATCAATGATCAAACCACAATAAGAAATGGGAAAACAAGACTAAGATCTTTCAGTTGGGTTTTTGACTCTGACGAAGACCGCTTGTTACGGTTGAAAGATCTTAGTCTTGTTTTCCCATTTCTTATTGTGGTTTGGTCATTGATATATATATATATATATATATATATATATATATATATAATATATAAGGATATCTAATCTACTTGGGAGGAGAAGCTACACCGTAAATTATAACCAAACACAAAAATAGAAAAAAATTAAAAACCATACCAAATCCTACATAAATATTTTGAGAATTGTCATTGACATTTGACTCATTTGTCCTCTGGGTTGTTTTTTTTCTTAATGTTATGTATATCTATCATCTTATGCCTTTTTATAAAATTAATCACAAGACTTCTGTTAGTCATCAGGTAACCTTCCTGTTTCCATTTTCATGAATTCCCACAACCTCAACTGGAATAACTGGTTCACATTTCAGATATTAAACAAGGTACCTGGTTAGAACAGACAAGTAACTCTTTTCATCTCAAGAAACTGAAATTTGGATCGAAAGAATATTCTAACCTGGTTTAACTTGAACCCTTAGTTTTGTATTATGATCATTTTAGTTTTAGTTTTTTTCTCATTTATCTTTTCCACTCTTTTTATAGTTTTTTATCAATTAAATCTGTTTATACATTTCTTGGATTATTAGTTATATTTTAACTCTTATTTATTGTTATTATAATAGCTTCTTTCACTGGGTATTTTATCACCCTTTTGGTGCCAGTGAAAAGTTTCCAAATACAAGAGTTCTACAATCATCTTTCGTCTCATATGTGTATCACTACTTCATCCGCTATGTTCTTTGTTTCTGTTACTTTTGGTTTTTTTTTTTACTTTTAGTATATACATGTATTCTTCAATTTACGGAAAGGTGAGTAAAACCCTCCCTCCTTACTTTAATAGTTGAAATTTAACAAACTGGACTTTAGAAAGTACTAAACTTTAGAACCCAGAACATAATAAAATTCTTAATTTTTGACAACACTTTGTTGTTTGGAGAAGATCAAAAGAGAAGATATCTAGCCACATTTGCAAGTCCAATGAAATATATTCATTCATAGGAAGCTTATCAAAAGATGTTTTGCCTTACCCATATTTCCTTTATCATTAAAATAGTAAACTTGTTTAACTGTTCAGACACTTGTATTTCCTATAGACATTAACAATCATTTACTTCTTATAAAGTAATTGCTTTATAAACAATAAAGCTATTCTTCTCAAACAATAATATATTACTGTGTTTTTTCAATTACTAATGAATAAGTAATAAAAATAAATGGTTACAAAGTGAGAAGTTGAACCAGTGGGTTTCATTCTTTGCTCATGTGCATCGATGTCATTGTGTAATCTATTACTAGAAATGCCTGTTACGCATAATATGCATAGTTGTATATTTGTAAATAAAGATGATAAAAAAAATGGTTGAAACACTACCTCTGTTTCAAACAAGTAAGATATGTATACTCTCAGCAAAATTAGCTAAAGGTCACTCCAATTTCATTTAATTTTTATGCAGCATTTTTTTTTTTACCTTGCCAATATGTTTTAGAATAACCTGGCCCTTAGTTGACACCAAAATTTTTACAAAAAAATTGTAAAAAAAATTATAAAAATTGTATTTACTAAATAATGATAAATGATTTTCGAAGCTTTAATTTTGAATCATAGAATGTTTTATGTGTTGATCTCTATGGCAAGATGTAAGTTAGATATTTTCTATTGTCTTGCTGAAAGGCTGGGGTATGTGAGGAATGTGTTGTTGGAGGCAAGGGCATATATGTCGGAATGAGTGAAATGTAATTGAAAACCCTTGAGTGACCCTAATCTCTTGTTAATGGCCAGTGTCACAGCAACCAACGATGATCACAAATATGGCCACTTGTCAACCAAACCAAAATACACGTCATAATATATAAAAAAAAATATTTATAAAATAATAAATTCAAATAAAAAGCTATAAATAAAATAATAAACTTAATTAATCCATTAAGTTTCAGTTATTTCTAAAATTAAATATACAGTTATATTTATAAAATTAAATGACCTGTGGTTTAACTAATAGTCAATTATTGGTAATAACAACTAACAGTAAAATCTTCTAGTCTTAAAGTATGGTTAAATGATTATAGGCACTAATGGTACACGATAAACGTAAAAATACATACATTGCTATGTAAATTATGTATGGAAAAGAATTTAAAATAGGAACATAAGAAGTATAAGTGTGAGATATAAAATATGATTTAAACATAAATTATAAATTATTAAATATACTATAATATAATTGATATAGTATAAGTTTATAATTCTTTAATATACCATGGAAAAGAAAATATATGAAATGCTGTAGGTGGTACGTAGAGTAGGTTAGGTTAGGTTAGGTTACAGTGGCCGTCCCGAAGAGAACACACATAGGCCGCAAGCCGGCCCCTTGTGATACCACAAAGAGAAATTGAGGCTATTCTCCCCCGTCACTGGTCCACTCGAACCATTTCGAGAGAACAATAAATCTAGACAGATCCCTGATACCAGTGGATGCTAAGTTCTCAAGATTGTCAAAGAAGTACTCTCCCAGTGCCTCTTTCCTTCTTTGAGCCAGACCAGGGCATTGACAGAGAAAGTGAGAAATCGTCTCTTCCTCTTCCTCATCCTGGCACGCCCTGCAAAAATCCCTCGGCTCCAATCCTAATCTGGTGGCGTGTCTACCTACGAGCCAGTGTCCCGTGGAAACAGCGATCACATTGGCTACATCTCTTCTATTCTTGGAAAGAAGATCCTTCGTTCTTCTGGAATTACAAGAAGGCCATAACTGCTTTGAAATAAGACACGTGTCCTCATCAGACTACCTTTGCCTGATGCGTTCATCAATTCTTTGTCTTATCCAAAGCTTACATGTAAAAATTGGGGTCCCTAAATTGTATAGGATATCCTGAGTGGGAAGAGTGGTGCCAAAGCGGGCAAGCTCATCAGCCTTACAGTTGCCTTCAATGTTCCAGTGACCTGGTACCCATATAAGTTCAACTTTAGCCCTCAATGACAATTCATTTAGGAGTTTCTTGCAGTCCTCGACTGCCTTTGATGTACTATAGATCCCCTTTTGGGATTTAATAGCAGCTTGACTATCTGAAAAAATCTTGATGCCATCGCTGCCCAAAGAGGTCAGGGCTAACAAGCGCCTGACCGCCTCCCTAATAGCAGTAACTTCTGCCTGGAATACACTGCAGTGGTCAGGGAGTGGTCAGTTCCATTCCAGTGCCTCTGAAAAGATACCTCCACCAACCCTGCCCCCCAGCTTAGATCCATCAGTAAAGATCCATATGGATCGGCTGTTCGAGAACAAGTCCCCCCTCCAGTCCTCCCTGCGGGGTATGACTGTGGAGAACCCGCTCCCAAAAGAGGGCTTAGTGATGATGTAGTCAATATCTGTAAGTAAGCTTCTGTATTCCTGAAGCACAGTTGAATGTCCAATATGAGTCTCCCTCCAGGGGTTGATCGTGTGTAATCTTATAGCCGAATTAACAGCCAGCTGCTCCCCATAAAGGTCCAGTGGTGTCAAATTCAGAATAATATCTAATGCCTTTGTTGGGGTGGTTCTAAGACAGCCAGTAATATATACTTCTGCAAGTCTTTGCACCCTACCCAATTCTTTGAGGCGTATGCCCACTCGTAAGGCTTTCCACCATACCATTACACCATAAAACAAAATAGGTCTAACGACCGCCTTATACATCCAGTAAACTATCCTAGGATTTATTCCCCATCTTTTACCCACAGCTCTCCCACATGAGTAGAGAGTGTGAATAGCCTTCCTAGAGCGTTCCATGATATTGGGCCTCCAGCTAAGCTTTTTATCCAGGATTAATCCCAGATATTTAGCCTGATCCGAGAGGCACAACTGGATTCCATTCAGAGAAGGCATAACCAAGGGAGGGATCACTCTCCTCCTAGTAAATAGGACAACTTTAATCTTTTCTGGATTAACTCCTAGTCCATGATCTATACACCACTTTTGAGTTCTAGATAGATACCTTTGCATCAAATCTGAGATGGTATCTATGAACTTACCTGAGACAGCTAAAGCTAGGTCATCCGCATATGCAGTCACATTGCATCCTAATTCCACTAGATCTAGAAGCAGCCCATTCAGGGTAATATTCCACAAGAGAGGCGAGAGGACACCACCCTGTGGCGTACCTCTCACCGGGGTTCTCTTGATTGTGGAACTCCCCATCGACGAGCTGATTCTTCTGTGGAATAGAAGTTGCTCCACAAAGGTCGAAATCGATCGCTCTACTCCCAGAGCTCTCAAGGAGCGAACAATCGATTCAAACCGAATATTATTGAAGGCCCCCTCTATGTCGAGGAAAGAAACCATAGTATACTCCTTGTATTCCAACGACTTCTCTATCTGGGATACGAGGACATGTAGTGCAGTCTCAGTAGATTTACCTTTACTGTATGCATGTTGCATGTCGGACCATCGTGTAGGATCAAGATGTATCCGAATCTGTGCCTCTATTAGCTTTTCCAGTGTCTTCAGAAGAAAGGACGACAAACTTATTGGTCTGAAGTCCCTTGCTTCCGAATGAAACACTCTACCACCTTTAGGGATAAAGACTACCCTAACCTCTCTCCAAGAAAGAGGAATATAAGATAGATTCAAACAGGATTCAAATATGACCTCCAACCACGGAAGAATCGTCTCAGAAGCCTCCTGAAGTTCCGCAGGGATGATATCATCAGGCCCCGGTGATTTAAACCTTTTGAACCCAGAGATCGCCCATTTCAGGCGATCCCCTGACACCATACTGCGGTTAACCTGAAATTTCTTATCAGAAGGTGAATTTGTCCCCACATCCACCACACAACCAGGAAAATGTGTTTCCATTAATAGCTCCAGTGATTCAGAGCTCGAGTTTGTCCAGCTGCCATCCTGCCTACAAATGTATTCAGGCATAGCTGGATCCATAGCCAGGATTTTGCGAAGACGGTTACCCTCAGAGACTTCCTCTATTCTCGAGCAGAATCTTCTCCAAGAGTCCCTCTTCGCAGTCCTTACCTTTTTCTTAAATATCCGAAGGCTGGCCTTATATTCATTCCACTGACCTGAAACCTTAGCCAGGTTGAATAGCCGGCGACATTCTTTCCTCAATGTTCTAATTTCAGACGTCCACCACGGAGGTCTGAGTTTCCCCCTGACCCTATGCACAGGACAGGAAGCTTTAGACGCTTGATTGCAGGCAGTTGTCAACCGCTCCACAACGGCGTCCAGTTCCTCTGTGTCCTTTGGCTTAGGGACAGGTTCTACTAAAATCATAGCTAGGGTTTCCCTGTACAACTTCCAGTCAGTAGCCCTTCTGTTCCAGTACATTGGATGACCCGGTCTGTCCAACCTCAGACCAAACTCTATATACTGGTGATCCGAGAAGGATGGATCATTAGAAACCTTCCAATCCTTCATTAACTTGACAGCAGGTTCATTAACTAAAGTTATATCAAGAACCTCCCGTCTGTTGACAGTAATAAAAGTGGGGGAATAACCCCTATTACAGATCTTAATATTATTACATATAATATAATCAAAGAGTGACTCACCTCTCACGTTGATGTTACTGCTGCCCCAAGCCGTATGATGAGCATTAGCATCGGCTCCAATGATCACTGGAACTCCCAGCCTCTGCGCCCTCTCGACCGCTCTGCATACTAAAGTAGATGGAAGCGGCTCGTTGTCGCCATGAGCCCAATAGGTAGCTATCAGCCAGACTATCCGGTCCTTTAGCTCCACAGCGATTGTAACTGTATCTTGATCGCAAAATTCAGATATTTTAAACGAGTCAAAAAGATTCCTAATCATTATACAGGCCCTAGGTTTGCCCGAGCCTGATGAATAGAAAACATGAAAGCCTTTGAGCCGAAGACCACTAACCTGATTCTTGGTGACCCATGGCTCCTGTATCAAGGCAAAATCCTCCTTCTTGTTGCACAAGCGAAGTGTCAGGGCAGCCGTAGCTGCTTTGGAGTGGTGAAGGTTGATTTGAACAGCCTTCAAACCCACTGAAAGACTGCATCGCTGGTTAGTTGGTTCCTTCACCACTACCAGACGATGTGCTGGGCAGTTCCTCGTCGTCGATCGTGCTCAGTTCCCTGAAAAGCCTGAACGTCGACTGAAACTCACCTTCTCCCTCTAAGGAAGACAGACTCTCGGCCCCAAGTAACCTTATGGGCATATCAGAGTCCGCCTCCTGAGGGTCCCTAGAGCAGGACGGCTGGACAGGATCACTTGCCGCCTCCAAACGACTTCCCCTAGCATCGCCTTTGTACACCTTTAGGGTGATCGCTCCGAAACCGTAGCTGACCACCCCCTCCGTGCGTTTTAGCTCAGCCA